>CM026203.1:31368307-31698307 GCA_014839995.1 Xenentodon cancila | reverse complement strand
TTTGAGTGGATCCTTCAGTCCAGTGATGAGTGTTCCTGTCAGGGAGACGGTCCACCTGTACACAGGTGTTCTGGTCCTCATGGTCAAACGTCTCCAGGGGTCTCAGGGTTGGAGGTTTCTGCCTCCAGACTGCAGTTCCACATGTTTCCACACATGTTCAGCAACATGTAGATCAGGACTCACAGAAGGACTCACAGAAGGACACTGTAGTTTTGTCTCATCTGTCCAAAGGACGTTCTCCAAGAAGTTTTGTGGTTTGTCAACAGGCTTTTAGACAAATTCCAGTCTGTTTTTTTTGTGATGTCTTCCAACAGTAGAGGGTTAGATGGATCGTCTACTTTGGTTCCAACTGTGACGCATAGTGAGATCTGACACTGATGGCACTTGACCTTGGAGTTCACCCTGAATCTCTTTAGAGGTTGTTCTGGATTTTCTGGGTTTTTTTTGCATCAGTACCGGTAAAAGACCTGCAGGTCTGGATCCAGACCCTGGTAGCCGGTAGGAACTGCAACTTTTCTTTCTTCTGCGGTGACCTTAACCCAGAAGTTGGCATGCTGGCGTTTGACAGGACGAGTCGGTCAGGGAACACCTTGCCCCACCCTCCAGTTTTTTGGGCCCTCACTGAATACCTAACCCAAGGCGGGGACTGGTCTCAACCCTGTCAATGTTCCCAAGACTTTCTTATTATGGAGCCGTTTCTGATGGTGACGACACATGCCGGTTGAGGCCTGGTAGAACTGAAATTAATCTTCTCTGAAATTAATATTTAAGTGACAAATGTGTTACTTGGCATCATAAAAGCATGTAATAGGTAAAAAAAAAAAAAGATTTTTTTAAGTTGTTGAGAATACTTTGAATCTTTAGTCCCGACTTTGTGAAAGCAGCTGGCTGCTGAGTTCCCATCAGTCTCTGATCTGTCTTCTGTTCAGACTCTGTCTGGAAGAGATCTGGAGTATCACGTCTCAGCCAATCGCAGCAGATGGCCCTTCAAGGATCTCAGACAGCAGGCAGTCATCTCATCGAGGCTTGGGTTCAACCTGACTGTTACCCACGGCAACAACGAGGTCAGGCCACACACGGACGTCCACACGTACAGTCCAATAATCAAAACACGAAAGCGTGGGTGCTGTTAGGACGCCGAGTGAGTGTTGTTGGACTCAGATATTTCACTACACATCATTTTTGAACATATTTCGCAGAGTAACTAAAAAAAATAGATTTGCTCAGCAGAGGATCCAAACCAGAGAAGAAGTCCAAACAAATAAACATTAGGAGATTTTACGAAGCTGGAAAATGTCCAGGATAGACAGGAAGTAGACTGAAAACCAAGAAAAATCTAATGAAACAGAACAAAACAAACAGTAGACTAAAAGAATTCAACAAAAGAATCACAAATGGGAAACAGTAAAATTCAACAATAAACTCAAGAAAAAGCTCAAATGCTGGAGAACAATGAGAGCAAAACCGTCGGATGAGTAACAGCCGGAAACGTTGATGTGCTGAGGCCAGAAATAAACTTTTAAATGCAGGGTGGGTTGTAGCGCCCCCTATGGATACGCCTGGACCAAGTCTGGATCATTACACTGCAGGATACAGGCTAAAGTTTACCGACACAACCTACGACCAACCAGTCCCATGGCATCAGGGAGGCTAAGAGACGGTACTCCAGGAGGATAGCCCGCCGTTTCAGCAACAGCAGGGACACACGGAGCCTGTGGCGAGGGATTCAGACCATTACGGACTACAAGCCCCCACCGCAGACCTGTGAGAGCAGCACATCCCTGCTGAATGAGCTGAACACCTTCTTCGCCCGCTTCGAGGCACACAACACCATCGCCGCACAGAAAGCACCACCCCCCTCCCGGCGACCAGGTGCTGACGCTGTCACCGGACAGTGTGAGGAGATCCCTCAGCAGGATCAACGCCCGCAAAGCTCCGGGTCCTGACAACATACCTGGTCGTGTACTGAGAGACTGTGCAGGAGAACTCACGGAGGTCTTCACAGACATCTTTAACATGTCACTGAGTCAGGCGGTGGTTCCCACGTGCTTCAAAGCCACCAACATCCGTCCGGTCCCAAAACGGTCATCTCCCTCCTGCTCCAACGACTACCGTCCAGTCGCACTGACTCCCATCATCATGAAGTGCTTTGAACGGCTAGTCATGCATCACATCAAGGCTGCCCCCCCCAGCCCCCCCCCCCCCCTCTCTGGACCCCTACCAGTTCGCATATCGCTCCAACCGGTCCACTGACGACGCCATCTCCACTGCCCTCCACACAGCCCTCACACATATGGACACCAGAAACGCTTATGTGAGAATGCTTTTCATGGACTTCAGTTCAGCATTCAACACCATCATCCCCCAGCAGCTGTTCACTTCAGGACATCTACAGACCCGTCTGACTCGCAAAACCCTCAGCATTGTGAGAGACCCCACCCACCCGTCACACAGCCTCTTCAGTCTGCTGCCATCAGGGAGGAGGCTGCGGACCGTCCGGGCCAGAGCCAGAACCAGCAGACTGAAGGACAGTTTCATCCACCAGGCCGTCAGGAAGCTGAACTCTCCCTGCCCCCCCACTCACTCACTCTGACCTCTGTATCTGCACCAGGACTTTTGGCAGAACTGGACCGCCGTCTTTGCACCAGGTCACTTTAACCAGACCGATAATCTGAACACCTGCAGGACCATCACACACTTTAAAACCTGTTGTACACTTAGCTGCTCTGTGGATGATTTTATACCAAATCGTATGAACCCCTCAGACTAGTTTTCTGTACTTACACTTTCAGTTTTTTGAAAATGATGTAAACAGCCGGGGCCATGATCATTAGCCTCGTGAGCTTCGCGTGAGAGTCCAGCCCCAGCTATTGTTGATATATTTCAGAGTCTGTAAAAGTGCCACACTTTTAGAAATTCTCCATGGAGCTTGGTCAGATCCTCTGGTTCTGTTGCTTATTTTCTGTTGAACAGATCTGTGTTTTCAGGCTGATGATTCTGTTTCTCTTTAGACCTGGAAGAAGGTGAACCAGCGGCTTCTGCTGGAGTGGGACATTCCTGCAGTGAACGGCATCATCCATGTCATCGAGGCGCCGCTGTTGGCTCCTCCCTCTCCAGTGAGTAAACATGATTTGATACCTTGACGAGAAGCTAATGATGAGCTTTAATTAGAATCAGGTCCGTTGAAACAGAGAAGCATCTCAAATGCAGGGCAGGGGTCCCCGAGGACCGGGCTTGGGAAACACTGATTCAGACTCATGCAGGCCACTGCATCTAAATTAAACACCAGCAGAAACATCTAGATGTGTAGTGTGTTATTTACTCAGCAGGATCATTACACCGTGCGTCATGCCTTTTATACACCAGGTCATAAATGACTAATTTGCTGCTATTAGTATCAACAGTTTTTCTCAGCCTCTTTCCAAGCTTGTTTTATTTATGCACCATTCAGTTAGGCTGCACCTAGGTCTTGTACAACTATAACTTTAATTATAAAAGTTTGATTGTCTGATGTTTATTTCACGGGTGTGGGTTTGCCATGTTTGCATACAAGAAATTTGAGTATTTCCTCAAAGCTTTCATGTCCTGTCAGTCTGTGTTACATAATTTTCTCTTAAAACGTCATTGATGACGGGATTTAGCAGATGTCTGTTATTACAGTGAATAAATTGCTTTGTTGGATGCTTTTTTTTTGTTACATAAGTGCAGGAATAATATAGACGTATTTTTAAAGTGCTGCAGGTCAGACCTCTGCCACCGGGGGGCTCTGTCACCGCCCCCCTCTGCTGTACGGCTTCCTGATTGGCCAGCGTGTCTGTTGCTGGGCGGTTTGTGGCGACAGCAGATGGCTGCCTTAGCGTTTTGGAGCCAAACGTTGAACAAACGTTCAATGTGCAGCTTGTCCTCTGAACTATGTTCATGATGAAGAGACAAGAATAAAGAAGAAAGAATTCAAACCTCTGGCTCGATTGAACCTGTTTTATTCTCTCAGATCAGAGGTTTTAAACTCTTTCTGCTTGTAATGTGGTGTAAGGAGTTGAAACAAATTGGGTATTAATTGGGTGTTGCACATTTGAATGTAAAGACATTTATTCCTCTGGGATAAGCCAGTTTGACACAATAATTTAGAGTAAAATTGATTAATGGCATTAAATCGAATTTCAGTAAATCATTGCTCAAGGTCCCAATATTTTGGGCCAGGTGAAGAAGGAAGTTTCAACAAAAGTTTGGGACTATCTCGTAAAAAAGGCAGCAGTTCAGTCCTGACGGAAGTCTCACTGGCCCTTCATGGACCCACACACCAGAGTTTGGTTGTCATTAGTACGAAGTTGGCCTTTTTAAAGTGATTTCACTTAGGAATAGTAGGAATTGTGATTTCAGTTGAAAATCGTGTAACGCTAGATCC
Organism: Xenentodon cancila; assembly: GCA_014839995.1. Taxonomy (NCBI): domain Eukaryota; kingdom Metazoa; phylum Chordata; class Actinopteri; order Beloniformes; family Belonidae; genus Xenentodon; species Xenentodon cancila. The sequence goes on along the minus strand of CM026203.1, from coordinate 31,693,902 downwards.
CAGGGGCTCGTCTGTGGATGTAAATGATGAATGAAGGCAATCTGCTCTCAGTGGGGAGATGCTGAGATGCTGCTTGATGCTGCAGAATAAAACAACTTCTGAAACCAGGACTAGTAGAGCTGAAACCAGGACTACTAGAGCTGAAACCAGGACTAGTAGAGCTGAAACCAGGACTAGTAGAAGTGGAACCAGGACTACTAGAGCTGAAACCAGGACTAGTAGAAGTGGAACCAGGACTAGTACAAGTGGAACCAGGACTACTAGAGCTGAAACCAGGACTAGTAGAGCTGAAAACCAGGACTAGTAGAGCTGAAACAGGTCTAGTAGAGCTGAAAACCAGGACTAGTAGAGCTGAAACCAGGACTAGTAGAGCTGAAACCAAGACTAGTAGAAGTGGAACCAGGACTACTAGAGCTGAAACCAGGACTAGTAGAGCTGAAACCAGGTCTAGTAGAGCTGAAACCAGGACTAGTAGAGCTGAAACCAGGTCTAGTAGAGCTGAAAATAGGACTAACGGAAGCTGAAACCAGGACTAGTAGAGCTGAACCAGGAATAGTAGAAGTGGAACCAGGACTACTAGAGCTGAAACCAGGACTAGTAGAGCTGAACCAGACTAGTAGAGCTTGAAACCAGGTCTAGTTAGAGCTATGAAAATAGGAACTAACGGAGCTGAAACCAGGACTAGTAGAGCTGAAACCAAGGACTAGTAGAAGTGGGAACCAGGACTACTAGAGCTGAAACCAGGACTAACGGAGCTGAACCAGGACTAACGGAGCTGAACACCAGGACTGATGGTGCTGAAAACCTGGGACCACACAGAGCTGAAACCAGGTTCTAGTAGAGCTGAAACCAGGACTGATGGTGCTGAAACCAGGACACACAGAGCTGAAACCAGGACTAGTAGAGCTGAAACCAGGACTGATGGTGCTGAAACCAGGACCAACAGAGCTGAAACCAGGACTAGTAGAGCTGAAACCAGGACTAATAGAGCTGAAACCAGGACTAACAGAGCTGAAACCAGGATTAACGGAGCTGAAACCAGGACTAGTAGAGCTGAAACCAGGACTAGTAGAGCTGATACCAAGATTAACGGAGCTGAAACCAGGACTAGTAGAGCTGAAACCAGGTCTAGTAGAGCTGAAACCAGGACTAACAGAGCTGAAACCAGGACTAGTAGAGCTGAAACCAGGACTAACAGAGCTGAAACCAGGACTAGTAGAACTAAACCAGGTACTAACACCTGAAAACCAGGGACTAATGGAGCTGAAACCAGACTAGTAGAACTAAACCAGGACTAACGGAGCTGAAACCAGGACTACAGAGCTGAAAACCAGGACTAATGGAGCTGAAACCAGGACTAGTAGAACTAAACCAGGACTAACACCTGAACCAGGACTAACATAGGGCTGAAACCAGGACTAATGGAGCTGAACCAGGACTAGTAGAACTAAACCAGGACTAACACCTGAACCAGGACTAACACCTGAACCAGGACTAACAGAGCTGGAACCAGGACTAGTAGAGCTGAAACCAGGACTAGTAGAGCTGAAACCAGGTGTAGTAGAGCTGAAAATAGGACTAACGGAGCTGAAACCAGGACTAGTAGAGCTGAAACCAAGACTAGTAGAGCTGAAACCAGGACTAGTAGGGCTGAAACCAGGACTAACAGAGCTGAAACCAGGACTAGTAGAGCTGAAACCAGGACTAATGGAGCTGAAACCAGGACTAGTAGAACTAAACCAGGACTAACACCTGAAACCAGGACTAACACCTGAAACCAGGACTAACAGAGCTGAAACCAGGACTAGTAGAGCTGAAACCAGGACTAGTAGAGCTGAAACCAGGATTAACGGAGCTGAAACCAGGACTAGTAGAGCTGAAACCAGGATTAACAGAGCTGAAACCAGGGTTAGCAGAGCTGAAACCAGGACTAGTAGAACTGAAACCAGGATTAACAGAGCTGAAACCAGGACTAGTAGAGCTGAAACCAGGATTAACGGAGCTGAAACCAGGACTAGTAGAACTGAAACCAGGATTAACAGAGCTGAAACCAAGATTAACAGGGCTGAAACCAGGACCAGTAGAGCTGAAACCAGGATTAGCAGAGCTGAAACCAGGACTAGTAGAGCTGAAACCAGGACTAGTAGAAGTGGAACCAGGACTACTAGAGCTGAAAGCAGGACTAGTATAACTGAAACCAGGTCTAGTAGAGCTGAAACCAGGACTAGTAGAGCTGAAACCAGGACTGGTAGAGCTGAAACCAGGACTAGTAGAGCTGAAACCAGGATTAACGGAGCTGAAACCAGGACTAGTAGAGCTGAAACCAGGATTAACGGAGCTGAAACCAGGACTAGTAGAGCTGAAACCAGGACTAGTAGAAGTGGAACCAGGACTAGTAGAGCTGAAACCAGGATTAACGGAGCTGAAACCAGGACTAGTAGAACTAGAGCTGAAACCAGGACTAACGGAGCTGAAACCAGGACTGATGGTGCTGAAACCAGGACACACAGAGCTGAAAAACCAGGACTAGTAGAGCTGAAACCAGGACTGATGGTTGCTGAAACCAGGACCACAGAGCTGAAACCAGGACTAGTAGAGCTGAAACCAGGACTGATGTGTGCTGAAACCAGGACCAACAGAGCTGAAACCAGGACTAGTAGAGCTGAAACCAGGATTAACGGAGCTGAAACCAGGACTAGTAGAGCTGAAACCAGGACTAACGGAGCTGAAACCAGGACTAGTAGAGCTGAAACCAGGACTAGTAGAGCTGAAACCAGGACTAACAGAGCTGAAACCAGGACTAGTAGAGCTGAAACCAGGACTAACAGAGCTGAAACCAGGACTAGTAGAGCTGAAACCAGGACTAGTAGAACTAAACCAGGAAAAACACCTGAAACCAGGACTAATGGAGCTGAAACCAGGACTAGTAGAACGAAACCAGGACTAGTGGAGCTGAAACCAGGACTAGTAGAGCTGAAACCAGGTCTAGTAGAGCTGAAACCAGGACTAGTAGAGCTGAAACCAGGACTAACAGAGCTGAAACCAGGACTAGTAGAACTAAACCAGGACTAACACCTGAAACCAGGACTAATGGAGCTGAAACCAGGACTAGTAGAACTAAACCAGGACTAACGGAGCTGAAACCAGGACTAACAGAGCTGAAACCAGGACTAATGGAGCTGAAACCAGGACTAGTAGAACTAAACCAGGACTAACACCTGAAACCAGGACTAACAGAGCTGAAACCAGGACTAGTAGAGCTGAAACCAGGACTAGTAGAGCTGAAACCAGGACTAATAGAGCTGAAACCAGGATTAACAGAGCTGAAACCAGGACTAACAGAGCTGAAACCAAGACTAGTAGAACTACTCCAGGACACACAGAGCTGAAACCAGGACTAACAGAGCTGGAACCAGGACTAACAGAGCTGGAACCAGGACTAACAGATCTGAAACCAGGACTAACAGATCTGAAACCAGGACTAGTAGTAGAGCTGAAACCAGGACTACACAGAGCTGAAACCAGGACTAGTAGAAGCTGAAACCAGGACTACAAGATCTGAAACCAGGACGAGTAGAACTAAACCAGGACTAACAGAGCGTGAAAACCAAGGCGACTATTAGAAACTGAAACCAGGGACCCACAGAAGCGGCATTATGGGATGTATTGTCATCAGAAACCAGCAGATGTCGGGACTGATCGTCTGTGAATCTTGGCTCTTTAGTCGCCTATGCTGGCGTTGTTTTGGTGGTGTATCAGAAATAACCAATGTGTTAAATCAACCCTTGTTATCACAAGCTGTCTGCTCTTAGCTCAGCTTCATGCTCTCATTTCTCAACATCTGGGTTGCAGAGGTAGAACCGAGGTCACAGCCCTCAACTGCTTCACTATGTTCCACTGTAAGAAGATGAAGAGCAATGGCCTCCCTAAATTTAGTAATATCTTTATCGGATAGACACCTGCTAAAGTAATTCCTCCTATTATGCGTAACGCTGACAATGTTGAATTCAAACGTTATTAAATAGTGGTCGGATAGGAGGGAGTTAACATGTGACACTAACAGATTATCAAGTTCTACACCATAGACGAGGACCAGATCAAGAGTATGATTAAGACAATGCGTCGGTTCGTTAACTTTTTGTAAAATCCCCATCGATTCTAGAAGAGAATCAAAAGCCAACTTAAGACTGTCGTTGTCAACATCCATATGAATGTTAAAGTCGCCCACTATGATGACTTTATCTGTACTGATCAATAAACTAGATCAGAAATCTGAGAACTCAGACAGAAACTCCAGATAAGCTCCAGCAGGTTATAATTATCAATTATCTTATAAGACAAGCAGTATACAGAGTGTAAAATAACAATGAGATAAAACAAAGAGTGTGTTAAAGTTTAACCCTATCAAATCTCCAATTACATCATTTACTTGCTCTGCACCCGGCCTGGACCCTGGATTGTCAGGGGGAGGATCTAATAATATCAGCCAGATTTCTAGAGATAAGAGCTGCACCATCCCGGGTGGGATGAATGCCGTCTCTTCTAAGCAGACCAGGCTTTCCCCAAAACGTCTTTCAATTGTCAATAAAGGCCACGTCGTTTTCTGAACACCACCGAGACAACCAGCGACGGAGCGACAACATGCGGCTAAACATGTCATCACCGGTCAGATTGGGGAGGGGACCAGAGAAAACTACGGAGTCCGACATGGTTTTGGCGTAGTTACACACCGAGACAATATTGATTTTAGTGACCTCCGACTGGCGTAGCCGGGTGTCATTAGCGCCGACATGGATGATAACTTTACTGTATTTACGATTACCCTTTGCCAGCAGCTTCAAGTTTGCTTCGACGTCGCCGCTCTGGCCCCCGGGATGCACCTAACTATGGTCGCTGGAGTCGGCCTCACATGCCTCAAAATAGAGTCGCCAATCACCCAAGGTCGGTTTTCTCAGCGGGTGTGTTGCTGAGTGGGGAAAAACGGTTGGAGACGTGAAGCGAATGGTGGTGTTCCGTGCGCCTTTTGGGACTACGCTTCCTCCGAACCGTCATCCAGCCGCCCTGGATGGCTGGATGACGGTGGCAGATGGCTGCAGGGGGGCGGCTACCAGCAGCTGCACCTGGCCGGTCCGCCGCTACTTCAGCCTGACGAGCTACCAAGTCAACCGGACTATGGTCTAGTTGGTGAACCGGACCTCGAACTCACTGAGCCTCGCCTCCAAAGCTACGAACAAACTACATTTTATACACTTACCGTCTTCACTAAGGAGGCAGAGGAATAACTAAACATTTCACACACTGAGCAGTAAGAAGGAGAAACGGTGGGAGAAGAGGCCATGCTGAGAGGACAGGAGACGGTACCTGTACCGGTGACTGGTGGAAATGAAAGTTAAATAAGAGAAAAGGTACAAGTGCTCGATTCAAAGAGAAGTTTACAAGATGTAGTGTTTTATTATCAGAAAACCAGGTTTACATTTAAAAGATTTGAAGACTCGTGACACCGTGCAAACAACAAACAGGAAGTGACGCAGAGGAATTTAGGACCATTACCAGGTTTTGAGTCTTCAGACCACTACATGAGACCCTTCAGACCTCTGAAGAAAATCCTTCAGATTGTTACATGAGACCTTGCAGACCGCCGCAGGAGGTCCGCGGGACCGCCGCAGGTCACGGTGTCAAATGCTGTGCTGAGGTCCGATAACAGCACTGTGTTTTTTCCACAGTCTGTATTTATGTGGATGCCACTGAATACCAACAGCGCCCCTCGAGGGCAGAGCTGCCCACCCCCAAGTTAGACAAACGATGACTGAGAAACACGCGGTGAGATTTTTGTATTGAACGTGTCCAGTGAATTACCCGTGTTTGTCGGTCCTGCTGCCTCCAGATAACCAATGAAGCGTCCCGAAGCCACAGCCACTCAAGCGGCGCTGTGTCCACCATTTTGGTGTTGTTGCTGGCATGTGTGTTGGCTGCAGTCGGCTACTACATCTTCAAACACAAGAAGGACGCCTTCCGCTTCCGCCTCTTCAGGGTTAGACACACAACAACACACACTTAAATACTTAAACCTGCATAAACCGTGATTACACACATGGATACATTTGTGAGTTTCTTTCATTAAAGAAAGAAAAACCCACAAAGGTCCTTAAAACCACCATCCATAGCAAAGTCTGATTTTGATTAGTCAACCTGCAGTAAGTTATTGTTGTTTCTTTGTGTCAGTTTTTACGTTATTTCAGTGACCATTGTGGGCTTTTATTCATTAATGGATAGCAACACATTCTCACAACTGCTGTCATTGGTGTTTCCTCGGTGACAGAATGAGGACGATGACGCTGCGACGAGCAGGGCCAAACACACGCTGGTGTCCATCCCCAACCCCCTGTACTTCAGCTCCAGAGCCTTCGCTCAGACCGTTGGGGTTGAGTCCACCAGTCGCTCTGAAACTTTTATCAAGATGAACTTACACAAGAAACTGTGGTGTTAGTTAGACTTGTTCCAACTGCAGTTCAAGCATCACATGTACTCGCTGATACTACTGAAAATAAAAGGTAGGATTTAAGTTTATGCACCATTTGATAACATTTCATTCTTCGTTGTAGCTCTAAACACCAGCACAGGAAGTTAAGTAATACAGCCTTTCAACTTACTGTTTTGACATTTTTGTTTGTGCTGCAGTAAGACAGGAAATTAAGTTTATAAACCGTTATTTGTAAAGAAGTAGTTGCTGACTTGTACTGTGATGTGTTGTGTCCTGGTGAGAGTAACAGCCTCCCTCACTTGTATTTGACATTGAAGTAATTGAGTGGTTAATCATCTGGGTGCCTTTCAAATAGTCCAGATTTAAGTCTAGACTCGGGGTCCTGATTCAGGTCCAGACTGGGGGTCCTGATTCAGGTCCAGACTGGGATCCAGATTCAGGTCCAGACTGGGATCCAGATTCAGGTCCAGACTGGGGTCCAGATTCATAGGTCCAGATTCAGGTCTGGTTTAAGCAGAGTAGCAGATTTCAACTGTGAAACATCCACAACACAATGTTTGACAGTCTTTGACTTTCAGAGACGTATGAGAGAGTAGCTGCAAACCTCAGCAGGGACCACATCCTCACCATCACACAACATTTATGAGATTTATATGCTGATGCAACTTCTCCACCAAGATAATGTAAATGGCTATTCATGGTGCAAACATTTATTCCATTTTAAAGTGATCCGACCACTATTTAAGAAAGTTTGAAATCAACATTTTCAACGTTACGCATAATAGGAGGAATTACTTTAGCAGGTGTCTATCCGATAAAGATATTACTAAATTTAGGGAGGCCATTGCTCTTCATCTTCTTACAGTGGAACATGGTGAAGCAGTTGAGGGCTGTGACCTCAGTTCTACCTCAGATTTCCTTGTTGGTAGCACTGCTGATGTGTTGCACTCAGCTTTAGATGTAGTTGCTCCTTTGAGAAAGAGGGTCTCTAACCATAGGAGCTTAACTACCTGATTTAACTCACATATTCGTATGTTAAAACAGAAAGTGCGTAAAATGGAAAGAAAGTGGTACCCTAGTAGGTCTGTAGATATTTATTATGCATGGAAAGATGGTCTAATAGTGTATAAAAAAGCGCTTTGCTAAGCTAGAACAGCTTATTATTCAGTGTTGATAGAGGATAATAAAAATAACCCACGTTTTCTGTTCAGCACTGTAGCCAGGCTGGCAAAGAGCCACAACTCTGTTGAGCCGTGCATCCCTGCAGCTCTCAGTAGTGAAGACTTTATGAGCTTCTTTAGCAATTAAATTGTCAGAATTAGAGAGGAAATCGGCCAGGGCCCTCCCGGCAGTGGCTGTGGGCGTTTCCTTCAGCTTCAGCGACTCCCTTAGGCTCTGACCGACTCTAGACTGTTTGGTGCCTGTAGACCTCTCACTGACCGGACTCTAGACTGTTTTGGGTTCCTGTAGACCTCCCAGACCTGACTCTAGAACTGTCTGGGGTTCCTGTAGACCTCCCTGAGCTAATCTAGACTGTTTGATTCCCGTAGACCGTCCCTGACCTGACTCTATGACTGTTTTGGTTCCTGTAGACCTCCCTGACCTGACTCTAGACTGTTTGGTTCCCTATAGACTTTCCTGACCTGACTCTAGATTTTGTTTCTTAGACCCTCCCTGATCTGACTCTAGATGGTTTGATTCCTGTAGACCTCTCTGAGCTGACTCTAGACTGTTTGGTTCTTGTAGACCTCCTGACCTGACTCTAGACCTGTTTGGTTCCTGTAGACCTTCCCTGACCTGACTCTAGACCGCTTGGTTCCCGGTAGACCCGTCCCTGACCTGACTCCTAGACGTGTTTGGTTTCCTGTAGAACTCCCTGACCTGACTCCTAGACCTGTTGTGGATCCTGTAGAGCCTACCCTGAACCTGACTCTAGGACTGTTTGGGTTCCGTAGACCTCCCTGACCTGACTCTAGACTGTTTGTTCCTTTAGGACTCTCCCTGACCTGACTCTAGACTGGTTTGGTTCCTGTAGACCTCCTGAGCCTGAATTCTAGAACCTGTTTGGATTCCTGTGTAGACCTCTCTGACCTGAACTCTAGACTGTTGGGTTCCTGTAGACCTTCTTGACCTGACTCTAGACTGTTGGAATTCCTGTAGACCTCCATGACCTGACTCTAGACCTGTATTAGGTTTCCTGTAGACCTCACCTGACCCTGTACTGCTATGACTGTTTGGTTCCTGTTAGACCTCGGCCAGAACTGAACTCTAGACTGTTTGGTTCCTGTAGACCTCCCTGACCTGAACTCTAGACTGTTTGGTTTCCTGTAGACCTCCCTGAACTGACTCTAGACTGTTTGGATTCCTGTAGACCTCCCTGACCTGACTCTAGAATGTTTGGTTCCTGTAGACCCTCCCTGACCTGACTCTAGACTGTTTGGTTCCTGTAGACCTCCCTGACGTGACTCTAGACTGTTTGGTTCCCTGTAGACCTCCCTGACCTGACTTTACACTGTTTGGTTCCTGTAGACCCTCCCTGAGCTGACTTCTAGACTGTTTGGATTCCTGTAGACCTCCCTGACCTGACTCTAGACTGTTTGGTTCCTGTAGACCGCTCCCTGACCTACTCTAGACTGTTTGGTTCCTGTAGACCTCCCTTGAACCTGACTCTAGAACTGTTTGGTTCCTGTAGACCTCCCTGACCTGACTCTAGACTGTTTGGTTCCTGTAGACCCATCCCTGACCTGACTCTAGACTGTTTGGTTCCTGTAGACCTCCCTGAGCTAATTCTAGACTGTTTGATTCCTGTAGACCTCCCTGACCTGACTCTAGACTGTTTGGTTCCTGTAGAACCTCCCTGACCTGACTCTAGACTGTTTGGTTCCTGTAGACCTCCCTGACCTGACTCTAGACTGTTTAGTTCCTGTAGACCTCCCTGTTTGGTTCCTGTAGACCTCCCTGACCTGACTCTGGACTGTTTGGTTCCTGTAGACCTCCCTGACCTGACTCTAGACTGTTTGGTTCCTGTAGACCTCCCTGACCTGACTCTAGACTGTTTGGTTCCTGTAGACCTCCCTGAGCTAAATCTAGACTGTTTGGATTCCTGTAGACCTCCCTGACCTGACTCTAGACTGTTTGGTTCCTGTAGACCTCCCTGACCTGACTCTAGACTGTTTGGTTCCTGTAGACCTCCCTGACCTGACTCTAGACTGTTTGGTTCCTGTAGACCTCCCTGACCTGACTCTAGACTGTTTGGTTCCTGTAGACCTCCCTGAGCTAATTCTAGACTGTTTGATTCCTGTAGACCTCCCTGACCTGACTCTAGACTGTTTGGTTCCTGTAGACCTCCCTGACCTGACTCTAGACTGTTTGGTTCCTGTAGACCTCCCTGACCTGACTCTAGACTGTTTGGTTCCTGTAGACCTCCCTGACCTGACTCTAGACTGTTTGGTTCCTGTAGACCTCCCTGACCTGACTCTAGACTGTTTGGTTCCTGTAGACCTCCCTGAGCTAATTCTAGACTGTTTGGTTCCTGTTGACCTCCCTGACCTGACTCTAGACTGTTTGGTTCCTGTAGACCTCCCTGACCTGACTCTAGACTGTTTGGTTCCTGTAGACCTCCCTGACCTGACTCTAGACTGTTTGGTTCCTGTAGACCTCCCTGAGCTAATTCTAGACTGTTTGATTCCTGTAGACCTCCCTGACCTGACTCTAGACTGTTTGGTTCCTGTAGACCTCCCTGACCTGACTCTAGACTGTTTGGTTCCTGTAGACCTCCCTGACCTGACTCTAGACTGTTTGGTTCCTGTAGACCTCCCTGACCTGACCTCAGTTTTCAATAGATCTAAATCGTCACAACTCGACTACTCAAAAATGTTTTCTCTCTCATTGGTGCGACAATACTGGACCAGATCAACGTGTCCCTGAAACAATCGGACATCTAACCATCTCAGGCAAAAACTTGCTTCTGCTGTGAATGTTTCCTTTGTGACTTTAAATCTTTATCATTTAATAAAAGTTTTTCAGTCATGTTCAGCATTTTTCCCCAAAAGTATTAAGTCAAGTTTTGTAAACAGTCTTTCACACAGTTTTTGATCACATTGTTTTCTTACAGGAAACCAGCCCAGATGTGGAGCCACCAGAGCCTGAAGAAACACCAGACGTTCTGGGTTTGGACCATTAAAACCACCAACAATAACTGGATGATTTACAAACACAGGAAGTTATGATTTTACTTTCATGGTGTTCATCTGTATCCAAATACAAAATAAACTTAAGTTTACTAACTTTTGGCTGGTTTAAGGTAGTTTTGAGGATTTTATGGCACTTTTACTTTTTAGGTTCATTTAAAATTTAGTTCTAAAAAAAAAAACATTTGTGTAACGTGGTTCAACAGCCAGCAGGGTGAAAAACTTCTGCCTCAAGTCACTGTAACTTGTCTTCTTTAAATTCAATTCAGCTTGACCTGCACCAAATTTTGACAAATTTCATCTTACGGCACTTTAACAATGAAGTTTAACATGTTCCAAATTAACCTAACTATTAAAAAGCCAAAATAACAATAATAGTTAGTACTCGGGAAACTGTTCCCCCGTCTTTTGAATCTGTGGTCAAACAAGATTGGTTGTTTGAAGCTTCAAAAATAGAATTATATTATGTGCAAACTTCTGGGTTGAAGCTAGTCCAGATCTGGATCTGCAGCTCCTCCGCCGACCGCCAGGATCCAGATCTGGATCTGCAGCTTTCTCCGCCGACCGCCAGGATCCAGATCTGGATCTGCAGCTCCTTCGACGACCGCCAGGATCCAGATCTGGACCCGCGGCTCCTCCGCCGACCGCCAGGGTCCAGATCTGGATCCCCGGCTCCTCCGCCGACCCCCAGGGTCCAGATCTGGATCCGCAGCTCCTTTGCCGACCACTAGGGTCTGGAACCAACAATGAGTTCATCTTCTTTGACCTCAGTGTTACAATGTCCAACTTTACAGCAGAAGTTAACATATTTACAGTCTGGTACAAAACAAGCGAGTACATGCCGACAGCGCCAAACGTAACTGGAGTTCATCTGAAATGGAATCTGCTGTATCTGACAAATGTTGCAGGCAAAGCAAGACTTCATAAACTGGACATTTGCTGAAATGTAAAACTTGCCTCCTACTTTGACTCCATCTCCAGCTCTGCATGGCCAATCAGAAAGGTGAAGCCAGAATCTGGAACCAGAGCGGTCTGGTGTGGACCAGAAAAGCACTGGAATTAACAATGGGAGGGCAGGCGACCGGGTTTGGCCCTCGATAGGCCCGGCTTTGGCTCAGTAATGGGAAAGCAGCTGAGCTCAACTCAAAAATCCTTTCAAACTTTACTGGTGCAGTTTCACGAGTAAAAAGAGTAAGGCGAGCCAGAAGAAAGCCCGTCTGCTGCTGTTTCATAAATCATTGATGGCCTTGACTGCAGCAGTGAAGCGCCGTGGATGTGCTGAGTCTACAGAAAATGCTGACGACATCACAGACGGAGTGGAGGCTCGTCTGACACCAGCAATGCCATGAACCTCAGACAGATGGAGGTCTGAAGGCCTGTGTGATGATACCCTCTGCCAAACTTCTGACGGTATTTCACACCTCGAAGTCAGCTCAGTCCCAAAGAATACTTTGAAAGACAAAACTTATAAAAAAAGATCAACTATAAAAGTTGAACACTAGTTCTGTACAATTTGAATGTGAATCCTTCACCCAACAGTAGAGATGCAGTAGTTTATCTGAAGGGCTGTAGAAGTAGGTAAGTCACCTTATATAGCACTCTTCACAGATACAGCCACAAAGTGCAGGAACACAGATACAAATACAGAATTAAGAAGGATATGATGACTACAAACGAAATAAAATTGACTACAATAAAACCTAGTGAGGCCAGTCAGCTAAAAGCCTGTCTAAATAAAACATCGTCAGCTGTTTTTAAAACGACACACGGGGACAGCGGCGGCCGTTCAACAAAAGTCTTGATGCAGCATTGTGACCATCTGCAGCTGTTAAAGATTAGATTTGTTATAACAAGTAAAAACAGAATTACAATAATCACGCCAAGAAGATATGAAAGTATAAATAATGAATTCCAGATCTGCAACTGAGAGTATTTTTCTCAGCTTGGAAATGTTCCTCAAGTGATAAGAACAATTTTCGACCAAATATCTTGATTGACTATTCTGTTCTATTCTATTCATACAGCGTCTGTTACAACACGAGGTGTCTCCAGGATCTTTCCAGAGACCAGAACATGACACCTGATCAGTTATTACATAAGCAACAGCAGTTAAAAACTTCCCTTTAAGAGGAAAGAAACCTGGACCAGGACCTGGATCATAAGGGGGAAGAAACCTGGACCAGGACCTGGATCATAAGGGGGGATCCTCCTGCTGAAGACCAGCAGGTAGAACAGGAAGTAGAGAGAAGAGACACAAATACACCATCAAAAGGTACCAAAGACCAGATCCATCAGTATAATTATCTGTTAACTGGAAAACTGAGAGTTTTCTGTCCATCAGACTGGTACCTGGTTAGTTGGTGGACTACAGAGACCACTATCTAAACAGGTGTAGACAGCAGACAATGAGGTGGTCCTCGTCTACGGTGTAGAACCTGATAATCTGTTAGTGTCACATGTAAACTCCCTCCTATCCGACCACTATTTAATAACATTTGAATTCAACATTGTCAACGTTACGCATAATAGGAGGAATTACTTTAGCAGGTGTCTATCCGATAAAGCTGTTACTAAATTTAGGGAGGCCATTGCTCTTCATCTTCTTACAGTGGAACATAGTGAAGCAGTTGAGGGCTGTGACCTCGGTTCTACCTCTGCAGACGTTGATTTCCTTGTTGGTAGCACTGCAGATGTGTTGCACTCAGCTTTAGATGTAGTTGCTCCTTTGAGAAAGAGGGTCTCTAACCGTAGGAGCTTAACTCCCTGGTTTAACTCACATATTCGTATGTTAAAACAGAAAGTGCGTAAAATGGAAAGAAAGTGGTACTCTAGTAGGTCTGTAGATATTTATTATGCATGGAAAGATAGTCTAATAGTGTATAAAAAAGCGCTTCGCAAAGCTAGAACAGCCTATTATTCAGAGTTAATAGAGGATAATAAAAATAACCCACGTTTTCTGTTCAGCACTGTAGCCAGGCTGACAAAGAGCCACAACTCTGTTGAGCCGTGCATCCCTGCAGCTCTCAGTAGTGAAGATTTTATGAGCTTCTTTAGCAATAAAATTGTCAGAATTAGAGAGGAAATCGGCCAGGCCCTCCCGGCAGTGGCTGTGGGCATCTTCAGCGACTCCCTTAGGCTCTGACCTGACTCTAGACTGTTTGGTTCGTGTAGACCTCCCTGACCTGACTCTAGATTGTTTGGTTCCTATAGACCTCCCTGACCTGACTCTAGACTGTTTGGTTCCTGTAGACCTCCCTGACCGGACTCTAGACTGTTTGGTTCCTGTAGACCTCCCTGACCTGACTCTAGACTGTTTGGTTCCTGTAGACCTCCCTGACCTGACCTCAGTCTTCAATAGATCTAAATCGTCCCAACCCGACTACTCAAAAATGATTTCTCTCTCATTGGTGCGACAATACTGGACCAGATCAACTTGTCCCTGGTTTTAGGGTATGTGCCACAGGTTTTAAAGTCGCAGTAATCAAACCATTACTTAAAAAACCCTCTCTTGAGCCAGACATTTTAGACATTTTTATCTAATTAAAGACCGATTTCCAACCTTCCATTTATCTCTAAAATTCTGGAAAGGGTCGTTGCAGCAGCTGTGTGAGCATTTGTATAGAAATGATCTATTTGAAGTTCTTCAGTCAGGGTTCAGATGCATCATAGCACAGAAACAGCACTGGTTCGAGTCTCCAATGACCTTCTTATGACCTCAGGTAATGGATTAGTGTCCATACTGGTTCTGCTGGACCTCAGCGCTGCTTTTGATACTATAGATCACAGCATTTTACTGCAGAGGCTAGAGTATGTTGTTGGGATTAAAGGGACAGCTCTAGATTGGTTTAAATCATATCTGTCTGATAGATTCCAGTTTGTTCATGTTCATGAGGTTTCTTCCGTACAGACAAGGGTCTGCTATGGTGTCCCGCAGGGTTCAGTGCTAGGGCCAATCTTGTTCAGTTTATACATGCAGCCCTTGGGAAGTTTTATCCGGAACCACTGCATTAATGTTCATTGTTATGCTGATGATACGCAGCTGTATTTGTCTATGAAGCCAGATGAAACAGAACCATTAGACAAACTTCAGATGTGTATTAAGGACATCAAGGACTGGATGTCCAGAAATTTTGCTCCTAAATTCTGATAAAACAGAAGTTGTTGTTTGTGGTCCCAAACAGCTTAGGAAGGGATTAGATGGTCTTGCGATGGCCTCCAGTAAAACTGTGCGAAACCTTGGCGTTATATTCGATCAGGATTTGTCATTTAAACAGCAGATTAATCAGGTTTGTAAAACTGCGTTTTTCCACCTCCGTAATATCACAAAGATCAGGAGCATCCTCTCGCAGAGTGATGCCGAAAAACTAATTCATGCGTTCGTATCTTCTAGACTAGATTACTGTAATGTGTTGTTGGCTGGATGTCCAAGTAATTCTCTGAAGATCCTCCAGATGATCCAAAATGCAGCAGCGCGAGTGCTGACAGAAATCAACAAGAGAGACCACGTCTCTCCAGTTTTAGCTTCCCTCCATCGGCTCCCCGGAAAATTTAGAATCCAATTCAACATTTTATTACTTGTTATAAAGTCCTAAACATCCAAACTCCTGGTTTTCTCCAAGACCTGATAGTTCCTCATGTTCCTAACACAGTTCTCCGTTCTCAGAGTGCAGGTTTACTTGTAGTTCCTAGAAGATCCAGATGTAGATCTGGAGGACGGGTCTTCTGCTATCAGGAACTATCACTATGGAACCAACTTCCAGTTTGGGTGAAGGAGGCTGACACCACCTCCACCTTTAAAACCAAACTTCAAACGTTTGTGTTCAGTAAAACATCTAGTTGGTGTAAACTTTAGTGTGTCAGGACCAGTAGTCACAGCTGCAGCTGCAGGACCAGACTGGAGCAGCTGGTCTTCAACACAGCTTCATCTGGATCTGCTGCTGTAGACCTGCTGCAGGGGGACACCAACATGATCCACTGACCTGCAGTCCCACCTCTGACCACCTCAGTGTCTGCTGTCTACACCTGGACCACGTTTTTTTCCCTTTATGATCCAGGTCCTGGTCCAGGATTCTTGCCCCTTACTATCCAGGTCCTGGTCCAGGTTTCTTCCCTCTTAAAGGGGAGTTTTTTCCTGCCGTTGTTTATGTAATAATTACTCGGGGTCATGTTCTGGTGTCTGGAGAGATCCTGGAGACAACTAGATTCGTCTGAATTTTATTAATCAATATTCAGTTAACAATTATTTATTATGACTTTTGTCAGTGTCAAGTTATTTCATTTATGGTTGTGGGTTTTTCTTTCTTTAATAAAAGAGACCAGCAAATCGTCTGTGTGTGTTTTGTTTCTGAAAGATTAACCCTGGACGAAGTTTGCACGAGGAAACTACGGTCTGTTTCTTCATCAGGGTTTTAAGCCGTCACACATGGACCCTCCTCACTGAGACGATGACTTCTAGGTAAAGTGATCAAACCAAGTCTCACCTCACATTCTCTCATTTTTGGAGACTATATAAATTGTACAATTAAAACCCTCCTTAGTTAGTCCAGACCAAACAGTAATGTTTCCTCCAAAATGGCAAAGAGGTCCCTGGTGTTCATGGTTCAAGTAAGCTGCATTGACCCATGGCATCTGTGTAGGTGCACCACACCTACAGTAGAATTAACTACTTCTTTACTGACAGTACATCGCTCTGATTGGACTCTTCTATGATTGAATCTGATCATGCCGCTGTCATTTTAGGTCTCTAGTACACAAAAATCTTATTCCTTGGACATCGCACCGGTCTTATGAAGAGACACGAGGCTGCTAAATGATTTCTTCAGCTATCGATGACATCTAAATTTAAATAAAAGTGACAATATATCTCCTACTTTTTTGTGGAAAACACTGAAAGTTATGGTGGACTTCTTCAAGTTAGTTCAGTCAGTAGATCAGACCTGGAGATGCTCTTACATGCAATTATAACTGCGCAAAATGGAAAGGCACCTGGTCCTGACGGGTGCCCGGATCAATTTTTAAAAGAATTCTCTGGAAAATGAACTTTCCTTTTTCATTTGAGGTGTTCCATGGCTCAATAGGTGAGGACCATGACTGAGGTCTTTATAACGTTCCTGCTAAAACCAGGGAAAGCAGAAAGGAATGTGGTCATGTCTCCCTGCTCAACCGTGATATTAGGATATAAGCTAAAGCACCGGCAAAGTGTTTGGAAAAAGTGATTCCAGAGGTGATCAAACAGGTTTCATGGAGGTGTCGTCTGGTCACCTCAAATAAAGAGGGTCACGTACCGGAACGTATCAGTGGAATCAAAGAAACATGGGTTCCACGTGGGACCAGGACGTTCAGGAGACGGCAAAGTTCAGAAAAGGAATTTAGAGACAAACGGAAGCACCGAGTCTTCCCAGGGAAGACCGGATCAAACTGCTTCTTATACAGCCCAACCAGTACCACCCAGCTCCTCCACTTGTTCTACACCAATGTTGTTCAAATGCATCTTTTTAGTGTCTTCCCATCAATCTACAAACATCTTTGTTATAGGCCACTGAGGGCTTTATTTCTTCATGTATTTGTCGTGGCAAAGCAGCTAGAATTATAAAAGAGATTTCTCCAAAAACATCGTTCCAATGGAGGCTTTCAACTTGAATCCAGTCCTCATTAACATCCTACGTATTTGGCAACAATTTAGATGATGGTTTGATGCCCCTGTTTGTCATAAACATTCATTTATTCCAGCTGGAATAGCTGGAGTTTCTTCCTTTGTGAAGTGAAGAAACAAGGTGTTGTAATGTTTAAGGACTTATATAATCAGGGCAGGCAGCACGGTGGCTTAGTGGTCGGCACTGTTGCCTCACAGCAAGAAGGTTCCTGGTTCGATTCCCGGCCTGGTGGGTCTTTCTGTGTGGAGTTTGCATGTTCTCCCCATGCTTGCGTGGGTTCCCTCCGGGTACTCCGGTTTCCTCCCACAGTCCAAAAACATGCAGGGTAGGTTAATTGATCACACTAAATTCTCCCTAGGTGTGAATGTGAGTGTGATTGGTTGTTTGTCTTCTATGTGGCCCTGGATGGACTGGCGACCTGTCCAGGTGGACCCCCGTGATCCGGAAGCGGATACAGCGGGTATTGATAATGGATAGATGGATAATCAGAGAGTATTTGCAAGTTCCAAAGACATTTGTGAAATATTTGTCCCTTCCCATTCAAGTTATTTTAGATATTTACAGATTCAACAGGTTATTTGTAATCAAACTTAATATTTCCCAAAGAAACCAGATCCAACTCTGTTGGGAGATACCTTAGAAATACCTTCGACCTTGAAACAACTTATCTGTAGATTTTCATTTGTTGGTTTTTTTTCCCCCTTCTTCTGCATATATATTAATGGTTAATACCTAGTTTGGCAAAACTTTAAAGCCACATATATATGCGTTTTAATCTTGCAATGCGGTTGCAAGTTTGGTCTGAATCCGTTTTGGTCTTCAGAAGTCTGTCTGAAGCAGTAAATGTAGAACATGAAGTCCACATCAGCCATCCGAGGACCACCTCGAGCTCTGCAGGTACAAAGATACGACGGCACTTTCAACACCCTGGAATAGATTTGATCTTTTACTACTGTTTTTTTCCTTACAGTTTAATATATTTATGTTCATTTGTAAAGATTCATATAGTAAGAAGGCTACACTGTCTGACTGGCAATGTCCAGTTATCTGTAGTGATGATGCAGAGCTGCTTCTGATCACGTTACCGATCGGATCAAAGTGATCAGAAATCAGGGCTGATCGTGTGGTGTGTGAATTATGGCAATCAGGTGGACATTATCAACTTTTTTCATATTTATATAAATACATTACATCATTCATTTATGTGTTGTCTATCAATAAGTTTCACCGTTACCAATTGCAGTCTATGTCAGTCTACGTAGGCGTAACTTCAACTTGGTGATGGTGAACTGATGTCAGCGTTTCCAAATTAGGGATTTGTTGTTCTAAACATTTTTAGTGTTTTTACTCCCTATTTATCTCTCCCACAACTGTATTCTTCTCTCCTACTGTATCCATTTCAGTTACATACAGATTGTAAATCCAATATCTACTTTCCAACTGAGGAGTTGAAACACTGACTAATAAATGTTTCCCATTAGACAGCGAATGCAGCGCTGCGGCAGCTTCGAATGGCTGCAGTTTGGGAATTGGTTGGATGGAAAGAACAGAGCTGCTGCTCTTTATATTGTTTTTTGTGGATTGCCAAAGTATTGGATCGGGACTTGGTATTGGCCAATACTCAAAATGAAATGACTTGGACTTGGGAACAGAAAATGTGACCAGGACATCCCTAGTAATAGTAAAACCTTTGACTGCTGATGCTTGCGGGGTTGGATGGAGTTGGAGGTGGGGAGTTTACAGTTTGCATTTAAGTTCTGCACTTTTAATTGTACAAGACTGTCGAAGGCAGAGGGGAAAGCATGACCAGAGCAGCAATAAAGCATGTCATCAGAAACTCAAAGGTGCACCTTTCCTGAACTGTCGCACAATTTAAAATCAATTTCAATCAAGCAGCCAGTCAGAAACTCTTTTCTACAGTCTTTGATGTATGAGGAATCGTAGGAACTGAGCTGATATAGGAGCTCGTCTGAAGCCAGAGATGAAAGAAGAAGGAGTCAGGTCAACAACATGACCCAACACTAGTAAAATGTGGAAGTAGATGGGGAGGACGGCGCCAAGGGACAAGACGAGGGTCATAAATGCTCAACTATGTCAGTCGAGGAGCAAAGAGACGTCAGGGGTGTGTCCAGTTCTTCTGCTGTCTATAGTGCCACCATTCCACATTTGATATTACCAAAGTCTTGATATTCGTAAAACTAACTATCTATCTAAATCTAAATATTGAGGCCCAAAGTTAATTATTTTTTGCTGCCAGACCTGAGGTCCACGTCCAACCAGAGCCTGCTCAGTCCACAGTGGCCTTCACATCTGCTCTCTTCCCACGTCTGCTATTGCTCATAGCTGTCCAAACAGATGACTCGTGTCTTGTTGACACAGTGCATGTTTTCACGTGCATGTAAAAACATGCATGTTTGCAGGCCAAAGCAGCCGTATGGTGGGTGAGGAAAGAAGCCGGTGAGCTTGTCTGCCCCTTCCTCTCCGTTTGGATCTCCGAACACAAGTGCAGATGGTTGTTACTCTGCTGTTGCCACAGCTGGCTCACTGGAAACCCCAAACACTCCCTCTTACTGTGGACCATCACTTTAAATAGATTTCCTTCACTGCACTTCACAAGACATAAAAAAATACACTCCAGACTTCCTCCCCTGACTGTCAGCTTATTGGCCTGACAGTGAGGTAGACAAAGAGCACATGGGGTAAATAAGGCAGGATAATTACACATTCAGGCCATATTTAGGTTAGACTATCTGCGAGTAGGAAACCTTTCCAACATGGAGCGAGCAGCGTTGGAGGTTACTGCTCCGACTGCTTCCCCGCCTGCTGAGCTCCCTTCCCCCAACACACAAAGAGCTGAGCTTCAGCACCGGCTGTGGAGCGAAGCAGCTTGGAAATAGTTTTGCCTGAAAAGCAACACTGTGGGGGGATGGAGGGGGTGGAAGCAGAAGACCTGACCTTCACAGCTGAAGGCAGGCTGGCTGTCTGATGCCACAGAAGAGCTCATTTAAAACCGGCAGAATCGGTTCACACCAGTTCAAAACATGACCAGATCACATCGAGAGCTGGTTTAAAATCCAAAGTACGGCATTGAGCCAAATAAATGGCACTTCCTCTACTGACCACTAGAGGCTGGCTGCAAAAGCGAGTCCGTGGTCTCCCACGAGACAGACGTGTTTACAGCCCTGTCGAAAAAGCGCTTTGGTCTCAGCCGTTTGATTTCACATCCATGATGGAATCTTGGAATCTTCTGCCCGACGCTTGGCGGTCAGAGGTTGTGACCTGGGTGGGTGGGCGGGTCTGTAATGATAGGATAGGATAGCCTATGTTTAGGTCGGAGTGGGGTACCTTTCACCCTCTGTGCAATGTTGACCATTCTTGCTTAATCTCTTTGGTTCCCTGCAGGGCAGATGGAGCGGCGCACTGTGGCGCCGCCGCCGTGCACTGTGGCGCCGCCGCCGTGCACTGTGGCGCCGCTGCCGCGCACGGTGGCGCCGCCGCGGCAGACAATGCTCAGTGCTGTGCTCCTTTAGAGTTTAACAAGCAGCTGAGTGGGCAGCCTGGCTTTTGTGAAGTTTATTCAAGAAGAAGAGTCTTTGCTGCCTCTGCTTTTTTATATATTATATTACCTCTGTGATATCACCAAGATTAGGCGCATCCTCTCCCAGATGATGCTGAAAAACCAACTCTGGTGTCCGGTACCGCCGACCACTAGCTGTCAACTCTTTGGCTTCTTAGCGACCTTCGGGCTGTGAAACAAACAGAACATAGTCATTGATACTTCAAAGAGCAAATGTTTTATTGCATTGTTCATTTTCGAACAGACCACCATGACTGGTTGTGATTTTCCTGCCTACGTGAGATTTAAAACGCTGCACTTGCTGCTCCTCAGCTCCCCCGGCATGGACTGATGGTGGAACCAGGAGCAGTCCTTCCAGGTGTTAGTCTGAAGACACCTGCAGTACACAGGTGGCGACACCTGCAGTACACAGGTGGCGACACCTGCAGCACACAGGTGGCGACACCTGCAGCACACAGGTGGCGACACCTGCAGCACACAGGTGGCGACACCTGCAGCACACAGGTGGCGACACCTGCAGCACACAGGTGGCGACACCTGCAGCACACAGGTGGCGACACCTGCAGCTGGTTGAATCTTGCTAGAGGCAGGCCAAGCGACCGCCAGTACCAATGTGAACGGATGGCGATGCTCAGGTCGGTTTCAGCACATAAGATTGAGGGCGCAGTTGGGGAGAGTCCAGCTGGAGCTTAAACTGACCTCCCCCGGGACCCTGAGCTGGCCGGCGCCGTGTCACAGACCACTGGTCGGGGTCCTGTGTCTCTAAATAGGACTGATGGTGCTCTGCTGGCTCTTTATTTACAGCTCAGATGTCAGTAAAAGTTTGTAAAAACTCCTAAGCAGCTACAGTGATGACAGTTAACATACATTACAAACCTAAACAGAAGAACCCCACAAGAAGCAGGTCAGAAAGCATAAAACAAACATTCAAGGCTAACCAAAAAACATTTTCTATTCACGTTTTTATCTTAGTCAAGTACATTCACAGTATAGTTACTTAACGAAAACTAAATCAATTCAGATAATTAATATTATAATATTAATACTGGCAGCTGCTACAAAAGAAAGGTTTGTAATCTGCCGTTGCAGTCAGCAGGCAGTGTTGATAAATGTGTGGAGACAGGAGACATGAATCCCTGCAGGCCTCTGCAGACGCCTCCTCTCTGAGGGCCTCTGAGAAGGCCAGCGGGGAGGCAGAGCTATACCTGCGCAGTCACACCTCCCCCTCAACACGACTCCCCCAGGACCAGATCATAGCTCTTCCTGCAATCTTGTCCTGCCTTTGAGCTTTGAGGCAGCTCATAAAAAGAGAAATGGAAGAAAGGGAGTAAAACAAGCCTGTAGCAGCTGAGCAGATGTCACCTACACAAACCGTAAGCCATACCACATAAGTGCCAGACAGAAATTTGATTGGCCAGGCAAAGTAAACCAAACAAAGAGAGGTCTTTCAGACGAGAAAACCCAAGACACTGTGTTCTCCTAACCTAAGCCAACAGCTACGCTAAACCAAACCTCCTCCAGATATGCCTTTAATACTGTGCCGACGTTACCAGTAAAGTCCAAAAACTATCAGAAGAACTGCAGACGCCCCCTGTGACATCACCCAAAGGTTTCTGAAGGGGGTCTTCCGAAAAAGAAGCCTCCTTTTCCTCACACTAGATGGCGTGATGTTGCAAATGGGCGGAAAGTCGACTTGAAGGTCTGGTGCCAATCACAGTTAGTACGGCTGACGTAGCTCATGTTCAACTAGGGTGCTGATTAATGTCAGTTTACATCATTCTGATAAAATCTGTCCAAACTTCTTCTTTTCTAGTGTTGTGGCAGAAAAACATCTGAAACAAGGGCTGCCAGAGCTGAAACCAACAGAATTGAAACCAGGACCAGAAGTGAAACCAGGACTAAAAGTAAAACCAGGAGTAGAAGTGAAGGAGAGTGATAGCCTAGTAGTTACAGTGGTAAGCTTGGGCCAGGTTCGAGTCCCTGGGCTGGCAACAATGGTGAATCACTGGGGGCCCCTGAGCAAGGCCCTTTACTCCCAACTGTTCCCCAGGCTGCTGGGATAGCAGCCCACTGCTCCTAGTGAAACTAGTGATGGTTAAAAGCAGAGGTCCAATTTTGGGGTATCGTGAAATATATATACTGACAACAATAACGAAGCTTGAAAAGCTTCCAGTGGGAAAAAAAAGTGAAACCAGGAGTAGAAGTGAAACCAGGACTACAAGTAAAACCAGGACTAGAAGTAAAACCAGGAGTAGAAGTAAAACCAGGACTAGAAGTAAAACCAGGAGTAGAAGTGAAACCAGGAGTAGAAGTGAAACCAGGAGTAGAAGTGAAACCAGGACTAGAAGTGAAACCAGGACTAGAAGTGAAACCAGGAGTAGAAGTGAAACCCGGACTAGAAGTAAAACCAGGACTAGAAGTAAAACCAGGACTAGAAGTAAAACCAGGAGTAGAAGTGAAACCAGGAGTAGAAGTGAAACCAGGACTAGAAGTGAAACCAGGAGTAGAAGTGAAACCCGGACTAGAAGTGAAACCAGGAGTAGAAGTGAAACCAGGACTAGAAGTGAAACCAGGAGTAGAAGTGAAACCAGGAGTAGAAGTGAAACCAGGACCAGAAGTAAAACCTGGAGTTGAAGTGAAACCAGGACTACAAGTAAAACCAGGACTAGAAGTGAAACCAGGATTAGAAGTGAAACCAGGAGTAGAAGTGAAACCAGGAGTAGAAGTAAAACCAGGACCAGAAGTAAAACCAGGAGTAGAAGTGAAACCAGGAGTAGAAGTGAAACCAGGAGTAGAAGTAAAACCAGGACCAGAAGTAAAACCAGGAGTAGAAGTGAAACCAGGAGTAGAAGTGAAACCAGGAGTAGAAGTGAAACCAGGACCAGAAGTAAAACCTGGAGTTGAAGTGAAACCAGGACTACAAGTAAAACCAGGACTAGAAGTGAAACCAGGACAAGTAAAACCAGGAGTAGAAGTGAAACCAGGAGTAGAAGTAAAACCAGGCTAGAAGTAAAACCAGGACCAGAAGTGAAACCAGGAGTAGAAGTGAAACCAGGAGTAGAAGTGAAACCAGGACTAGAAGTGAAACCAGGAGTAGAAGTGAAACCCGGACTAGAAGTGAAACCAGGACTAGAAGTGAAACCAGGAGTAGAAGTGAAACCAGGACCAGAAGTAAAACCTGGAGTTGAAGTGAAACCAGGACTACAAGTAAAACCAGGACTAGAAGTGAAACCAGGAGTAGAAGTGAAACCAGGACTACAAGTAAAACCAGGACTAGAAGTAAAACCAGGAGTAGAAGTGAAACCAGGAGTAGAAGTGAAACCAGGAGTAGAAGTAAAACCAGGAGTAGAAGTGAAACCAGGAGTAGAAGTGAAACCAGGACTACAAGTAAAACCAGGACTAGAAGTAAAACCAGGAGTAGAAGTGAAACCAGGAGTAGAAGTGAAACCAGGAGTAGAAGTAAAACCAGGAGTAGAAGTGAAACCAGGACCAGAAGTGAAACCAGGAGTAGAAGTGAAACCAGGACTAGAAGTGAAACCAGGAGTAGAAGTGAAACCAGGACCAGAAGTGAAACCAGGGCCAGAAGTGAAACCAGGACCAGAAGTGAAAGAAGGACTACAAGTAAAACCAGGACTACAAGTAAAACCAGGACTAGAAGTGAAACCAGGACTAGAAGTGAAACCAGGACCAGAAGTGAAACCAGGAGTAAAGGTAAAACCAGGAGTAGAAGCGAAACCAGAACTAGAAGTGAAACTAGGAGTAAAGGTAAAACCAGAAGTAGAACTGAAACCAGGTTTAGAAGTGAAACCAGGACTAGAAGTGAAACCAGAAGCAGAAGTGATACCAGGAGTAGAAGTGAAACCCGGACTAGAAGTGAAACCAGGACTAGAAGTAAAACCAGGAGTAGAAGTGAAACCAGGACCAGAAGTGAAACCAGGAGTAGAAGTAAAACCAGGAGTAGAAGTGAAACCAGGACCAGAAGTGAAACCAGGACTAGAAGTAAAACCAGGACTAGAAGTGAAACCAGGACCAGAATTGAAACCAGGAGTAGAAGTAAAACCAGGACTAGAAGTGAAACCAGGACCAGAATTGAAACCAGGAGTAGAAGTGAAACCAGGACTAGAAGTGAAACCAGGAGTAAAAGTGAAACCCGGACTAGAAGTGAAACCAGGAGTAGAAGTGAAACCAGGACCAGAAGTAAAACCTGGAGTTGAAGTGAAACCAGGACTACAAGTAAAACCAGGACTAGAAGTGAAACCAGGAGTAGAAGTGAAACCAGGACTACAAGTAAAACCAGGACTAGAAGTAAAACCAGGAGTAGAAGTGAAACCAGGAGTAGAAGTGAAACCAGGAGTAGAAGTAAAACCAGGAGTAGAAGTGAAACCAGGAGTAGAAGTGAAACCAGGAGTAGAAGTAAAACCAGGACTAGAAGTGAAACCAGGACTAGAAGTGAAACCAGGACCAGAAGTGAAACCAGGAGTAAAGGTAAAACCAGGAGTAGAAGCGAAACCAGAACTAGAAGTGAAACTAGGAGTAAAGGTAAAACCAGAAGTAGAACTGAAACCAGGTTTAGAAGTGAAACCAGGACTAGAAGTGAAACCAGAAGCAGAAGTGATACCAGGAGTAGAAGTGAAACCCGGACTAGAAGTGAAACCAGGACTAGAAGTAAAACCAGGAGTAGAAGTGAAACCAGGATCAGAAGTGAAACCAGGAGTAGAAGTAAAACCAGGAGTAGAAGTGAAACCAGGACCAGAAGTGAAACCAGGACTAGAAGTAAAACCAGGACTAGAAGTGAAACCAGGACCAGAATTGAAACCAGGAGTAGAAGTAAAACCAGGACTAGAAGTGAAACCAGGACCAGAATTGAAACCAGGAGTAGAAGTGAAACCAGGACTAGAAGTGAAACCAGGAGTAAAAGTGAAACCCGGACTAGAAGTGAAACCAGGAGTAGAAGTGAAACCAGGACCAGAAGTAAAACCTGGAGTTGAAGTGAAACCAGGACTACAAGTAAAACCAGGACTAGAAGTGAAACCAGGAGTAGAAGTGAAACCAGGACTACAAGTAAAACCAGGACTAGAAGTAAAACCAGGAGTAGAAGTGAAACCAGGAGTAGAAGTGAAACCAGGAGTAGAAGTAAAACCAGGAGTAGAAGTGAAACCAGGAGTAGAAGTGAAACCAGGAGTAGAAGTGAAACCAGGAGTAGAAGTAAAACCAGGACTAGAAGTGAAACCAGGAGTAGAAGTGAAACCAGGACCAGAAGTGAAACCAGGGCCAGAAGTGAAACCAGGACCAGAAGTGAAAGAAGGACTACAAGTAAAACCAGGTGTAGAAGTGAAACCAGGAGTATAAGTGAAACCAGGACTAGAAGTGAAACCAGGAGTAGAAGTGAAACCAGAACTAGAAGAAAAACCAGGAGTAAAAGTAAAACCAGGAGTAGAAGTAAAACCAGGAGTAGAAGTGAAACCTGGAGTAGAAGTGAAACCAGGACCAGAAGTGAAACCAGGACTACAAGTAAAACCAGGACTAGAAGTGAAACCAGCACTAGAAGTGACACCAGGACCAGAAGTGAAACCAGGAGTAAAGGTAAAACCAGGAGTAGAAGCGAAACCAGAACTAGTAGTGAAACTAGGAGTAAAGGTAAAACCAGAAGTAGAACTGAAACCAGGTTTAGAAGTGAAACCAGGACTAGAAGTGAAACCAGAAGCAGAAGTGATACCAGGAGTAGAAGTGAAACCCGGACTAGAAGTGAAACCAGGACTAGAAGTAAAACCAGGAGTAGAAGTGAAACCAGGACCAGAAGTGAAACCAGGACTAGAAGTAAAACCAGGAGTTGAAGTGAAACCAGGACCAGAAGTGAAACCAGGAGTAGAAGTAAAACCAGGAGTAGAAGTGAAACCAGGACCAGAAGTGAAACCAGGACTAGAAGTAAAACCAGGACCAGAAGTGAAACCAGGACCAGAATTGAAACCAGGAGTAGAAGTGAAACCAGGACTAGAAGTGAAACCAGGACCAGAATTGAAACCAGGAGTAGAAGTAAAACCAGGACTAGAAGTGAAACCAGGACCAGAATTGAAACCAGGAGTAGAAGTAAAACCAGGACTAGAAGTGAAACCAGGACCAGAATTGAAACCAGGAGTAGAAGTGAAACCAGGAGTAGAAGTGAAACCAGGACCAGAAGTGAAACCAGGACTAGAAGTAAAACCAGGAGTAGAAGTGAAACCAGGAGTAGAAGTGAAACCAGGAGTAGAAGTGAAACCAGGACCAGAAGTGAAACCAGGACTAGAAGTGAAACCAGGAGTAGAAGTAAAACCAGGAGTAGAAGTGAAACCAGGAGTAGAAGTGAAACCAGGAGTAGAAGTGAAACCAGGACCAGAAGTGAAACCAGGACTTGGTTGTGACAAACTGGAAAGTTTCTTCTGTTCCTGTTTGACTGGTTCAGTCAAGTTCTTCTTACTTCACCTTATTTGTTGAAAGATGAATGACTTTGATGGACAGTTGCTTCACGTTACTGCCCCCAGAACCTTGAAGTATTTTTTTTTAAATACCTGCTGACCCATTATAGATATTAACCAGTGAAAAGCTTTGATCCTTTCAGGCATGGGCGATAACCGAGTTACCTCAAGGAATAACGTTGTGGTGTCCGGCGGAGACCGTGACAGTCCTGAGGTGTTATAAATGAAACAGGATGAGCTGTTTTTACTTTGTAACCTGTAACCTCTATAATTCCAGCAGAACAGGTGTGTCAGCATGTTTACGCATCACAGGTGATCTAAAAGGATCTTGAATTCTGGGCGGAGACGCTAGTCTGTAATGAGAACAGTCATGAGCCAGGGAGATTCATTAGTCGAGGAACTGAAGGTCTTCTGAAACTGGATCCGGATCCAGTATCAGATCGGTCCGGAGCTTCTCATGTTTCAGCTAATGAATGAATGTTTGGACCCGCTCCTGCCTCCTGCAGCGTTGTAACGCCTGAGGTAGAAGGATTATAGCAACACCCCATTAGAACATAGTCTCTTGGTCGTATTGACGTCCCATTGACTTAAACTAGTGTAACCGGGAGCCTGGGAGCTCAGTGGGCTCAGAGGGCGCCGTTTAAAGAGGCTGTGGCACCGGTTCGAGTCCCGTCCTGTCGCTCTTTGCTGCGCGTCTTCCTCGCCTTTCTCTACCCATTTCCTGTCCATCTACTTTCAGTAAAGGCCACTAGTGCCACAAAATCTTTAAAAAACCCATTGTGGTCCAGATGCACTCACAAGAACTCATTACTTTGTGGAAATGTGTCCCACCATCAACATCTCGGCAGCGGGAGGTTCAGAGAAAGCAGACACCACAGACCAGCTCAGAGGAAGCCATGACAAGAAATCCTGGACTCTTCTTACTCGTGGGGACGACTGTCTTTAGTCTTTAGTCTTTAGTCTTTGCCGCTGACCTCGCCGTCTTCTCAGCAGCTAGTTTGTTGCAGTAGTTTCTTGTAGGAACCTTTTTTGATCATCACAGATCTTGGGAATGCGCCACATCACACTTAGACTAACGCCTAGACATCAGTCAGCTGTGTTGTGATTTGTGCGCCTGTGATGGAAATTTATTTCAGCTTACTCTGCTATTCTTTTATGAGTTCATTGTGGGGACAGGATGTCTGAGCTGGACTTCAGCTGTCCTACACAGCTGAAAGGATTTGTTATGAGAACTACGTTATTTTGTCTAAACCACCGTGGTCGGATCTGTTAAAACCTTCACAGCCTAGTATTGATTCTTCAGCCTCAACTTTCAAGTCAATTCAGTTGTATTTATAAAGTGTCTATTACAACACAAGTCGTCTCCAGGATCTTTCCAGAGACCAGAACATGACCCAGATCAATTATTACATAAACAACGGCAGGTAAAAACTTCCCTTTAAGAGGGAAGAAACCTGGACCAGGACCTGGATCATAAGGGGGAAGAAACCTGGACCAGGACCTGGATCATAAGGGGGAAGAAACCTGGACCAGGACCTGGATCATAAGGGGGACCCTCCTGCTGAAGACCAGCAGGTAGAACAGGAAGTAGAGAGAAGAGACACAGACACACCGTCAAAGGAACCAAAGACCAGATCCATCAGTATAATCATCTGTTACCTGGAGAACTGAGTTTTCTGTCCATCAGACTGGTACCTGGTTAGTTGGTGGACTACAGAGACCACTATCTAAACAGGTGTAGACAGCAGACACTGAGGTGGTCAGAGGTGGGACTGCAGGTCAGAGGTGGGACTGCAGGTCAGTGTTTCACAGAATAAAGGTAATGTAAGACAAATGTATTTGTACAGCACAATTTAAGAACAAGTTGATTGAAAGTGCTTTACAGACACGTAAAACTTTCTTGGGGATCTCAGAGTGTGCTGCTCTCTGATGGGGCTGACCTGCACCGTGGACCTGCTGGAGCTGGATTCTGGAAACCTTTCAACCAGGGTTTCGACTGTCCCGTTGTCCTGTGCTGACATAAGAGTTGAGGGTTCCACTAACAGTGAAAACACATTTTGCGTCACTGTTCTTCGTGCATTTCACCCACGTTTGAGAGACTGTGTATTTATAAACTGAGTTCGATTCAGCTTGCTATTTTTTTATATCATGGGAATTTTTATATTATATCCTGTGCAGGGTCCCGGGGGTCTGCCGGAGCCCATCCCAGCTTGTTACAGGTGAGAGGCAGCGGTCCACCTGGGACGGTCGCCAGTCCATCACAGGACCACAGTGGACATAAAAGGTCTACACACCCCCGGTCAAATGCAAGGTTTTTGTGATGTAAAAAATAACAGCAAGATAAATAATTTCACAACTTTTTCCACCTTTAATGTGATGTATAACCTGTACAACGCAATTGAAAAACAAACAGAAACCTTTGAAGGGGAAACATACAATAACCTGGCTGCATAAGTATGCACACCCAGCTATTACAGCTCCCGGTCTTTGTGGGTACCAGCCCGTCAGCGTGGCACATCTTGGTGGGGTAATATTTGACCACTCTTCTTTGCAAAACCGCTCCAAATCCGAGAGACTGTGAGGGCCTCTCCTGTGCACAGCCCTCTTCAGATCCCCCCCAGATGTTGGATGGATTCAGGTCTGGACTCTGGCTGGGCCATTCTTTGGTTGATTTAGATGTGTGCTTTGGGTCACTGTCGTCCCTCTTCATCTTAAGCTTTCCAACAGAAGGTCGAGGTTTTCTACAGACACTGACTGGTATTTGGATCCCTCCACCCTGACTAAGGCCCCAGCTTCACGAGAACCTGGCATTTGAACAGGGGTGTGTGGACTTTTTATATCCACTGTATATCTGGACTGCGGGAGGAAGCCGGAGCACCCGGAGGGAACCCGTGCGAGCTCTCGGAGAGAAGACGCTACTCTTGTGTTGACTTAGAAATTTAATTAGTATCTACTCGATTTCCATCACTTCATTTTTTTAAAATTACATTTACTTAATGCGTAAAGCAAGGCAAGTTTATTTGTAGAGCAGAATTCACATACAAGGCAGTTCAAGGTGCTTCACAGCTACATAAAATCACAAGAAGGCAAATAAAATCACTCTATAAAACATAAAAATAACCATGAATTGATTTAACTAAAAAGGAAGAGAGCAGATAAAATCCTATCACTTCTCACATTCACAGCACAACAGAGCTGCTTCCCGCCTGGATTTGAACGTTGTCCGAGTTCAGGTCTGTCTCATCTTCTGGAAGACGGTTTTCAGATTTTTGACGGTTTTCAGATTTTCCGAGCATAAAACGGAAACGCAGCTTCCCCTTGTTTGGTCCCGATTCCACCAGCAGGAGACCTCTGAGGTTGGGTCGTATGGTTCTAACATGTCAGAGATGTACTTTAAGCCATGAAGAGACTTGTACACGAGCAAAGCTGTTTTCCAGTCTGGTCTCCGAGCGACAGGAAGCCTGGCCAGAGACCTGAGGCCGGACTGATACTGGAGCAGCAGGTTCTGGATGTCCTGCAGCTGTTTAGAGTCCAGTAAGCAGCTTCTTACCGTTCTAACCTGCTGGAGACAAACCAGCAGGTTAGAACGGTACGGGTTCGGAACGGTACAGGTTAGAACGAACCATGGGACCTGGTCTAAAGTGGACTCCTCGCTAAAATGTGGTGAAATGGTCTTTGGTTTTCTGGGGAGTCGGAAGCCAACTTCAGCGTTGTAGTTAAATGTAGTGTCGAATCCAAATCAATATATTTCCATATTGAGCACCAACATCATCTAGAAAGATTGGAAGATAGTTGCATGTTTGTCCTTTTTCAGTACAGACTATCATTAAATATTTCAAAGTATGGATCAACCTGTAGATTGTAGAGGAACTGGACACGCCCCCTGTGATGTCATCCACAGGTTTCTGAGGAGTGCTTTTGAAGCCTTTTTTCCTTCTACTGCAGAGTGCCTTGTTTGAAATAAGCAGACCAAACGGACACAGTCATGTTGAGGACACTGAGGATGTCCACTTGCCAGTCTGACATCTCATAGATGAAAGAACAACACCTTCAGCTCTTGGTCCTTCCTGCCCATCAGTCTGTCCACCAGGTTATGAAAAATCCCTATTGCCTCTACATTTATCATATCTTCCAAGGTGGTAAAATGAGACCCGTGATTCTCCTCCAACCAGGTTACTGCGGTTACCCAGTCATGAGTCAACATAAAGAATATCACCTACCGCCTGACTTAACTAACTACACCACATAAGTCCTGGTACAGGTCATGGTTATCTCGCACCTCAACTACTGCAATGACCCCCTGGCTGCTCTTCCAGCTTGTGGTGCTAAACCTTTACAGAGGGTCCAGAACATGCTGGCGTCTGTAAATGAACCTAAATGTTTTCATGTCAATGTGTTGCTTATGAACCTGCGTTGAGTACCAGTACCAGCTGGAATCAGATTTCAGTCCCTTCTGTTGTCCTACAGAGTGATAGTCGGCTACCGACTCTACAAGTTTATACTCCAGGAAGCTCATTGCTCCTCACAGGAACGCCGTCTGGCAGTGTCATCCTTACGACAAAGACACTCTCTTTCCAGAAGGTTCTCATAGATGGTCCCCATGCTGGTGGAACCACCTGACAACTAGGATCAGAGCAGAAATGTTCCTTTACATCTTCATAAAGGTCCTGGAAACATCTTTTCCCATCTACACCTACTCTCCTGACTGCCTAACAGAGTCCAACTCCACTCTCCTCAACCTTCTTTAGTTCAGCTGGATTTTTGTTTCACTGCCGTCTCTTTGTAATTTCCTTTTTCATTTAAAAAAATCACACTTTTGGAATACTGTTTTACGGCTGCAGAAGGTCCGGCTGCAGGAGGTCCGGCTGCAGAAGGTCCGGCTGTCCCGCTGCAGAAGGTCCGGCTGTCCCGCCGGAGAAGGTCCGGCTGCAGAAGGTCCGGCTGTCCCGCTGGAGAAAGTCGGGCTGGAGAAGGTCCGGCTGCAGAAGGTCCGGCTGTCCCGCCGGAGAAGGTCCAGCAGTGCCGCTGCAGAAGGTCCGGCTGTCCCGCTACAGAAGATCCGGCTGTCCCGCTGCAGAAGGTGCGGCTGTCCCGCCGGAGAAGGTCCGGCTGCAGAAGGTCCGACTGTCCCGCCGGAGAAGGTCCGGCTGTCCCGCCGGAGAAGGTCCGGCTGCAGAAGGTCCGACTGTCCCGCCGGAGAAGGTCCGGCTGTCCCGCCGGAGAAGGTCCGGCTGCAGAAGGTCCGACTGTCCCGCCGGAGAAGGTCCGGCTGTCCCGCCGGAGAAGGTCCGGCTGTCCCGCTGCAGAAGGTCCGGCTGTCCCGCTGCAGAAGGTGCGGCTGTCCCGCTGCAGAAGGTCCGGCTGCAGAAGGTCCGGCTGTCCCGCCGGAGAAGGTCCGGCTGTCCCGCCGGAGAAGGTCCGGCTGTCCCGCTGGAGAAGGTCCGGCTGCAGAAGGTCCGACTGTCCCGCCGGAGAAGGTCCGGCTGCAGAAGGTCCGGCTGTCCCGCCGGAGAAGGTCCGGCTGTCCCGCCGGAAAAGGTCCATTTTGCAAGGAACCAACTGACTGAGCAGTGAAATGACTGCTGGACTCAAACAGGTCCAGGAACCTCAGAGATGCAGCTTTTAGACTGATTTAAACAAAGTTAGCAGTAACGGATCTTTAATTGGTGACTCTTTCATTCAGTTTTTATATATAACTCACCTTCTCCTTTGAAATCATAATTCTGTATTGTCACACAATGGACTCATGAACGAAAGTGATTAGAAGAAGAGGCCGTGTTCACCATGAAAGGTTACAACCGGTCACGTGTGTGCACGTCTGCACTCGGTCACGTGTGTGCACGTCTGCACCCGGTCACGTGTGTGCACGTCTGCACCCGGTCACGTGTGTGCACGTCTGCACCCGGTCACGCAATTCTCATCAAATTGACCTGAACTGGTGTTTTGGGAATAAAAATTAAACTAACGGAGTCCTTCTAAAGACCCGATTTAGTCGTCCCTCACAGACGTTGGAACCGGATCGTGTTACTACCCTCACCTGTGGAACTGTGGGTAGAACTGCGGTCTCACAAGGCCTAAACCGGAACCACGTGACCCTAATGTAGCAGAAAAGGAATAGTTAGATAGTCTGCAGCAGTTGGGGTGAAGCTTCTACGTTGACCCAACACTCACTTTGGGAATTTTAAGTCTCAAAGGACAGGGGTCACCTAAGGGATCACGTCAAGGATCAGCACGATGCACCTGCTGGAAACACAGAGGCACAGCTTCCTTATGCTCCACTAAATGGAGAAAAAACTGGAAACGCGTTTTTCTTGGTCTAAAAAAGACAAAACACGAGGTCTGCGTGGTCGTGGATGTTCAGTGAAACTTGGAAGTTCGGACCATCGATACTCTGGTCTGCTGCCGTGTGGAAATCACTTATGAATAATGTAACAGCTGAAGGAACAAAATATTTTCAAGTCATTTTTATTGAACAAAAATGTTTTCAAAGATCATGTAGGAAATACATTATTATACAAGTGTTGCACAAACAAGGCTAACAGAAGATCTAGAAAAGGGCATGAACATGACTGTAAGAGACCGGAGACAGGACGAGGAAGAGTCCTTGCAAACGTGAAGTCCACCAGAAACGCGTTGGTGTGTAGAGGGTGCCGGCGGCGCTGTGGTCTCCGTTTAAAGACGGAGCAGATTTTACCCAAGAACCCAACGTGAAAACAGCTGCAGACCCATTTCTGTTCCCAACCAGAATCAGCACCTAAACATCCAGGTCTCCAAATCAGTTTTATTCAGATTTTTTATTTTTGAAACCTTTTCAGTACTTTCATCACATTTTTGGGGAAAAAAACGCTGCATTTTGACTTTTTAAACCTGAACTCACTGGTAGGCCTGTCCTGAGGCTTTTCAGTTTCCTTTTATTTAACAAATTTAACGCATCAAAAAGCTTCACAAAAGCTCATAAGACTATGAATTTGAATGTCTTTTAACAAGCTACTGTAGAAATTGTGCATTTGCCTTGTGGAATGCCATAGTTTTAGGGAATAAACTGAGGCTTGTCATGGATGCTGACGTGATAAAAAAAGAGGGTCTGGGATGGCTCCTCGCGGTCCAGTTTAGAAGCGCAGAAGGCGGTTTCATGTGTTCACCCTAACCTGCAGGGGGCAGTAGCGCCATCAGTCCTCAACAGCAAGTTGCTGCTCTTAAAACAATGAATCTGATTTAAAATAAGGGCAGGTGGATAACACGATAGCACCAATGCCGTCACTGCAAAGATAAAACAAGGTTATGACCCACGGGATAAGGAACTGCTAGGACACAGCAGCGGTTTAGAAGTGGCACAGCGGCGACCGCCCTCTCATCTCCATGAATAATTAGAGGAACCTCCTTTGGCACCGGGCCGCCGATCTCCACACAGCAGGCGGAGCTGGCAGGAAGTGAGACGTGAGAACGGCGGCGTGAATATGGTGAAATTAAAAAAAGCACTAGCAGCAGCTCTGTCTCTTATGCGGACGTTTCATTAACCCGCGGAGACGGTGGATCAACAGGGATTTAAATGAACCGTGTACCTGGGAAGTTTCTTGATTGGAGGTGAAAAGCTTATTTCATTTCACACTTTTCCTTTTATTATGTTAATTCTAATAATAATTATATAATATATAATAATTCTAAAAAGACATATCGAGATATAAATCTTTACACAAACAGACCACCGCAGGATTTTTACAGGATCTTCACCTAATCTTACAAACCCAGTCGACGACGCACTTGAAAGCACTCTACTTTGGAAACATTCCCACTGAGAATGGTACTAAACCGCTGCAAACCCGCTGCTAAACCCCTGCAAGGTTGCTGCTAAATCGCTGCAAACCCGCTGCTAGACTGCTGCAAACCCGCTGCAAGGTCGCTGCTAAACTGCTGCAAAGCCGCTGCAAAGCCGCTGCTAGACTGCTGCAAACCCGCTGCAAGGTCGCTGCTAAACTGCTGCAAACCCGCTGCTAAATCGCTGCAAACCCGCTGCTAGACTGCTGCAAACCCGCTGCTAGACTGCTGCAAACCTGCTGCAAGGTCGCTGCAAAACTGCTGCAAGGTCGCTGCTAAATCGCTGCAAACCCGCTGCTAAATCGCTGCAAACCCGCTGCTAAATCGCTGCAAACCCGCTGCTAAATCGCTGCAAACCCGCTGCAAAACTGCTGCAAAGTCGCTGCTAAACCACTGCTAAACCGCTGCAAGGTGGCTGCTAAACCGCTGCAAAGCCGCTGCTAAACCGCTGCTAAACCGCCGCAAATCCAGGCCATGGCAGTTCCTATGGGACTCAAACAGCCCTAACCAGTGCGGCTTCAAAGTAACCACATTTTAGAGATTTTCCTTTTAAATGTACTTTTAAATGACTACCACGTCCAGTTGTCAGGACGATGCAGTGATGATGTCATCGCTCTGTCAAAGTCTGATACTTTAGATACACGACAGATCTGAGGAGTTTAAGAAACTATAATCTTTTTCCAAATCCAAATTCTGCAGAAGTGGGAAATTTATCTTAACGGAGCACAAAAAGATAAAATTTTCCGACAGCTTAATGTCAGATTGTTTTCTGAAATTAAAAAGACTCCTAGATCAGATATAAAGATTTATAGATCCTAAAATATTTGATAAATCCTGAATCCTCTTACAAAACTCTGCGTTTTCTGTACTTTTCATGACATCATGACTTGTACTGTAAAATTCGCGTTTCAGTCAGGGACGGATTTTGGCTCCATCTTTTTGATCCCGTGCAGCGCTCATTCACAAACCATTTCTTATGGAGGGAAAAAAATAAAAAAAAAACACATTTTTCTGTTTTGCTGGAAATCAGACATCATTGTCTTCCTTACGTCATTTTTTTTTTCTTCTTTCGATGGAAAATGTGCAGCAGCAGCCAGTTGGTGTCGTTTTTACCTACATTTGACACGCTGCGCTTTAGTTTATTAAATACTCTAAATGACGGTAACCCAAACAACATCTTGGTGAAGGGAAGAAGATCTGCCTTGCGCCCAGCAGCCACAGTGGGTTCCAACGAGGAGTCGGACAACTCAAAACTACGTTTGGCTGAAGTACGCTGAAGCGCACGTCAGAATCGTCGGAGAACGCGTACCAGCATTTGGCTGATAGACATTTCCCAGCCTGCTAGGAAAAGAACATCCCACCTCTGGTGCCTTCCAGGACCAGGAACCTTATTCGGGAACCAGGAGATCCACAGGTGGATTCTCTGGCTTCGCCGACTCCCAGCAGGACCACAGAAACCCATGTAAGACATCTGCTGTGAAGACGGGAACACAGCCAGGAGAGGGCTAATGAATGTAAAACACTAACATCTGCTAAAGAAACAGTCTGAGTTTTGTTTTTTTCATTTGTTCTGGGGAGGAAGGAGTCACTTCTTCTGGAATCTGAAGTCTCTCAGCACATGGTTGAGAGGTTGGATCTGAATCACAGGACAAAGGTTGACCTGCAGGATCTTCTGCGCTTTCCTACAGGCCTCGGCCACCGAGCGAGAGTCGTCCACCTTTATCACTTTCTGTCTGAAACTTTTCTTGTCTTTCCAGCTATTTCTCTGTCGCGTCGGGTTACTCAGCTCCTTGGAGCCACGAACATCCCAATGGAAGCCATTGCCGCTCCAGCTGTTGCTGGTCAGCTCTGTGTGAGTCTGTGGGAACGCCCGGCCATTGGCATACAAGACTGGTGCAGAATCTCCAATAAGGGCGCCGTCCAATCGGACTGGACAGGACAGGCTCTTCTGGCTGAACAAGGCCACGGCTTTGGTGGGTGCCACGCCACCGTTTTGAGAAGGCTGAGAGGGTATTCCTGAAAGAGTGGGAGGGTGCTGCTGTGGTGAAAAGGTAGCAGAGGGAACCTCAGAGGACAAGTCTCTGATAGTGTGGATCTGGAGTCTGGCCGTGTGGAAGCCAGACAGACCTTCAATGTTGGTCAGTCTGAGGCACGGCTGAGCATCTGCCTGCAACATCTCGACAGTTCGAAAGGGTGTCCTGCTGCACATGATGGCACGATGGTCCACCAACATCTCTGGAGGTCGGACTCCTTGAATCCTGGGGTTGCTCCTCTCAGAGGTGCTCCAGGATGGGTGCACTTCCCTCTTCTTGACCATTGGCTTCTTCTTCCTTTTCTTGGCGGTGGGCCTGCCGACATTCTTGTTGTTTGGCTTCAGCATGTCTTCGGTCAGGGGCTGGCTTGTGCATGAACGGTAGCCATACACGTCCTTGCTGCCTAGAACGATGGGCTTGTGGCCCTCCTCGCTCAGCTCCTGCAGGAAGGTCACAAGCTCTTCAGTGCTCTTAAGGTCACGGGACATTGGACTGAGGATCTTCAGAGCATCCAGGAGGACATTATGGCCTGCTGATGAGATCCGGGACCAGGAGTGCACAGCTCTTCGTTCCTCGTTGGCAAACTCCAACGGCCGGCTGACCATGGGACCTCGGGATGCATCAGCCATATTTCTAGATCTGCAAGTGTAAAAAAAAGAGAAAACATTCTGTAAAAAAACTGATCAAATGGAGTATCTATCCATCAGTCCGTTTATCCAGGTTCAGGTTGTGGTGCAGCTGTCTAAGCAAAAAGCCCAGACCAGCCTCTCTCCAGCCAACTGCTTTAGCCCTTTCCAGGGAAAACACCAAGGCGTTCCCAGGTCAGCTGAGAGATGCAATCCCCCCAGAGTGTCTTGGGTGAACCACAGACCTCCTTGAAAACTTAAAAGGTCTTTTAACACCTAAACTTTTCAATACAAACTGACTCTTCTGTGTCTATCCTGCGTCTTTTTTCATTGGCTCTCGTGAACAGATGAAATGGAGAAACACCACCAGAAGTCATGGGGGCGGTACTGAGTCACTGTTGAAATGGACAAGAATATACTTGGTGCATACTGCATGACAATAAAAGTGTGTGAATGAAGACGTAACAGAACTTATTTCATATTTTAAAACGTAATAATTTTTCTTCAACAAACGTGTGATTGACACAAAAGTGTCAATCACACTTACAAAATCGCTAACACGCCCCCTCTAGTTCCCTGACTGGGCCAGAGTCCAGTCTTCGTCTTCGACAGCGCCCAGAACCAGCAACTTCGACGGCGCCCAGAACCAGCAACTTCGACGGCGTCCAGAACCAGCAATTTCGACGGCGCCCAGAACCAGCAACTTCGACGGCGCCCAGAACCAGCAACTTCGACGGCGTCCAGAACCAGCAACTTCGACGGCGTCCAGAACAATTCCATCAACAATTCCAGGACTAATGCTGAGCTGCAGACCAGCAGAAAAACTGCAGAATAACCTAAAATCAGTTCCTCTCCCACATTTAGCATGGAAA
Organism: Xenentodon cancila; assembly: GCA_014839995.1. Taxonomy (NCBI): domain Eukaryota; kingdom Metazoa; phylum Chordata; class Actinopteri; order Beloniformes; family Belonidae; genus Xenentodon; species Xenentodon cancila. The sequence continues at coordinate 31,655,203 of CM026203.1, read as the reverse complement.
CGTTACTGTTTTTTGAAGCGACAACAGTGTTGGACGTGCTTTTGTTTCATCCCGAACAAACATTTGTGCCAACATCCAATACCTGACCTGAAGCTGATTAAATCCAGAATGTTTTTCTTACCTGAACACAAAGCCCTTTTTGATGTTATATATTTTTAACTGTGACGGCTCAGGGCTCCGTGACCTTCATGCTCCTCATGAATGAAGCTGGATGTGCAGCTGCACTCAGTGAAACATGTTTTAATAAAAAGGGACACCTGAAGATAAAAATGCCAACATGAGCTTTAGTAGCTGCGCTGTGAACACAGATGAGGCAGGTTTATTAATTCTTGTGAAAGGAAGTCCATTTGCTGTCAGCAGCAGTGAAATCAGACACCTTCCTTTACCAGACTGAAATGAAGCCAAGAACCAGAACTACAAATGAGATCCCAAAACCGCCCCAGCAGTAAACTCAGCTCTCTGGACCCAGCAGTGTGTCAATCTCCACTGACAACTATGTTAAACTTTACAGCAGAAATAAACCCCCTGTTCCAAAAGTTTGCTCACTGCTCTACAACTCCTCTGGTGTGAATTACTTTAAGGAGCCAAGAACCATGGCACATCATTTCAGGACCTTTCCAAGACAAAGCCTGCTGGGACCTGCAGGTCAATATACTACGATGCCAGTGGGGGTAGGTCAAGCAGGGTGGTCCCAGATGGTCCCAGTGGAGCTCTGCTAGTCCTGGTTTCAGTTCTGGCAGCACTCATTTTGGACATCACTAGAGCGGCACATAAAGTTAGGATGTTTGGTCAGCTTTGATCAAGACAAAGTAATAACTGCAATACCAGAAAGGCACAAGATACGCCCGGCCAGCTAAAACAACTGTGACTGATGTGAGGACCAAACAGTGGACCAAGCATTCGGTGGCGTGACCCATCGGTCTCTGAGTTATGAAACCCTTTTCTGTCATACGAAGTGCAGAGGTGTTTCTCCGGAAGGCAACGGGACAACTGTATGCCAATCAAAGCTAACTTTGGCTACCAGCTCCTTCAGCGGATCCCCAACGAAAGATCTGCTGCAGACATTTACAGAAGAAGAATACCATTCACATGTCCTCAGCGGTCAACTCAAAAATGAGTGATGCATTTAGCCGACGCTGAGTTAATGCAAGTGGCTGGCTGCTTCATCGGGCGCGGCGATAATGGATCCACATTGGCTGAGCCGACTGTCGGTCATATTAGAAATTAATGTATTTCTTTATATAAAACTCTCTGGCGCGCTACAAAACAATTTACCCCGTTCAGAAATGCCATGGATGTGAAACGATTGAGACAAAAGTGTTTTTTTTAACCAGGCTGTAAATACGTTTATTTTCTGCTCTAGATTAACTCGCTTTGCCGCCTCTAGCGGCCAGTCGAGGAACTGCGGCCAATCGTAGTTTAACATGAGACTCAACCCATAGAAAGTAGCTTAAACTTTAATTTTAAAACTTGAAAAAAAATGTCTAAAATTGGGAAAAATGTATTATAAACAGAAAGTCTTAACTGAAAATAACGAGTTAAATTACCTGCGTATCCGTTTTTTAATCCTTGATCCAACAGACTTTATACATTCTGGCTAGTTATCGTCATCTTAATAAAAAAAGAAATGAATGAAATGCAGTCCTACTTTTGCATCACAAATAAGTAGGTTTAGGTCCACAGGTGTCACGGGGGAAGGGCGGGGGTAGCGGGGGCGGAGCATCTTGTCAGTGTAACATCCAGGGGAAAGGAGATACCCAGCCTCCAAGGCCGGCAGCAGGCGAGCCAGTTCAGATACAAACGTTGTTTTGGGTCACGCCGACTCCAGTCATTTTACGTCTGCCTTAAAGTCTCTCTAGTAAATCTCAATGGCGACTACAAACAGGGCAGCACGGTGGCTTAGTGGTTAGCACAGTTGCCTCACAGCAAGAAGGTTCCCGGTTCGATTCCCGGCCCGGTGGGTCTTTCTGTGTGGAGTTTGCATGTTCTCCCCGTGCTTGCGTGGGTTTCCTCCGGGTACTCCGGCTTCCTCCCACAGTCCAAAAACAAGCGGTCTAGGTTAATTGATCTTTCTAAAATTCTCCCTAGGTGTGAATGTGAGTGTGATTGGTGATTGGTTGTTTGTCTTCCATGTGGCCCTGGATAGACTGGCGACCTGTCCAGGGTGTACCCCTGCCTTTCGCCTGATATGCGTCGGGATAGGCTCCGACAGTCCCCCGTGACCCGGAAACGGATAAAGCGGGTATAGATAATGGATGGATGGATGGACTACAAACAGCCGAGTTTGTGGTCTATTTCCACCAAGCTCGCAACTTCCATCCTGCCAATGAGCTTGAGAACCACAGCTAGATCAACGGTTTAAAAGAGGCTCCTGAACAGACTGACAAGACAGCACAAGACCTCCACCTTCACGAGAGCCGGAAGAGTCCAGATTTATGCTTCCTCCTTAAACTGTCAGGTCCCGGCACAGCTCACACAGGGACCGGACCAGTGTCGGCATGTCTAACGCGGTGGCCGTCCGACTCAACCTACACCCACTTTAATCAGGCCCGTGAAGATGCTTTTTGACTGCAGCAACCTTCTCCAGGGACAACATGCTTGGAGAATACTTTACTGGACTTCCTTTCCAGTACAAAATCTAAGGAGCAACGCTAGTGGAGCACTGGGAAAAACTTGAGCAGTTTTCATTTTGTAATAAAATTTATTTTATCTAAGCAAACTAATCTTCTGTGTAAACAAAAAGGAGTCTGCAAATATACTCTTGAGTAAGTACCTCAGTCCTGCAGGATTCTGTGACACCTCAGAGCCAGATCAGGGTGGGACAGCTGGACAAACCTCCTGCAAGCCTCAGGTTTTCTAAAGAGCGACTATGAAGCCTCGCTTTCCTCGCGTTGCAAATGGACGAAACCAACAGGTCTGGAAGCTGGCAGCGTTTACTTTTATTCTGAGACAGACGGAGCCCTTCGTTTGTGTCCCATGGTGGTTTCGTCTGTCCTTTAACATGTCGTCTAGGGGCTCGCGAATACACGTGAAGGAACAATGCCAGTGGAGGTCGTGTGGGGACTCGTCCCTCAATCGTTAACCTAAACATGAGAAAATGGGCAGACATCCTAGAGTATTGTGTTTGCTGTCAATTGTTCAAATGGGTCAAATTTATGAACTCTTAATTTTTATATCCACTGTTGTTCAGTGGTCTGTTCACCGTTTTGTTTTCCTCCGATTAAGAATTAGCACAAATGAAACTAGCTTCTCTACAGTCGGCAGGTTGGTTTTCAACTCGTCACTGCCCCTGGTGGATGTGTCGCCTAAGAAAATGAGCCAGTGGGTTCTGTGGGGTTCTGACCGAATCAACATTTGGAACAAAGAGATGTACAAATGTACGATAATGGAGCCTGATGGGCACCGCGGGATGACCAACTGGGAGGACCCTGAAATGATCCTCCGTGGCTCCTGCCTCCTTCAGATGATCCGTGTCTGAGAAGCTGTGGAGCTGCCGAAGAACTTGAGACTCAGGACCGTCTATTTTAAAATGTAATTTCAGTGGTGACATCAGAAAAGATTGGTGCATTTAGTCAACGTCTGCTTGGCAAAAGCTGCCTGCTGCTTCGCTTCAGATCCTTCCAGACCAACCCTGAGCCAGTCCAGGTCGCTCGTTGGTAAATCCACCAACACATCGAAATGTGTTCTCTTAAAACACGGCTTAACGTGTTCTGTTAGGCGCGTAATCACAGCTCAGAAGTCAATACAGTGCTAAGCTCCACGCAGCTAGTGATGATGACCCTCTAATTATACACAAATGTGTTGCCATTGATATCATTTTATCTGACGAGCCGCATAAAAACCACATTCAGTTTTTGGTGCAACAATATACTAAAATATCAGTGTACGGGAATATAAAGAGACACAAGCTTCTAGTCCGATTCAGAAAACAGCAAATAAAAGGTGAAAAAAAGAAAAGTGAATCAAAGTGAAAAAAAAATATATATATTTTAAGAAAGGAGGTCTGTGTTTGTGAATAAATAAAGCAGCCTGTACAAAAGCCACTTTAAGGTGTATTTCAAGGTTTAAACATGTTTTTATCCTCATTAATATTGTTGATGTTCAGTAGCTGACATCTGTGGATCTCTACAGGCCAGATAAGTGAAGAATAGGTTGCTCCATCAGCTGGATGAAAATAACTCAACTAAACAGTCTGTGACTGGATGTTTGTTGTCAAATAGTCTCCTATTCTGAACACAAGTCTCGACTGACTGCAGTTGTTGGAACCGTTGAAGGCTTTTCTTCCGAGGAAAAGTTATTCCAATAATCCACCGGAGCATGCTGAATAAAACAGCAGCTCATCCTCTCCCCTCACTGACACCAGCGTTACAGCCGAGACTTGTCTCTGCTCGATACCCGATAGTTCAATATTTCCTGATGAAACAGATCAGAGCGGAGACAGAACGTGTTTCAGGCCTGTAAAGTCTTTCCAAACCAGCAGCTGCACAATTTAAAGCTCACTTCAGTCGCACCACAGGCTGCATGTTACCTCATGTCCATCAGCTGTTATTGACGTGTGCGCGCAGATAAAAGAATACAATATCCTGTGAGGTCAGTATTCTACATATTTACGTGCTACTAGCTGATCAATTTTGAATTTTGTGTTGACAGGTGCCAGTGAATCATCCCGTTTGTCTGCAGTGGATTTCTTTTTACTTGCAGTCAGTATTTTTAAAGAAACGCTCATATTGAGCCTCTTTTCGTGAATGTTTTAAGGGCTGTCCCAAATAGTCAATGAAAACACGTCCACCAGAGAAACACGTCCACCAGAGACATGTCAGGGCAGCTGCAGAGACCTCAAGGACAACTAGTCTGGTCTTCTTCTTCATCCATTGACAGTGAATTTCTGCCCCTTGAAAACAGACTTAAGAGCTTGATAAAACCCCCAGAAACCTGGCAGTGACCTGCACCACCTGGGAGAGACAAAACCAGACATATCCAGTAAAAAAGCAAAGTAATTATGATATCATGGAATATCTACAAAAATCCAAATTTTTCTTAGTTGCTTTAAAAGCAGTGGCAGGAATTCACACTGCTTTGTAACTTCCTGTTTGAGTCTCCAGGGGGGGACCAGCTGGACCTGAGCCGTTAGCTCTAGTTAGTTAAAGCTGGGACACGTTCTTTATTCAAGGCTGTCCAGGGGTGGCATGTACATAAAAACACCAGCAGCCTTATTCAGCACTTACGGATCCATCAGGGGAAAAAACATGTGCTTCACACGTCAAAGGGGAAAATGGACCAACTGCAGCAGCAAACTCTGCTTAGCCTCTCAGAACTCAGAGAAATTCCCAAAAGAAATCCAGAAAGCACAACAACGGCAAAACTGTATGATTCATGGTCCCGGATGGCATTTTACGTGAACTAGAAGTTGTTCAGCCAATCAGGACATTCAGACCTCTGATGTCACGCCTGCAAACTAGTGTCGCTTTTCGATGACATTTGAATCATAATATCACTGACGTGAATCGTGCATGTAAGAGCATCGTGGCAACAACGCATCTTCGATCGATGCCGCATGCGCACTAAGAGGTTGCCAAACTGTCTGGCAACTTCTTACTTGGCTACTTCCTCCCAAGTCAGAAGTATTTTATATTGTTGAGGCTTACTCAAATCTAACGCTGGCGTCAGAATAAGTGTTAGAATGTAAAAAAATAAAAAGCAGAGAACATCACAACATCCCTACATGCAAAAAAAAGTTACACACCACACCACACCACAGGGAATGGGGTGGGATTGCCTCCCCAACCAAAGAGCTGTGACATCTATTATACCGTTATAATCACCTCACATAATGACTTAATTAATGAAAAGAATTTAGAAAAGAGTGGCAACCAAAACCCAACATCAGAGGTCTGTGGAGGAGACCGTCTACCTGAACCAAGTTACACCAGCAGCAGAAGAGCGACTTTTAATGTTTTAAATTCAGCCGTCTGTGTTTGTGAACGTTCACCAATGTGCTGCAGAAAACAGGATTCACAAAAGTTGAAGTGAAAAGCAGCATTTGCATCTTCATCAACGGAAACCGTCGGTGTTTCAGTATCACCTGCCTGTGTTTATAAATCCCACTCAAACATCAAGGATAAATCATTTTTGTAAGGGCATTCATAAATACCATGAACATTTGTTCAACAAAATCAGAGCTGTGTGTTCACAAACACCAATTACAGCTGTATAATGGCAGACTAGCTACTATAATACCAAGACACTGGTTTAGAAGGAAAAGTCTTATCTGTTTTTTTTATGAACCGTGGTCTTCCATAGAAACCCAGAGGAAGGAGGTTCAACACTGGATGATTATATTTAAGCTCAGCTTAGCTCATGCTCAAGCTCTAATGACATCTAGTGTCTATATTTCTCATGTTGCTACCAAAACATTTAAAACAAGCACTGCCAGAGCTGAAATACGACCTTCAGTGACCTCCCATTCCTGATCCAGAGGGTTCATTATGACGTCGGTCCTCCTTTGCAGCTATGACAGGCTGTCCACGAGGTTTAGGAGCGTTTTTGGGAGTTTCTGACCATTCTTCCAGAAGCGCATTTGTAAGGTCACACTGATGTTGGACCAGAAGGTCTGGCTCTCAGTCTCCACTCAAGTTCATCACCAAAGGTGTTCTATCAGGTTGGGGTCAGGACTCTGTTCAGGCCAGTTAAGTTCATCCACATCCACGTCTTCACGGACCTGCTTGGTGCTCTGGTGCACAGTCATGTGGAAGAGGAAGGGTCCAGCTCCAAACTGTTCCCACAAAGTTGGGAGCTGGAATTGTCCAAAAGTTCTTGGTCTGCTGAAGCATCCAGAGTTCCTTTACTGGAACTAAGGGTCCAGGCCAAGCTCCTGAAGAACAACCCCACACCATGATCCCCCCTCCACCAACTCCCCAGATCTTAATCCCATTGAGAACTTGTGGTCAATCCTCAAGAGGCAGGTGGACAAACAAAAACCCACTAATTCTGACAAACTCCAAGAAGTGATCATGAAAGAATTTGGTCAGGATTTGATCCGGAAGTTGATTGAGAGCATTCCCAGTGGAACTGCAGAGGTCCTGAAGAAGAAGGGCCAACACTGCAAATACTGACTCTTTGCATAAATGTCATGCAATTGTCGATAAAAGCCTTCACAGAAACAACTGACACAAAGATCTCAAAGCAGTTTAGCAGCAAACTCTGTGAAAACTAATATTTGTGTCGTTCTCAAAACTTTTGGCCACAACTGTACACACACACACATACATAAACTCACACAAATGTGTACAATTTCATGTATGTATGTGTATATATATATATATATATATATATATGTGTGTATATATATATATATGTGTGTATATATATATGTATATGTATGTATATACACACACATACATACACACACACACACACACAATTTCTCGTGTGTGTGCATCACTACCAAATAACACACCGCTAAACTAGGTGGCAGTTGTAGTCCCTCACTGACCATCTCCAGTCTCACAGTGTCCACATCCTCGATAAACTGTGCAGAGCTGAAATACATCTGGGTATTTCTAACTGTACTTGCCTCGCTGTGGAGTTTGAACTGGAACAGAACTTCAGCAGCATCTGATATTGTTTGACAAGAACACCGTACCCGAGTACAGATAAGAATAAATACTGAAAGCAGCCCGTTCACATGGCGACCACACCATAAAGATGTGCCGGAGACCACTTCATTCCCCCTCTACTCTCCATCCGTGTGTTCACACTGATCCCAGGGAGACTCAGCATTTCCTCCCCAGTGAGTCATTTCACAAAGCGTTACAACGTTTCTCCACTTTGTGGTCAACAGTCAACAAGTCTCTAATGTCTCTGGTCAATGACAATTTTATTCAGTCAGTGCAGAAAAATCCCCAATTAAAAGAAAAAAAAACCAAACCAAAACAAAGACGGTCTTTCCCGTGGGACACACAGCCGTGTTGTCCTCAGTTTCCTTGCTGATGAGAACTGCGATGTTACCACAGCTGGAAGGCGGAGCTCCAGGGAGAACAGGACACCATCTGACCTCAGCTGGTGGAGGCTTCTCAAGACTGCTGAAAACAGCAACAGGTCTGGCCTCGTAGCTGGCGTTTCTACTTTTTCTTCATCATTCACAGACATCCTTCAGAATCTTGTGTCGGTCCCCAGGACGGGCTGAATTCATGTCCTGCACGTTCGGAGTTTGTAGCCTTCCTACGTCACTGCTTCTTTCATCAATGCCAATTAACACAGCTGCCATTTCACCCGCGCTGCAGCTCCGTCACTACCTGCCAAGGCGGTACAGCAGCAGAACGAAGTGTTACACCGTTCCACTTCCTGTGCCATTCACAGCACAGCGGGGCAGAAAAAAGGGGCTACAGCGCCACAACGAACTGGCGGTTTAAATGGGGCTTGTAGAGCCCAGCGAACACAGGCAAGATCAGACGAATGGCCAGGAGCGGGGCTGAATGATTGAGGTGCGCGATACTGACGAGGTGTGTAACAGGAACCCGTATGCCAGTAGAAACAGAAGAACCTTGTTTCTAGAGTTGAATGCGATGGAAGAAGAGTTTAAAATGTGCAAACTTGTCATCACTCAACAAAGTTTGCCATTCAGCTGAGCTATTCAGCGTGCCGTCATCCCTTTAACAGCTAAAACAAAGCTGGTATGCACTTGAATACCTGGGTATGCGGGTATTTGTGTCGAGCTCAGTGTTTGTTTTGTTTGTTTGACATTTTCCCCCTACTTGTATTTGATTATTATTTACTTCAAGTAGTGTTTACACACAATGTTTGTGGTCCATTATATTTGCAATCAGAACTAATTTTCTGAGTTGGTTTTCCACTTTTCATAGCTGGAAGTAAGAAATTAAGGTCAACTTCAAACTTGGAAAACTCGGAGTTAACCGGATAAACCCGAGTTCAGCGATCAAGACGACTTCCCAAACACTTTCCTGTGGGAGCAGTATACACAGTGACATTGTTTTGGCGTCACCTCTAGAGTTGGTGATTGTGTTGTTATTGCGCGCTTCACTCTTGTCCGCCGTCGGCAGCTGGGTGATATGTTCTGTATGGCAGCGGTAAAGGCTAGCCACGTGTCGCTTTGTCTGTTTATCTTTGCATGCTCTTTGTCTTTTGTGGTATAAATCAGATGCCTACCTACAGTTCTGCAGCACTGCCTCCCTTTGTTATGGAACATGCAACTTTTTACTGACTTCTAGCCTGGCAAATATAAACACAGTATACGTCCACTGTGCTGGATTTTCTGGTTAATTTGTGGCTTTCTGTGTTTATTTGTAGCTTTAGATAATTCAACCTGATGAGGTACATTCACCCACATACACTTTTCATGGATGGAAATGTAACTATGGAGTCTATATAAAACTATTTATTTCTGCTGTAAAGTTGGACATTTTAACACAAGGGTTGATGGAGATTGACTCACGTTTGCCACCAGCCCCCAGTGGTGAGTAGAGGAACTGCAAGGTTTTGTGGGGGGTTTTTTTTTTTTTTTACTTCATCACTTTCTGGTGTTACTACAGAAGTAGGAATCTTTGCGTGTGACCTAATAACCATTTAAAAGCTCCTTCTCCAAAAAAACGCTTTTTTGGTTCCAGCGATAACTTATGACGATAGGCTACGCAGTTTCATCATTCACCCAATCCAACTCATCTTCTCCTCACTTATTTACTAAATACTTCTGCGGACAGACACGTGGCTGCCAACCCCCACAGGGTAATGCATTGTCAGGAGCTGTCTCAGGCCCTGCGGGCACGTTTCTACAACGTTATGCATGAAAACCACTGCTTCAAGTGTATTTATTCTACTACACAGGAATTACACATACACATGGTTGACATTCATACTTCTTCATTGAATATTCTATCGTGTTGTAATTACACCACCAAATGCGAGATGGAGGTGTAGGTTCTTTTCCCCAGCGCTGCTGCTTACATTGCTGAGCTTCCTTTTATTGTTCTTTATAAGTAACTTTCTTTATGCATCTAAGACATGGCAACAAAGCAAGTGAAGCAGATGTTACGTAAACCGATATGTAGAGAAACAGTAACTTTTACAGACAATACAACATGTCAATCAATCAGGTTTTAAAGACAGAAAAATAGCAGCAGCCAGAAATGCATAGAGGGAAATGCAGTCCTACTAAGCACCAATCACATTTGTCGTAGTTGCGTTGACCAGATGCATGGTAACATTTCTGGGGAGATGCACACTAAACTAAGACAGATGTTACCGACATCAGATAACTTCCTACTTCTGGGGTGAAGGTGACATGTTGGTAAGAAAGGTAAGTTGTCACTGCACAGTGCTGGAGTTAATCTCCGGCGAACTCCATGTTAAATGTCCAACCTTATAGCAGATATAAACCTATTTACAGTCTGGTACAAAAAATATTTTGGTCTGTATAGTTAGATTTTACATCCATGTTTGAAATGCACTGGGGAATTTTATGTAGCTCATCAGGTAAAAACTATATAACCCAACAATATACGGTATAATTAGGAGCACTGTCTTTTGATTGGCAGTCAGCACGGCCAATGACCAGCTGTCATCCCTTCTGCTATTTGGTGATCACCACTGTATTGAGATGGGAATAAAGACCTAACAAAGCATAGCCCCAGAGCTTGAAGACAAACAGCAGGCAGCTCAGGCTAACCGTTGCGAATGCAGCTCTGCAGCTCCCATTTTTAATGCAAAAACTGTTGGACCAAAGCCTGGTTTAAGCTACGGTTCTTCTGATACCATCGACCCATCATTGGAGTTAGTTTAGGCTGGAAAACCCTACCAGGAAAACTATAGCCTTGTTTCCATCATACAGTGGTCGGCTCGCCTCCGTCTCAGTGGTTTTGCATTACAGTTCAGCACCACCTCAATGCAGGTGGGGCCTTCATGACAAACACGTTGCCCCATCAAGCTCCCTCTGACATGGTCGTCGGCCACGAGGCGCAGAAATGTGTGGACCTCCCCCTTGCACCACGGAGTAGGTTTTCTTTTTTTCGCCATACCAAAAGTATGTATACCAGAAGTAAATATCGTGGTTTGCTGTTGTCGAGTTTAAAATATGGCGGATGTGGAGGCGTTGCTCTCAAGACTAGTCTGAAACATTACTCTCTGGCCAATAAGTGGCCTGCAGCCTGGTGACAATGCATGTTCAGCTCGGTTAGAACCCTGGCCACGCAGGTGCGAAAAAAGGAGGTACTGACAGGTACTATCACCTATTGGAAAACCCTTAAAACAGAGTAGTCGGGCCGAGTCGGTACTAGTGGAAATTAACCATCTGACATACCCTTATGGAGCTGTGGTATGGCTGTGGTTTCCAGAATAAAACTAGAACAAAATGGGCAAAACTGTAGAATCAAACGTCCTAGATAGTCATTGGTCATTGAAAATGCTGAATTTCACCGTAACTGAACATGAGGAGCCAAAGTAGTTTCCCTGGTCGGAAATACAACTTTAAAACCGCTGTGTTTAATGGTTGTTCCTCATCTGATGACAATTAAGCAAAATAATAATAAATAACTTTTTGTTTTATTTTTCCTCCAAGCTTTTCAAGCTTTCATAATTCTCATGGTTCACACCAAAATTCGGCCTCTGCTTTTTACCCGTCACTAGTTTCACTAGTGGCTGCTATTCCAGCGCCCGGGGAGCTGTTGTTGGCAGCCCAGGGACTTGAACCTGGGTCCTGCAGGACCAAGCCCACCTCTGTAACCACTAGGCCATCACTAATATTAATAATAGTATTAATAATTAGAATGGTTATCTAGAATTAGTAAAACCCAGTTACATCACTGGAACCTCACTCAGTACTGGCCATCGTGGTATCAGAACATCTCTACTTCCCATTTTCAAATGTTCATACATCTGTCTCCAGACACCGCCGTGCTTTGTTTGCGTTCATGTTTGTTAAGCAATACATCCACCAGGGGGCAGTTACGAGTCTACCATAATATCCAAGAACACGGTGACTGCAGAGGACAATGTTTTATGTCATTAATCCTTATTTGGAGAAAACAAAAAACTGGAGTGCGAGGAAACCACCAACAGAAAGTCGATGTATATAGAGTTCTTTTCTTTCATCTCACCCACATGTGAAACTGAAGACAAGCTAAATTTTCAATACTATCAGATGTCCACCAATTTCTTTCTCGTGATTAGTTAAACAACTGGATCAATACCGCCCCCATGACCTCTGGTGGTAGTGCTCCATTTAGTCTATTTTAATAAACACCTAGACGACATGACACGAGCGTGGTTAGGCTCAAAGAGCTGGGAACCAGCTGTGAAGAAGCTGGTTCCTCTGGGGAATTGCAGGGCTGCCATCATTTAGCATCGGCGTGTTGAGGTTCGCACTTCTGCCCATCCTCACTTAAACTCCAACAATACTTGTTTCAAATGCTGTTTCAGTGGACACAAAAGAAAGGAGGATGGATGAAGTGAACAACAGCGGTCATGCTGCAGCCAACTTGTTTTGGCAATTTGCATCACGGCGCTGCACATCAGGAGGACGAGACGCCCCTCAGCAAGCCGAACACGCCCAGTGCATGTCAATCAAGTTAGCTCTGCCCCCAGCTCCTTCTGCCATCAGACGCCAGGAGCCACCAACAGGATAATCCGTTTAACATATCGACTCAACGTCAAAATCAAAAATGACTGTCGCCGTTAGCTGACGCTGGGTTTGTAAAAGCGACAGGTTGCTCCGCGCAATAGCAGACAAGAAAGTGATAACAGCTAGCCACTGGCTGAGCCAACTGTCAATCAATCATGTTACAAACTTTATATAAACCCTCCTGGTATGGAACAGTGAAAAAAGAAAGAAAAAACCCTCAGTTGTCATCGAGGTAAATCCAACGATGGAGACAAACACGTTTTTTGAACCAAACTGTAAATATGTTTACTTCTGCTCCGACGTTGGACACTTCAACGTGGAGGTCAGTGGAGATGGTCTCACTGGAGACAGCTTCTAGTGGCCAGTCGAGGAACTGCAATGAAACGGTTCCGCAACGCGAAAGATGGTTGGCACTTGCTCGGAAAGTTGTTTTCCTCGTTATTTTCTTGTGTTCGGGGTACTCTGTATTGCCCCCGTGACTCCCGGTGGTACCTAGACCATGTGCAAGGAAGCCACATAAAAACCATCCAGGGTCCAGACAAAAGCCTCCATCTGTCCCCATTTCACATATTCAGCGTGAAAGGCCGAGACTGATGACCATTTAAATGTTACAGGCAGTGCTGTTACTTGGCTAAAAGAACAAAGGAACAAGTAAACGTCCAGTACTGTGCTGGCTGCGCTGAGTCTGCGCGCAGGCCGTGAAGCCGTGAAGCCGCTCAGCTACGACGCGCAGGCGGATCATCCGCGCGGCGCGCCTCACGAGCGCCACCTTGTCCAACTTGCCGATGTGACTCGAGCTGTTTTACAGAAAGCGGCTTTCCTGGACGCTGAAACCGGAGCCAGACGCCGCCTGCCTTCACGCCGCCGTCGACTACGAGCTCATTTACAACTTTAGCAGATTTAGTGAGCAACGTCGCCATTTTTTCCACAAGGACGTATGTGGCAGCCACAGGCTCCGGCAGCCCAGCAGCCGCTCCTCTGTCTGGGCTGTTTCGGAGGCTGCCTCTGCCTCAGCCCCTCCGAGCCACCGGGCCTCTGCTCCCAGCCCACCAGCCCGGACCGAGCTGGAACCGTAAATGTTGCCGACAACATGGAAGGCTACTTCGCAGAGAGTGGGAAATTCGGATTTACCTTTTAACGGCGCTGTGTCGGCATCATCCAGCTGCCGCTGTGTCGACGCTCCACGGTAAAATGGCTGCAACAACAGCGGTGTGGATGACAGACCAGTGAGAAGAGGCGGAGGCTGCCGGGGAGAGAGAGAGCGGCGAGGCGGGCTCAGTCAACCCCGCCGAGGGGTGGGGGTGGGGAAGAGCGGCTGGAGACCTGCAGACGACACAACAACAAGAAACCGCGAGAAAGCTCCCACGTCATGAAAGGCCGAGCCGCTTTTCTTAATGGGCCCGTGTGTGTGTATATATATATATATATATATATATATATATATATATATATATATATATATATATATATATATATATATATATATATAAAGACAACCCCCAAACCTAGGCACGACGTGACGTAATTACGGGGCGGGGCTTATTCCTATTTTAGGGTTTTTGGTCAGAACTCCCTACATCAGCAATTAACAAACACATACAGAATCCTAAAATTCTAAAAAAAGGTGGTTACAGTGGTGGGCTTGGGCGTGGAGGACCCAGGTTCAAGCCCAGGGCTGCCCACAATGGTAAATCACTGGGGGCCCCTGAGCAAAGCCCAATTGCTCCCCGGGCGCTGGTTCTAGCAGCCCCACTGCTCACTAGTGAAACTAGTTGATGGGTTAAAAGCAGAGACTAATTTCGGTGTGCATCGTACATACAGCATGTGCAGGATGTCCACACTGACAATGAAAAGGAAAATAAAAGAAATTAAAAAAAAAACAAAAATTGTACCATATCTACAAGTCCATCCATCATCTATACCCGCTTACTCGTTTCCAGGGTCACGGTGCTCTGTCGGAGCCTATCCGACAGCAGACGCGTTGCAGGCGAAAGGCAGGGGTCATATCTATGTTTAAACGTTTTTTGCAGCCGTTAATATTCAAAAGTGACACATTTATACATTTATTTATTTTATTTCAATTACGGTTACATTTATGTAAATATCAATTAACGTTCCTTTGAGACTTCTCAAGGGCAATGTACAGAAAAAGTACAAATACAAATGCCATTAAACAGAGTCCAATTCTATTGTTTTGTTCCAAATTGCCTGGTATTAAGCCCCGCCCCCCCAACATAAACGAGCCAATGGCTGTTGAGTATCAGTCCCACAAGAACTCAGACATCTGTAGCCCTCGAGTCCACAGTAGAGCACAGGAAGATCTTTCACTCCCATCTGTTTTATAGTGTTTAGCCAAATAATGGTAAATAAAGGTGTCTGCAGTACTTTTAATACTAATTCCAAGTATTTCGAAAGGATAGACAGTGGGATTTATTTTATTCAGTTTCCTAAATCCAAGCTAAACAGAGCTACATGTCTGCTTTAAATTATACAGATAAAAAAAATATCTTAATTTGTTCTAAGATAAATCAAAGCAACAATTATTTATATCTGCTAATGCTACCTAAATGTATTTAATCATAACTGTCTCAGATAAGTAACATAGCTAAAGTTATCTCCACTAGTGTTTTGACTTTATCTCAGATTATGGAGCTATTGAGCAGCAGATGCAGAGTTATAACTTTAAATCTAGTGTTAGGTACCTAATAGTAGATCTGAATTTCACTTTCCAAATGTAACTTGTTAAAGTAAATGAATTTAATCTTCCCCTGCGGTGCATGAACCATGTTGATCCTGGATGTCGTCGTCTGTAACCATGACAACAGAAAGATGAAGCTTCTCTAAACCCTCACCTCCAATTTAACCTTATTACCAACCACATCTATTTTTAGATTTTCTACTTTTCCCTCCATTACATATTTAAGACGCAACATTTACTCTTTCCTCTAGTGTCCGTTGGCTTTGGGATGCAATGTGTTTTCTTAACGTTTAAAAGTGTAACATTCCTCTTTCTGGCAACTGTCAATAGATTCTTCAATAAGTGATCTTTTTTCTGATTTTGTTTAGTTTGTGTCAATTCTTGTTTTATGATTGTCTTCAACTACTTAACTTGCACCATTTTGATTGTGTACTTGTACTGTTGTAACGTCTTATTTTTCTATTCATTTTGAATATTATAGTCTTTGTTTCTTTGGGTACTGGTTTAAAGAAAAAAGACAATGTAAAAATGACCTGTCAACTCTTTTCAATATTGAAATGATAATGTGTGATTAAAGTTGTTTTCCTTTGTTATTCCATGCTCTGTTCCTGTTTTCTTTATAAATATATGTTGTTGTTTTAAAAAGTCAAGGTTTTTCCCCGCAGACAGTTGTAAAACTGCAAACACCAGTAATGGACTGAGTAAGCAACAGTAACTGAGGGGGGTGGGGCTTAATAATAGGTCAAATCAGTCCACTTCATTATAATTGATTTGTTTTAAGTGATATATGCAGGAATGCAAGAAGCCTCACACAAATGTTCTCATACATTCAAAGTTATTTATTTATTTATTAGTCACTCTGATTACATGTTTTATACCGGTAACAAACATGTCATGTATGAGCATCGTGCTGATCATTAAATTTGAAAGCCATGTTTGTGCTGTATTAAAATGAATAAAAAAAATCCCTTTCGGGATTAATGGAGTGTTGTCAAGTAAAATTTAATTGAATTTATACCGGGTTCTATTTGTTCCCAGAAGTTGGAAGCTTCCAGTGGAAAGCCCCCTGAAGTCGGAATTCCAACTTGGAATATCCCGGAGACCTGCTGCCATCAACAAGGTCCTCCGTTAAAACCCTCCATCTGATTTTAGTCACATGAAGTTCTCTCTTTTTTCACCAGTGGATGTGTTTGAATGCAGGAAACAGTGCAAATAGTGTTGTTATGAATCAGCATTTCTAACTACTGTTCACAGCACAACCGCAAGCTCAACGTTTGAAAGGTTCATCTTCTCACTTTGCAGCTGGGATGTGGTCAACTTGAGTATGACATCATTCCACGCTGCGATTTTCAGCTTCCACGGTGGAATGCACCAGTACTAAGCTTTAATGCTTCTGCGTAGCGATCCGCAGCCTACGTACTGAACAACCGCCGTTCTTGAGGGTTACAGCAGCTTGTTGTCGTTTCTGTAATTACACCAGCATACACTAGGTGGCGGTGGGGGCTCACTAACGCCCAATCTACAGTTTCATTGGCTAGCACTTGCTGCATAGCAACAACTTGACTGGCTGGCAACCGTGTTGGGATGTCGAAATTAGAAAACTCCCAGCCTGGTAGCAAAACAGCTTTGGTCTCCATAGTTACGTTCACATGCACGGCAGCTGTATGGGGGGATTTTTTAGACTTCATCAGGTAAAATGCTTTAAAACCGCATACCTATGCATAATAAAGACAAAAACTGAAGGTGTTCTTGGAAGAGAACCGGTTTGAACACCTTCTTTAACAGTGGGCTCATCTTTCTCCACTAGTAACTTGTTCCACCATAAAGAACTACATGGATAACAGTCGCTATCTGAGATCTTCTTATGTGAGGAGAGGACAAGGCCAGTTGGTGTTCTTGTGAAGAGTGAAGATTAATGAAGGTGTGACGTGAAGATTAATGAACAAAGGTGTGACGTGAAGATCAGTGAACAAATGTGTGACCTGAAGATCAGTGAACAAAGGTGTGACGTGAAGATCAATGAAGGTGTGACGTGAAGATCAGAGAACAAAGGTGTGAAGTGAAGATCAATGAAGGTGTGACGTGAAGATCAATGAAGGTGTGAAGTGAAGATCAGTGAACAAAGGTGTGAAGTGAAGATCAGTGAACAAATGTGTGATGTGAAGATCAGAGAACAAAGGTGTGAAGTGAAGATCAATGAAGGTGTGACGTGAAGATCAATGAACAAAAGTGTGACGTGAAGATTAATGAAGGTGTGACGTGAAGATCAATGAAGGTGTGACGTAAAGATCAATGAAGGTGTGACGTGAAGATCAATGAAGGTGTGACGTGAAGATCAATGAAGGTGTGACGTAAAGATCAATGAAGGTGTGACGTGAAGATCAATGAAGGTGTGACGTGAAGATCAATGAAAGTGTGACGTGAAGATCAATGAAAGTGTGACGTGAAGATCAATGAAGGTGTGACGTGAAGATCAATGAAGGTGTGACATGAAGATCAGTGGACAAAGGTGTGTAGTGAAGATCAATGAACAAAGGTGTGACGTGAAGATCAATAAAGGTGTGACATGAAGATCAGTGAACAAAGGTGTGACGTGAAGATTCAATTCAATTCAATTCAGTTTTATTTATATAGCGTCTATTACATCACAAGTTGTCTCCAGGATCTTTCCAGAGACCAGAACATGACCCCCGAGCAATTATTACATAAACAGCGGCAGGTAAAAACTCCCCTAGTGGAAGAAAAACCTTAAGCCAAACAGTGGCAAGAAAAACTCCCCTTTAAGAGGGAAGAAACCTGGACCAGGACCTGGCTCATGAGGGGGGACCCTCCTGCTGAAGGCCAGCCGGGTAGAGCAAGAAATAAGAAAGAATAGAGACATAGAGACACCGTCAAAGGTACAAGACAGGATACAAAAGTAACTATCATCAGTAGTCCAATTAGACTTCTGTGAATATGGGTGATATATGGATAGACGGTGATCCAAGGGGATGAGGACTGCAGGTCGGGATGTCAGCAAGTATCCAACAGACATCCACACAGACAGGTGGAGGCAGACACTGGGATGGTCAGAGGTGGAACTGCAGGTCAGCAAGCAGCTCCTGAGGTTCTGGTCCGCAGGACATGCAAAGAAGAGGAAAAGAAGGGCCAGACCAGCACAAAAAACTACCAGAACAATGGACCACAATTAAGTTTATGGGATATTGTTAATAAATGAGGGTTGAGGTGAAGAAGAGACAGAGAAGGCAAAGAGAAACAGAGGAGGTGAAAGGCACCACTCAGTGGATCATGTTGGTGCCCCCCTGCAGCAGGTCTACAGCAGCATATCTACACCGAAGCTGTTTAAGATGAGCTGCTCTAGTCTGGTCCTGAAGCTGCAGCTTTGACTACTGGCCCTGACACATTAAGGTACTAAATATACACTAACTATATGCTTTATTAAACAGAAATGTTTTAAGTTTAGTTTTAAAGGTGGAGGTGGTGTCAGCCTCCTTCACCCAAACTGGAAGTTGGTTCCAGAGTGATGGTTCCTGATAACAGAAAGCCCGTCCTCCAAATCTACATCTGGATCTTCTAGGAACTACGAGTAAACCTGCACCCTGAGAACGGAGAGCTCTATTAGGAACGTACGGTACTATCAGGTCTTACAAATATCACGGCGCTAGGCCATTTTGGACTTTATATGCCAGTAATAAAATTTTGAATTGGATTTTAAATTTTACGGGGAGCCAATGGAGGGAAGCTAAAACTGGAGAGACGTGGTCTCTCTTGTTGATTCCTGTCAACACTCGCGCTGCTGCATTTTGGATCAGCTGGAGGATCTTCAGAGAATTACTTGGACATCCAGCCAACAACACGTTACAGTAATCTAGTCTAGAAGATACGAACGCATGAATTAGTTTTCCAGCATCACTCTGGGAGAGGATGCTCCTGATCTTTGTGATATTACGGAGGTGGAAAAACGCAGTTTTACAAACCTGATTAATATGCTGTTTAAATGACAAATCCTAATCGAATATAACGCCAAGGTTTCGCACAGTTTTACTGGAGGCCATCGCAAGACCATCTAATCCCTTCCTGAGGTGTTTGGGACCACAAACAACAACCTCTGTTTTATCAGAATTTAGTAGCAAAAAATTTCTGGACATCCAGTCCTTGATGTCCTTAATACACATCTGAAGTTTGTCTAATGGTTCTGTTTCATCTGGCTTCATAGACAGATACAGCTGCGTATCATCAGCATAACAATGAACATTAATGCCGTGGTTCCGGATAAAACTTCCCAAGGGCTGCATGTATAAACTGAACAGGATTGGCCCTAGCACTGAACCCTGCGGGACACCATAGCAGACCCTCGTCTGTACGGAAGAAACCTCATGAACATGAACAAACTGGAATCTATCAGACAGATATGATTTAAACCAATCTAGAGCTGTCCCTTTAATCCCAACAACATACTCTAATCTCTGCAGTAAAATGCTGTGATCTATAGTATCAAAAGCAGCGCTGAGGTCCAGCAGAACCAATATGGACACTAACCTATTATCTGAGGTCCAGCAGAACCAGTATGGACACTAACCCATCATCTGAGGTCCAGCAGAACCAGTATGGACACTAACCCATCATCTGAGGTCCAGCAGAACCAGTATGGACACTAATCCAGTATCTGAGGCCATAAGAAGGTCATTCGAGACTGGAACCAGTGCTGTTTCTGTGCTATGATGCATCTGAACCCTGACTGAAGAACTTCAAATAGATCATTTCTATACAAATGCTCACACAGCTGCTGCAACGACCTTTTCCAGAATTTTATAGATAAATGGAAGGTTGGAAATTGGTCTATAGTTAGCTAAAATGTCTGGGTCAAGAGAGGGTTTTTTAAGTAATGGTTTGATTACTGCGACTTTAAAAGCCTGTGGTACATATCCCAAGACCAGGGACAAGTTGATCTGTTTCAGTATTGTCGGTCCAATAAAAGAGAAAACATTTTTGTGTAGTCGAGTAGGGATTGGGTCTAACAGACACGTGGATGATTTAGATCCATTGACGACTGAGGTCAGCTCAGAGAGGTCAACAGGAACAAAACAGTCTAGAGTCAGGTCGGAGCATAAGGGTTTCGTTTGGTGTCTGGTGTTTGTGAGTTGTGAAACTTCCGGTCCGGTCAAGATGGCGCCAGTGTGTTTGGCCAGCCTTCTGTCCCTGCGAGCTTTGTTTGTGTTTGCGTTGTTTATTGATCGTAGTAACAGATGTCAACTCGTTGGTGATCTATGATCGCCAGGCTCTCCTGAATCTTCGTCCCTCTTTCGGAGGTCTGTCTCGACTTGGACTCCACGGGCGGGAGTCGGGCCGCCCCCCGCTTCTTTCAGGTATACCATCTCACCTGTACCGTACTCCGCCTCCATGAAAACGGCGTAGACGACGAGGGAAACGCAGCGGTTTGCTGGTGAAACTGAAAGCCAGTCTAAGACGCTCTCCGTCAGCCTTCATCAGAGCCGCTGCGTATCGTCGCCTGACGTTGCACCGCTGTTTGGTCGCGATCGCGCCCTGTCTGGTTGCCCTGGTCGGCGTGGATGTGGAGCTGCAGGCCCGTCGACCCCTCTTGCCGTACCTCCGCAGGCGGAGGAGAGGCCTCCACAACCTGCGGCTGCTTCCTCGCGCTCTGCCTACAAAGGATACTCCGGCCCCGGCCAGGATGGCGCTGGTGAACGCTAGATCGCTAGCCAACAAAACCTTCGTCCTAAAGGATTTCTTCATCACCCATCGACTGGATTTCCTGCATTTAACTGAAACCTGGATCTCTGGAGACGACAGCAGTGCCTTCAGTGAACTTTTGCCACCGGACTGTTCGTATTTCAGCGTTCCGAGAACGTCTGGTCGGGGAGGGGGCGTGGCCACCGTTTACAGGAGCAGCTACAACTGTAAACAGGTGATCCCAGCAAGGACTTACTCCAGTTTTGAGATGGATTTATTTAAACTGGACTCTGCTCGTTCTGTGTTTTGCGCTGTTATATACAGACCGCCAAAGTACAATAAGGACTTTATTGATGACTTTGCTGATTTTATGGCTGGAGTAATGCTAAAATATGACAGAATTTTAATAGTTGGGGATTATAATATCCATGTCTGTTGTCCTGAAAAGCCGTTGGCCAGAGACTTTTTAAATCTTATCAACTCTTTTAATTTTGTTCAGTTTGTATCTGCCCCTACGCAAGAACACGGTCACATACTTGATTTAGTTTTAGCTCATGGTTTTACTGTTTTTAACCTTGAAATCTGTGATGCTGTGTTTTCTGATCACATGCCTGTTTTGTTTGATGTGCAGCTCCCGTGTCACATAGTTAAACCTTGTGCCCCTGCCCTGTGCAGTCGAACTATTAACTCCCACACAGCCGCTCAGTTCTCTGCAGCTTTTAATTCCACTATTCTGTCACCAGATTATCAGAGCTGTAATCCAGATATTGAGAGCATGTCGTCTTACTTTTATTCAATCTGCCAAACTGTTTTAGATAATGTAGCTCCGCTGAAAACAAGGCTCTCCAGGTTGAGATCTGAGCCCTGGTTAGATGAGGCTACTCATGCTGTGAGGCGGGAGTGCAGGAGAGCCGAGCGGAAATGGAAGAAAGACCGGTTACAAGTCTCCTTCCAGTTGTTGAGAGATAGCTGGCGATCTTATCAAAAGACTATGAAAGCTGCCAAGACGAAGTATTTTTCAGAAATTATTGCAAGTAACCGTCACAATCCTCGGGTTTTGTTTAAAACTATTAACTCTGTTCTAAATGCTCCACAATCGGCCTCTCTGGAGAACTCAACCAGGGTTTGTGAGATGTTCGCGAGCTTTTTTATTGATAAAGTTAGGAATATTAGGACCCTCATTACCCCTCTCCCTTGTACTCCCTCCATGTCTATCACATGTTCTACTGTTTTCCACCAGTTTGAACCTGTCAGTTCGTCTTATTTGGAGAAATTAATCAGTCAGATGAAGCCATCAGGGTCTCCTAATGATCCAGTTCCACCTCGTCTTTTTAAAGAAGTTTTTCCTACTCTGGCTCCTCATGTTCTAAGTATAATTAATGGCAGTTTAGTTCGTGGGATTGTGCCCTCGTGTTTTAAACATGCAGTAGTAACACCACTTATTAAAAAGCCTGGCTTGGACTCTTCCATTTTGGCAAATTTCAGACCCATCTCTAAGCTCCCATTCCTTTCGAAGGTTCTTGAAAAAATTGTGTATTGCCAGTTAATAACGTTTTTAGAAGAGAACAACATTCTTGAGGTGTTTCAGTCGGGATTTAAACCCCGTCACAGTACTGAGTCGGCGCTATTAAGGGTTTCTAACGACATTCTTTTAGCAACAGATGCTGGTCACTGTGTTGTTTTGGTTCTGTTGGATCTGGCAGCTGCCTTCGACACAGTAGACCATCAAATCCTTTTGTCTCGCCTAGAAAGCTGGGTGGGCATTCAAGGTGATGTTTTAAAATGGTTCAAATCATACCTAACGGAAAGGAGTTTTTGCGTCCGTCTTGGACGTACAGAGTCCTGCAGGACACCTCTTACATGTGGTGTACCTCAGGGTTCTGTTCTCGGACCTCTTCTGTTTTCATTGTACCTGCTTCCACTTGGTTCAGTTCTCCGTAAACATGGGATTTCATTCCACTTTTATGCCGACGACAGCCAGATTTATATACCACTAAAGCAGGAAGAAGCATATTCTGCTCAACAGTTATTACAGTGCATTGATGATATTAAGGCATGGATGTCATGTAACCTATTACATTTAAATCAGGAAAAGACAGAGGTTCTGTTATTTGGCCCAAGTGACATCTCTAAGGTACATGCCAATTTGGGTGTTTTAAATGATTATTTGAAACGGACAGCAACGAGTTTGGGTGTAAAACTGGACAGCAACCTAACTTTTAATGCTCACATTAGTTCAGTGGTCAAGTCCAGCTTTTTCCATCTGAGACAATTGTCCAAGGTTAAACCTCTTCTTTCTCGCTGTGACTTTGAGATTTTAATCCATGCTTTTATTACAACTCGTTTAGATTATTGCAATGCTCTTTATGTTGGAGTTGCTCAGAAATCACTTGCTCGATTGCAGTTAGTCCAGAACGCTGCTGCCCGTCTTTTGACTGGTGCGCGGAAACAAGAGCACATTACTCCCATTTTAGCATCACTTCATTGGCTCCCAGTTCGTTTACGCATTGATTTTAAAATTCTTTTATTTGTTTTTAAATGTCTTCATGGTCTCGCTCCTAAGTACCTATCTGACCTGATCCAGGTGTACACCCCTCCTCGCTCCCTCAGGTCAGCAAATCAGATACAGTTAGTCGTCTCCAAGACCAAGAGGAAACTGAGAGGTGACCGAGCCTTTTCAATCTTCGGACCAAAGATCTGGAATGAGTTGCCCCTGGACCTCAGACAGATGGACTCATTTTCCACTTTTAAATCTGCTCTTAAAACATATTTTTTCACTTTGGCTTTTAATTGAGTTGGAATCTGGAGACTGTATTGTATTTTAATTTTCTAATTTTCTTATGTCTGATTATTGCCATGCTCTTTTACTAATTTTATGCTTTGTTCAGCACTTTGGTGAACCTTGTTTTGTTTAAAGTGCTTTATAAATAAAGTTGAGTTGAGTTGAGTTGAAGGGAGTCGCCGAGGTTGAAGAAATTCCCACAGCCACTGCCGGGAAGGCCTGGCCGATTTCCTCTCTAATTCTGACAATTTTATTGCTAAAGAAGCTCATAAAGTCTTCACTACTGAGAGCTGCAGGGATGCACGGCTCAACAGAGTTGTGGCTCTTTGTCAGCCTGGCTACAGTGCTGAACAGAAAACGTGGGTTATTTTTATTATCCTCTATTAACACTGAATAATAGGCTGTTCTAGCTTTGCGAAGCGCTTTTTTATACACTATTAGACTATCTTTCCATGCATAATGAATATCTACAGACCTACTAGAGAACCACTTTCTTTCCATTTTACGCACTTTCTGTTTTAACATACGAATATGTGAGTTAAACCAGGGAGTTAAGCTCCTATGGTTAGAGACCCTCTTTCTCAAAGGAGCAACTACATCTAAAGCTGAGTGCAACACATCTGCAGTGCTACCAACAAGGAAATCAACGTCTGCAGAGGTAGAACCGAGGTCACAGCCCTCAACTGCTTCACTATGTTCCACTGTAAGAAGATGAAGAGCAATGGCCTCCCTAAATTTAGTGATAGCTTTATCGGATAGACACCTGCTAAAGTAATTCCTCCTATTATGCGTAACGTTGACAATGTCGAATTCAAACGTTATTAAATAGTGGTCGGATAGGAGGGAGTTTACATGTGACACTAACAGATTATCAAGTTCTACACCGTAGACGAGGACCAGATCAAGAGTATGATTAAGACAATGCGTCGGTTCGTTAACTTTTTGTAAAATCCCCATCGATTCTAGAAGAGAATCAAAAGCCAACTTAAGACTGTCGTTGTCAACATCCATATGAATGTTAAAGTCGCCCACTATGATGACTTTATCTGTACTGATCAATAAACTAGATAAGAAATCTGAGAACTCAGACAGAAACTCCAGACCAGCACCAGCAGGAGGCCGGTAAACTACCACCAACAAGACTGGCTTCTCTGATTTCCAGCTCGGCAGTTTTAAGCTAAGCGTGAGGCTTTCAAACGTGTTATAATCGCATTTAGGTTTGGATTTTATTGTAAGACTGGAGTCGTAGATCGCCGCTACTCCTCCACCTCGACCTGTGATTCGAGGAATATGATAATTAATGTAACTGGACGGCGTCGATTCATTTAAACTAACAAACTCTTCCTCTTGGAGCCACGTTTCTGTTAAGCAGAAAATGTCACTCCGGGTCTCAGTAATTAGATCGTTTACTAAAAGAGACTTGGAGCTTAAAGATCGTATATTTAGTAATCCGCATCTAATTGTTTGGTCTTTAGTTCGCACTAAATGCGTATTTGTTTTTATTTTTACGAGGTTATTTTGGTTAACGCCTCTATTACGTCGCGCTTGGTGAACATTTGGAGGACGGGGAATCGATACTAAATCTATTTTACTTGGCACCTCGTTAGAATCTCCAATTACATCATTTACTTCTACCTTTTTATTGGCAGGCGATAGTCCTGGAGAAGCAGCAGAGAAGCGTGTAAGACTGCAGCTCTGCATCCCGGCCTGGACCCTGGATTGTCAGGGGGAGGAGCTAATAATATCAGCCAGATTTCTAGAGATAAGAGCTGCACCATCCCGGGTGGGATGAATGCCGTCTCTTCTAAGCAGACCAGGCTTTCCCCAAAACGTCTTCCAATTGTCAATAAAGGCCACGTCGTTTTCTGAACACCACCGAGACGACCAGCGACGGAGCGACAACATGCGGCTAAACATGTCATCACCGGTCAGATTGGGGAGGGGACCAGAGAAAACTACGGAGTCCGACATGGTTTTGGCGTAGTTACACACCGACACAATATTGATTTTAGTGACCTCCGACTGGCGTAGCCGGGTGTCATTAGCGCCGACATGGATGATAACTTTACTGTATTTACGATGACTCTTTGCCAGCAGCTTCAAGTTTGCTTCGACGTCGCCGCTCTGGCCCCCGGGATGCACCTAACTATGGTCGCTGGAGTCGGCCTCACATGCCTCAAAATAGAGTCGCCAATCACCAAGGTCGGTTTCTCAGCGGGTGTGTCGCTGAGTGAGGAAAAACGGTTAGACACGTGAAGCAAATGGTGGTGTTCCGTGCGCCTTTTGGGACTACGCTTCCTCCGAACCGTCACCCAGCCGCCCTGACTGCCCGGCTGCTCGGGTGCTGCAGGGGGGCGGCTACCAGCAGCTGCTCCTGGCCGGTCCGCTACTTCAGCCTGACGAGCTACCAAGTCAACCGGACTATGGTCTATTTGGTGAACCGGACCTCTAACTCACTGAGCCTCGCCTCCAAAGCTACAAACAAACTACATTTTATACACTTACCGTCTTCACTAAAGGAGGCAGAGGATCAATGAAGGTGTGACGTGAAGATCAATGAAGGTGTGACGTGAAGATCAATGAAGGTGTGACGTGAAGATCAATGAAGGTGTGACGTGAAGATTAATGAACAAAGGTGTGACGTGAAGATCAATGACGGTGTGACGTGAAGATCAATGAAGGTGTGACATGAAGATCAATGAAGGTGTGACGTGAAGAATAATGAAGGTGTGACGTGAAGATCAATGAAGGTGTGACGTGAAGATCAATGAAGGTGTGACATGAAGATCAATGAAGGTGTGACGTGAAGAATAATGAAGGTGTGACGTGAAGATCAATGAAGGTGTGACGTGAAGATCAATGAAGGTGTGACATGAAGATTAATGAACAAAGGTGTGACTTGAAGATCAGTGAACAAAGGTGTGACGTGAAGATCAGTGAACAAAGGTGTGACTTGAAGATCAGTGAACAAAGGTGTGACGTGAAGATCAGTAAACAAAGGTGTGACTTGAAGATCAGTGAACAAAGGTGTGACGTGAAGATCAGTGAACAAAGGTGTGACATGAAGATCAATGAACAAAGATGTGTCGTAAAGATTAATGAAGGTGTGACGTGAAGATTAATGAAGGTGTCACGTGAAGATCACTGAAGGTGTGACGTGAAGATTAATGAACAAAGGTGTGACATGAAGATCAGTGAACAATGGTGTGACGTGAAGATCAATGAAAGTGTGACGTAAAAATCAATGAAGGTGTGACGTGAAGATCAGTGAAGGTGTGACGTGAAGATCAATGAAGGTGTGACGTGAAGATCAGTGGACAAAGGTGTGACGTGAAGATCAATGAAGGTGTGACGTGAAGATCAATGAAGGTGTGACGTGAAGATCAATGAAGGTGTGACGTGAAGATCAGTGAAGGTGTGACGTGAAGATCAATGAAGGTGTGACGTGAAGATCAGTGGACAAAGGTGTGACGTGAAGATCAGTGAAGGTGTGACGTGAAGATCAATGAAGGTGTGACGTGAAGATCATTGAACAAAGGTGTGACGTGAAGATCAGTGAACAAAGGTGTGACGTGAAGATTAATGAAGGTGTGACGTGAAGATCAATGAAGGTGTGACATGAAGATCAATGAAGGTGTGACGTGAAGATCAGTGAAGGTGTGACGTGAAGATCAATGAAGGTGTGACGTGAAGATCAGTGGACAAAGGTGTGACGTGAAGATTAATGAAGGTGTGACGTGAAGATCAATGAAGGTGTGACGTGAAGATCAGTGAACAAAGGTGTGACGTGAAGATCAGTGAACAAAGGTGTGACGTGAAGATCAATGAACAAAGGTGTGACGTGATGATTAATGAAGGTGTGACGTGAAGATCAATGAAGGTGTGACGTGAAGATCAATGAAGGTGTGACGTGAAGATTAATGAACAAAGGTGTGACGTGAAGATCAATAAAGGTGTGACGTGATGATTAATGAAGGTGTGACGTGAAGATCAATGAAGGTGTGACGTGAAGATCAATGAAGGTGTGACGTGAAGATCAGTGAACAAAGGTGTGACGTGAAGATCAATAAAGGTGTGACGTGAAGAGTAATGAAAAAAGGTGTGACGTGAAGATCAATGAACAAAGGTGTGTAGTGAAGATCAATGAAGGTGTGACGTGAAGATCAGTGAACAAAGGTGTGACGTGAAGAATAATGAAGGTGTGACGTGAAGATCAATGAAGGTGTGACGTGAAGATCAATGAAGGTGTGACGTGAAGATTAATGAAGGTGTGACGTGAAGATCAATGAAGGTGTGACTTGAAGATCAGTGAACAAAGGTGTGACGTGAAGATCAGTGGACAAAGGTGTGTCGTGAAGATTAATGAAGTTGTGATGTGAAGATCAATGAAGGTGTGACGTGAAGATCAGTCAAGGTGTGACGTGAAGATCAATGAAAGTATGACGTGAAGATCAATGAAAGTGTGACGTGAAGATTAATGAACAAAGGTGTGACGTGAAGATCAATGAAGGTGTGACGTGAAGATCAATGAAGGTGTGACGTGAAGAATAATGAAGGTGTGACGTGAAGATCAATGAAGGTGTGACGTGAAGATCAATGAAGGTGTGACGTGAAGAATAATGAAGGTGTGACGTGAAGATCAATGAAGGTGTGACGTGAAGATCAATGAAGGTGTGACGTGAAGATTAATAAACAAAGGTGTGACGTGAAGATCAGTGAACAAAGGTGTGACGTGAAGATCAGTGAACAAAGGTGTGACGTGAAGATCAGTGAACAAAGGTGTGACTTGAAGAACAGTGAACAAAGGTCTGACGTGAAGATCAGTGAACAAAGGTGTGACGTGAAGATCAGTGAACAGAGGTGTGACGTGAAGATCAGTGAACAAAGGTGTGACATGAAGATCAATGAACAAAGGTTTTCGTGAAGATTAATGAAGGTGTGATGTGAAGATTAATGAAGGTGTGACGTGAAGATCAATGAAGGTGTGACGTGGAGATTATTGAACAAAGGTGTGAGGTGAAGATTAATGAAGGTGTGACGTGAAGATCAATGAAGGTGTGACGTGGAGATTATTGAACAAAGGTGTGAGGTGAAGATCAGTGAAGGTGTGACGTGAAGATCAATGAAGGTGTGACGTGAAGATTAATGAACAAAGGTGTGACGTGAAGATCAGTGAACAAAGGTGTGACGTGAAGATCAATAAAGGTGTGACGTGAAGATCAATAAAGGTGTGACGTGAAGATCAATGAAGGTGTGACGTGAAGATTAATGAAGGTGTGACGTGAAGATCAATGAAGGTGTGACTTGAAGATCAGTGAACAAAGGTGTGACGTGAAGATCAGTGGACAAAGGTGTGTCGTGAAGATTAATGAAGTTGTGACGTGAAGATCAATGAAGGTGTGACTTGAAGAACAGTGAACAAAGGTCTGACGTGAAGATCAGTGAACAAAGGTGTGACGTGAAGATCAGTAAACAGAGGTGTGACGTGAAGATCAGTGAACAAAGGTGTGACATGAAGATCAATGAACAAAGGTTTTCGTGAAGATTAATGAAGGTGTGACGTGAAGATCAATGAAGGTGTGACGTGAAGATTATTGAACAAAGGTGTGAGGTGAAGATCAGTGAAGGTGTGACGTGAACATCAATGAAGGTGTGACGTGAAGATTAATGAACAAAGGTGTGACGTGAAGATCAGTGAACAAAGGTGTGACGTGAAGATCAATAAAGGTGTGACGTGAAGATCAATAAAGGTGTGACGTGAAGATCAATAAAGGTGTGACGTGAAGATCAGTGAACAAAGGTGTGACGTGAAGATCAATGAAGGTGTGACGTGAAGATCAATGAAGGTGTGACGTGAAGATCAATGAAGGTGTGACGTGAAGATCAATGAAGGTGTGACGTGAAGATCAATGAAGGTGTGACGTGAAGATTACTGAACAAAGGTGTGACGTGAAGATCAATGAAGGTGTGACGTGAAGATCAATGAAGGTGTGACGTGAAGATTACTGAACAAAGGTGTGACGTGAAGATCAGTGAAGGTGTGACGTGAAGTGAAGATCAATGAAGGTGTGACATGAAGATCAGTGAAGGTGTGACGTGAAGATCAGTGAACAAAGGTGTGACGTGAAGAATAATGAACAAAGGTGTGACGTGAAGATTAATGAAGTTGTGACGTGAAGATCAATGAAGGTGTGACGTGAAGATCAGTGAACAAAGGTGTGACGTGAAGATCAGTGAACAAAGGTGTGACGTGAAGATCAGTGAACAAAGGTGTGACTTGAAGAACAGTGAACAAAGGTCTGACGTGAAGATCAGTGAACAAAGGTGTGACGTGAAGATCAGTGAACAGAGGTGTGACGTGAAGATCAGTGAACAAAGGTGTGACATGAAGATCAATGAACAAAGGTTTTCGTGAAGATTAATGAAGGTGTGATGTGAAGATTAATGAAGGTGTGACGTGAAGATCAATGAAGGTGTGACGTGGAGATTATTGAACAAAGGTGTGAGGTGAAGATCAGTGAAGGTGTGACGTGAAGATCAATGAAGGTGTGACGTGAAGATTAATGAACAAAGGTGTGACGTGAAGATCAGTGAACAAAGGTGTGACGTGAAGATCAATAAAGGTGTGACGTGAAGATCAATAAAGGTGTGACGTGAAGATCAATGAAGGTGTGACGTGAAGATTAATGAAGGTGTGACGTGAAGATCAATGAAGGTGTGACTTGAAGATCAGTGAACAAAGGTGTGACGTGAAGATCAGTGGACAAAGGTGTGTCGTGAAGATTAATGAAGTTGTGACGTGAAGATCAATGAAGGTGTGACTTGAAAAACAGTGAACAAAGGTCTGACGTGAAGATCAGTGAACAAAGGTGTGACGTGAAGATCAGTAAACAGAGGTGTGACGTGAAGATCAGTGAACAAAGGTGTGACATGAAGATCAATGAACAAAGGTTTTCGTGAAGATTAATGAAGGTGTGACGTGAAGATCAATGAAGGTGTGACGTGAAGATTATTGAACAAAGGTGTGAGGTGAAGATCAGTGAAGGTGTGACGTGAACATCAATGAAGGTGTGACGTGAAGATTAATGAACAAAGGTGTGACGTGAAGATCAGTGAACAAAGGTGTGACGTGAAGATCAATAAAGGTGTGACGTGAAGATCAATAAAGGTGTGACGTGAAGATCAATAAAGGTGTGACGTGAAGATCAGTGAACAAAGGTGTGACGTGAAGATCAATGAAGGTGTGACGTGAAGATCAATGAAGGTGTGACGTGAAGATCAATGAAGGTGTGACGTGAAGATCAATGAAGGTGTGACGTGAAGATCAATGAAGGTGTGACGTGAAGATTACTGAACAAAGGTATGACGTGAAGATCAATGAAGGTGTGACGTGAAGATCAATGAAGGTGTGACGTGAAGATTACTGAACAAAGGTGTGACGTGAAGATCAGTGAAGGTGTGACGTGAAGTGAAGATCAATGAAGGTGTGACATGAAGATCAGTGAAGGTGTGACGTGAAGATCAGTGAACAAAGGTGTGACGTGAAGAATAATGAACAAAGGTGTGACGTGAAGATTAATGAAGTTGTGACGTGAAGATCAATGAAGGTGTTACGTGAAGATTAATGAAGTTGTGACGTGAAGATCAATGAAGGTGTGACTTGAAGATCAGTGAACAAAGGTGTGACGTGAAGATCAATGAAGGTGTGACGTGAAGATCAATGAAGGTGTGACGTGAAGATCAATGAAGGTGTGACGTGAAGATTACTGAACAAAGGTGTGACGTGAAGATCAGTGAAGGTGTGACGTGAAGTGAAGATCAATGAAGGTGTGACATGAAGATCAGTGAACAAAGGTGTGACGTGAAGAATAATGAACAAAGGTGTGACGTGAAGATTAATGAAGTTGTGACGTGAAGATCAATCAAGGTGTGACTTGAAGATTAATGAAGTTGTGACGTGAAGATCAATGAAGGTGTGACTTGAAGATCAGTGAACAAAGGTGCCTTCAATGCCTTCCTTCCTTCCCTTTGTCAGTGTGGACATCGTGCACACGCTGTATGTACGATGCACACCGAAATTAGTCTCTGCTTTTAACCCATCAACTAGTTTCACTAGTGAGCAGTGGGGCTGCTAGCAGGGCAGCGCCCCGGGGAGCAATTGGGAGTTAAGGGCCTTGCTCAGGGGCCCCCAGTGATTTACCATTGTGGGCAGCCCTGGGCTTGAACCTGGGTCCTCCACGCCCAAGCCCACTACTGTAACCACTAGGCCACCACTCCCCCCTGTGACGTGAAGATCAGTGAACAAAGGTGTGACGTGAAGAATAATGAACAAAGGTGTGACGTGAAGATTAATGAAGGTGTGACGTGAAGATCAATGAAGGTGTGACGTGAAGATCAGTGAACAAAGGTGTGACGTGAAGAATTATGAACAAAGGTGTGACGTGAAGATTAATGAAGTTTTGACGTGAAGATCAATGAAGGTGTGACGTGAAGATTAATGAAGGTGTGACGTGAAGATCAATGAAGGTGTGACGTGAAGATTAATGAAGGTGTGACGTGAAGATCAGTGAAGGTGTGACGTGAAGATTAATGAAGTTTTGACGTGAAGATCAATGAAGGTGTGACGTGAAGATTAATGAAGTTGTGACGTGAAGATCAATGAAGGTGTGACGTGAAGATCAATGAAGGTGTGACGTGAAGATCAATGAAGGTGTGACGTGAAGATCAGTGAACAAAGGTGTGACGTGAAGATCAGTGAAGGTGTGACGTGAAGATCAGTCAAGGTGTGACGTGAAGATCAATGAAAGTATGACGTGAAGATCAATGAACAAAGGTGTGACGTGAAGATCAGTCAAGGTGTGACGTGAAGATCAATGAAACTATGACGTGAAGATCAATGAAGGTATGACGTGAAGATCAATGAAGGTGTGACGTGAAGAATATGAACAAAGGTGTGACATGAAGATCGGTGAACAAAGGTGTGACGTGAAGATCAGTGAAGGTGTGACGTGAAGATCAGTGAAGGTGTGACGTGAAGATCAGTCAAGGTGTGGCGTGAAGATCAGTGAAGGTGTGACGTGAAGATCAATGAAAGTATGACGTGAAGATCAATGAAGGTGTGACGTGAAGAATAATGAACAAAGGTGTGACATGAAGATCGGTGAACAAAGGTGTGTCGTGAAGATTAATGAAGGTGTGACGTGAAGATCAATGAAAGTGTGACGTGAAGATCAGTGAAGGTGTGACGTGAAGATCAATGAAAGTGTGACGTGAAGATTAATGAACAAAGGTGTGACATGAAGATCGGTGAACAAAGGTGTGTTGTGACGATTAATGAAGGTGTGATGTGAAGATCAATGAAAGTGTGACGTGAAGATCAGTGAAGGTGTGATGTGAAGATCAATGAAAGTGTGACGTGAAGATCAATGAAGGTGTGTCGTGAAGATCAATGAAAGTGTGACGTGAAGATCAATGAAAGTGTGACGTGAAGATCAATGAAGGTGTGACGTGAAGATCAATGAAGGTGTGACGTGAAGATCAATGAAGGTGTGACGTGAAGATCAATGAAGGTGTGACGTGAAGATCAATGAAGGTGTGACATGAAGATCAGTGGACAAAGGTGTGTAGTGAAGATCAATGAACAAAGGTGTGACGTGAAGATCAATGAAGGTGTGACGTGAAGATCAATGAAGGTGTGACGTGAAGATCAATGAAGGTGTGACGTGAAGATCAATGAAGGTGTGACATGAAGATCAGTGGACAAAGGTGTGTAGTGAAGATCAATGAACAAAGGTGTGACGTGAAGATCAGTGAACAAAGGTGTGACGTGAAGATCAGTGAACAAAGGTGTGACGTGAAGAATTATGAACAAAGGTGTGACGTGAAGATTAATGAAGTTTTGACGTGAAGATCAATGAAGGTGTGACGTGAAGATTAATGAAGTTGTGACGTGAAGATCAATGAAGGTGTGACGTGAAGATTAATGAAGGTGTGACGTGAAGATCAGTGAAGGTGTGACGTGAAGATTAATGAAGGTGTGACGTGAAGATCAGTGAAGGTGTGACGTGAAGATTAATGAAGTTTTGACGTGAAGATCAATGAAGGTGTGACGTGAAGATTAATGAAGTTGTGACGTGAAGATCAATGAAGGTGTGACGTGAAGATCAATGAAGGTGTGACGTGAAGATCAATGAAGGTGTGACGTGAAGATCAGTGAACAAAGGTGTGACGTGAAGATCAGTGAAGGTTTGACGTGAAGATCAGTCAAGGTGTGACGTGAAGATCAATGAAAGTATGACGTGAAGATCAATGAACAAAGGTGTGACGTGAAGATCAGTCAAGGTGTGACGTGAAGATCAATGAAACTATGACGTGAAGATCAATGAAAGTATGACGTGAAGATCAATGAAGGTGTGACGTGAAGAATAATGAACAAAGGTGTGACATGAAGATCGGTGAACAAAGGTGTGACGTGAAGATCAGTGAAGGTGTGACGTGAAGATCAGTGAAGGTGTGACGTGAAGATCAGTCAAGGTGTGGCGTGAAGATCAGTGAAGGTGTGACGTGAAGATCAATGAAAGTATGACGTGAAGATCAATGAAGGTGTGACGTGAAGAATAATGAACAAAGGTGTGACATGAAGATCGGTGAACAAAGGTGTGTCGTGAAGATTAATGAAGGTGTGACGTGAAGATCAATGAAAGTGTGACGTGAAGATCAATGAAAGTGTGACGTGAAGATCAGTGAAGGTGTGACGTGAAGATCAATGAAAGTGTGACGTGAAGATTAATGAACAAAGGTGTGACATGAAGATCGGTGAACAAAGGTGTGTCGTGAAGATTAATGAAGGTGTGATGTGAAGATCAATGAAAGTGTGACGTGAAGATCAGTGAAGGTGTGATGTGAAGATCAATGAAAGTGTGACGTGAAGATCAATGAAGGTGTGTCGTGAAGATCAATGAAAGTGTGACGTGAAGATCAATGAAAGTGTGACGTGAAGATCAATGAAGGTGTGACGTGAAGATCAATGAAGGTGTGACGTGAAGATCAATGAAGGTGTGACGTGAAGATCAATGAAAGTGTGACGTGAAGATCAATGAAGGTGTGACGTGAAGATCAATGAAAGTGTGACGTGAAGATCAATGAAGGTGTGACGTGAAGATCAATGAAGGTGTGACGTGAAGATCAATGAAGGTGTGACGTGAAGATCAATGAAGGTGTGACGTGTGTCCGTCTGAGTTGATTAACGACCAGCTGCTGCATTCTGGATCTTTTGTAGCGGTCTGATCTCACGAGCTGGAACGAGTCTAGGACGTTGCAGTAACGGAGGCGTGATATAACCATGACCTGATCCAGGACTTGAGCTGCATATCAAGTCTGGTACAGGCATATTTTTTAGAACGTAAAGCAGCAAGACCAGGACACCGAGGCAATGTGGTCAGACAAAGATAACTGATACCCAGATTCTTTGTAACCTTTGTTGGGGTGGCGGTAGCAGAGCCGATATTAATGCTGATATCACCTTAAATATTGACTTAACAAATGATGGGCAGGGATAACCGGGACTTCAGTCTTAGATGGGTTACGTTGGTGGTGGTGATCCTTCATCCTTGCAGACAGGTCAGAGAGGCAAGCTG
Organism: Xenentodon cancila; assembly: GCA_014839995.1. Taxonomy (NCBI): domain Eukaryota; kingdom Metazoa; phylum Chordata; class Actinopteri; order Beloniformes; family Belonidae; genus Xenentodon; species Xenentodon cancila. The sequence goes on along the minus strand of CM026203.1, from coordinate 31,619,765 downwards.
AGATTTGTGCAGATTGTGGGGTCGACCGGTGGAAGTTGAGGTAGAGTTGTGGATCATCTGCATAGCAGTCATCTCAAAGTCAAAGTTCTACCACATGTGAGGTTCATACAGAGAATCGAAGTTACGTGACTCTCAAACCCTCGGTCCTGCACAATAAATAAATTCTAAACACAAAGTGCAAATCTAAAAGAAACAAGTAATAACATGATGATGGGTTTAAGAACCAAAGACAATAAAATTAGAATTAAAAAAAAAAATTGGCAGTACTATGATAGATATTATTGATAATGATGAACTGTATTGTAATAATGATCGTGAAATGTACAACAGTTTTTAAAGGTGTGTGATGGTCCTGCAGGTCTGGTTAAAGTGACCTGGTGCAAAGTAGGCGGTCCAGTTCTGCCAAAAGTGCCTGATGCAGATACAGAGGTCAGAGTGAGTGAGGGGGGGGCAGGGAGGGAAACGGAGGGAAACGGAGGAAGAGCTGGGAGAGTTCAGCTTCCTGACGGCCTGGTGGATGAACCTGTCCTTCAGTCTGCTGGTTCTGGTTCTGGCCCGGAGGGTCCGCAGCCTCCTCCCTGATGACAGCAGACTGAAGACTGTGTGACGGGTGGGTGGGGTCTCTCACAATGCTGAGGGCTTTGGAGTCAGACGGGTCTGTAAATGTCCTGAAGTGAGGGAAGAGAGACACCAACGATCTTCTCAGCTGCTCTCACGACGCCTTGGAGAGACTTGCAGCAGGTTGCGGTGCAGGATCCGTACCACACGGTGATGCAGCTGGTCAGGATGCTCTCGATGGTGCCTCTATAGAAGGTGTACCTGATGGGGGCGGGGCTCTGGCTTGTCGAAGTTTGCGGAGGAAGTAGAGACGCTGCTGTGCCTTCTTGGCGAGTGTCAGGTTTAAATCGACCTAGAACATTTATTTCACACACAGAAAGAAAGACAAAGTCAGTATTCTTATTGTCTTGCAAGGAGAACGGACAGAGAAACGCAGTTACATTTCCACTCTCTTCTCTGCCCGAACTGCGTCTCTGTTGTCCTCCTTTCTTTTTATTGAAAATAAGGAGGTCCCTAATCACATAAAGATAAGCAGCACCAAGGGATGTGGGGATGCGTCTGCTTATCTGCACAGACAGTCCTTGGGAAAAATGGTGCATGCAGGTGCAAGATGTCTTCTCTTGTGAGTTGTACAATCATCTTATAAGACAAGCAGTATATAGTGAGATCAGTAGTAAAGATCAAATAAAGAGTGTGTTAAAGTACAAATTACTGTATCAATTTTATTTATATAGCATCTATTACAACACAAGTTGTCTCTAGGCGCTTTCCAGAGACCCAGAACATGACCATGACCCCCGAGCAATTATTACATAAACACCGGCAGGTAAAAACTTCTCTAGTGGAAGAAAAACCTTAAACCAAACAGTGGCAGGAAAAACTCCCTTTAAGAGGGAAGAAACCTGGACCAGGACCTGGATCATGAGGGGGGACCCTCCTGCTGAAGACCAGCCGGGTAGAGCAAGAAATAAGAAAGAATAGAGACATAGAGACACCGTCAAAGGTACAAGACAGGATACATTAGTAACTATCATCAGTAGTCCAATTAGACTTCTGTGTATCTGGGTGATATATGGATAGACGGTGATCCAAGGGGATGAGGACTGCAGGTCGGGATGTCAGCAAGTATCCAACAGACATCCATACAGACAGGTGGAGGCAGACACTGGGATGGTCAGAGGTGGAACTGCAGGTCAGCAAGCAGCTCCTGAGGTTCTGGTCAGCAGGACATGCAAAGAAGAGGAAAAGAAGGGCCAGACAAGCACAAAAAACTACCAGAACAATGGACCACAATTAAGTTTATGGGATAATGTTAATAAATGAGGGTTGAGGTGAAGAAGAGACAGAGAAGGTGAAGAGAAACAGAGAAGGTGAAAGGCACCACTCAGTGGATCATGTTGGTGCCCCCCTGCAGCAGGTCTACAGCAGCATATCTACACCGAAGCTGTTTAAGATGAGCTGCTCTAATCTGGTCCTGCAGCTGCAGCTTTGACTACTGGGCCTGACACATTAAGGTACTAAATGTACACTAACTATATGCTTTATTAAACAGAAATTTTTGAAGTTTAGTTTTAAAGGTGGAGGTGGTGTCAGCCTCCTTCACCCAAACTGGAAGTTGGTTCCAGAGTGATGGTTCCTGATAGCAGAAGACCCGTCCTCCAAATCTACATCTGGATCTTCTAGGAAGTACGAGTAAACCTGCACCCTGAGAACGGAGAGCTCTATTAGGAACGTACGGTACTATCAGGTCTTGCAAATATCACGGCGCTAGGCCATTTTGGACTTAAATGCCAGTAATAAAATTTTGAATTGGATTCTAAATTTTACAGGGAGCCAATGGAGGGAAGCTAAAACTGGAGAGACGTGGTCTCTCTTGTTGATTCCTGTCAGCACTCGCGCTGCTGCATTTTGGATCATCTGGAGGATCTTCAGAGAATTACTTGGACATCCAGCCAACAACACGTTACAGTAATCTAGTCTAGAAGATTACGGAGGTGGAAAAACGCAGTTTTACAGACCTGATTAATATGCTGTTTAAATGACAAATCCTAATCGAATATAACGCCAAGGTTTCCCACAGTTTTACTGGAGGACATCGCAAGACCATCTAATCCCTTCCTAAGGTGTTTGGGACCACAAACAACAACCTCTGTTTTATCAGAATTTAGTAGCAAAAAATTTCTGGACATCCAGTCCTTGATGTCCTTAATACACATCTGAAGTTTGTCTAATGGTTCTGTTTCATCTGGCTTCATAGACAGATACAGCTGCGTATCATCAGCATAACAATGAAAATTAATGCCGTGGTTCCGGATAAAACTTCCCAAGGGCTGCATGTATAAACTGAACAAGACTGGCCCTAGAACTGAACCCTGCGGGACACCATAGCAGACCCTTGTCTGTACTGAAGAAACCTCATGAACATGAACAAACTGGAATCTATCAGACAGATATGATTTAAACCAATCTAGAGCTGTCCCTTTAATCCCAACAACATACTCTAGCCTCTGCAGTAAAATGCTGTGATCTATAGTATCAAAAGCAGCGCTGAGGTCCAGCAGAACCAGTATGGACACTAACCCATTATCTGAGGTCCAGCAGAACCAGTATGGACACTAATCCAGTATCTGAGGTCCATCAGAACCAGTATGGACACTAATCCATTATCTGAGGTCCAGCAGAACCAGTATGGACACTAACCCATTATCTGAGGCCATAAGAAGGTCATTTGAGACTCGAACCAGTGCTGTTTCTGTGCTATGATGCATCTGAACCCTGACTGAAGAACTTCAAATAGATCATTTCTATACAAATGGTCACACAGCTGCTGCAACGACCTTTTCCAGAATTTTAGAGATAAATGGAAGGTTGGAAATCAGTCTATAGTTAGCTAAAATGTCTGGGTCAAGAGAGGGTTTTTTAAGTAATGGTTTGATTACTGCGACTTTAAAAGCCTGTGGTACATATCCCAAGACCAGGGACAAGTTGATCTGTTCCAGTATTGTCGGTCCAATAAGAGAGAAAACATTTTTAAGTAGTCGAGTAGGGATTGGGTCTAACAGACACGTGGATGATTTAGATCCATTGACGACTGAGGTCAGCTCAGAGAGGTCAACAGGAACCAAACAGTCTAGAGTCAGGTCAGAGCATAAGGGAGTCGCCGAGGTTGAAGAAATTCCCACAGCCACTGCCGGGAGGGTCTGGCCGATTTCCTCTCTAATTCTGACAATTTTATTGCTAAAGAAGCTCATAAAGTCTTCACTACTGAGAGCTGCAGGGATGCACGGCTCAACAGAGTTGTGGCTCTTTGTCAGCCTGGCTACAGTGCTGAACAGTATCAGCGAGTGATGCGGTGTTAACAGTCCAGGAGAGGTCCTCTGAGATGTGGACACCGAGGAACTTGGTGCTGCTCACCCTCTCCACAGCAGCACCGTTGATGGTCAGAGGAGCATGCTGGGTGTGTTGTCTCCTGGCGGCTCACTTCATTCCTGTAGTTTATGTAATATGAGAAGCTGTGTGAATGAATGATCTGGCCCAGAGAGGTGGTGTATATGGCAGAGAAGGGGCCCAAGTACCGAGCCTTGGGGCACCCCTGTGGAGAGGTGGTGTAATGATGTTTTCCAATGCCGTGACACTTTAAAATAACGCCTGGTAGGGTAGGAACAGAACCAAGAATGCGCTGATCCTGAGATGTCCAAGTTTGAGCGTGTAGATAGCAGCCTGTGGTTAACTGTCGAGGTCATGAAAAGGGAGGATTGACCTGCTGCTGTCGCTCTTCTTAGGGCTTGTGTCCGACGGCAGAGACGTTTTAATGAAATGGACCTTTTTGAACTCAGAAGGGTTCTGTGAGAGGAAGTCCATGCCCTGTTTCAGTTCTTTAGTTTCAGTTCTGCTAGTCCTGGTCCCAGCTCTAGCAGCACTCATTTCAGAAGCCGTTTTTGGTGAAGTGAGGACATTTGGCAGATTTGGTCAGAATGAGTGTAAAGTAATATTAATTAGCATCACAGGTTAGCATGAGTCAAGTCACCCAAGCTAAAATAGCTAACTGTGATTGACATCAGGTGGGCGTGTCCAGCTCGCTGCCAGGCCTGTTCGTCCCACCTATTTACAACATGACGCCACGAGGAAAAAGAGACTTCGGAAGCACTTGTCAGAATCATTTCTGTGACATCATCAGGGGCGTGTCCAGCTTTTCTGTCACAGATTTAGTCTGATTGATTCTGTTTCTTGGTCACAATCATCACCATCGTACATATGAATCAATACAAATGAATCAACTCCTTGGTGTTTGCGTAAAATAGTGTTTAAAACTAACAAAACCACAACTACGGTGGGTTTAAAGTTTCATCTGCTGGACAGCAGCGTCCGAGCCGGTGACCTCAAGAAGAAATCACTGATGAAGAAGACTTGCTGTCGGTCGGGTCGAACATCATAACAAAAAAATCATGTGATCACACTGGGTTTTACTATTAAAGAAATATAACCTGAGATGAACAACAGCAGATGAAGCCTTCTGGGTGGAAGAAGAAACATCTTCAAGAACCAAGAAAAGGAAAGTCCAGTTGCCGTGTTAAAACCTGTCAGTCACCACAACGAGGATGACAGAGAATCTTCAGCAGCAAGCAACAACGCTTTTATTAACAAAAATGAAAAACAAAATAGAAGGACGAAAAGCCTCTTTACTGTCTAAAAAGAACATGAAGCAGGACTGATCGCAAACCTGCATCTGAACAAACCAGCAGACTTCTGGGGCAAAGATGTTGGGTCTTCATGTCCAGAAGCATGTTTGGAGGGAACCAGCAGAAACTCCTCATGCATGAATGTTGCAGGAAGATTGCTGGAAAGTTGTTAGTCAAAGTTTGAACCTGACTGAAATGCTGAGGTGGACCTTCAGAGAGCTGTGTAGAAGCGAGTGTCCAAAAACTGATGCGAGCCTTTGATTGCAAAGCAAACAAAAAAGATGATTTCCATCCTTCAAGATGAAGAGGGGAGTGGTGGCCTAGTGGTTACAGTGGTGAAGGACCCAGGTTCAAGCCCAGGGCTTCCCACAATGGTAAATCACTGGGGGCCCCTGAGCAAGGCCCATTGCTCCCCGGGTGCTGGTTCTAGCAGCCCACTGCTCACTAGTGAAACTAGTTGATGCTTAAAAGCAGAGACTAATTTCGATGTGCATCGTACATACGTGGTTGCACGATGTCCACACTGACAAGAATGATCATGAAAAAAATAAAATAAAATGAAAAAAAAGAGCAAGGACGGCATTTAATCTCCCAGGATAATTTCCCACCTGAGCTCATGCAGGTGTGCCAGCTTTTCTTCCTCTCTGCCAGCACAGAAGATTCCCAGCAGTCTGTCCTTGTTCCCATCACATTTAAATCATATGTAGGGTATGATTACGCTACGTATGGTGTCTCCACGTATTTGAGAAACAAAGCAGCTCTTTCATTCAAGGACCTTCAATATTTTGTTGCTGAAATCATTTTCTTTTCTTTTCAACCATTTCTCCCTCCTTTCTGGATCCAACAGTGAGTCTATCTCCATCGACTGTGAGCAAATGTCCAACTTCTCCTCCATAATAAAATAATCATATTTACAGCTTGGTTTAGAAGCATATTTCAGGACAGGTAGGACTTTTTATCAACGAGAAAAGTCTGAACAAGTTTGATAATGAGCCTAAAAGTGTGCGTATAAATCTTTTCTACACAAAAACTAGAGAAGTGTTTCTGGAGGAGAAAGGGGGGAAGTACAGCATGAGCCCTAAGAAATGGATGCTACTTGTGGGCGTGTCCAGGCAGGGCCAAGCAAAGCATTCAGTTCACTTCAGTTTTATTTATGCAGCGTCTATTACAACACTAGTTGTCTCCAGGATCTTTCCAGAGACCAGAACATGACCCCCCTCATGGTCAGCTGGGTAGAACAGGAAGTAGGGAGAAGAGACACAGAAACCCAGTCAAAGGTACCAAAGACCAGATCCATCAGTATAATTATCTGTTAACTGGAGAACTGAGAGTTTTCTGTCCATCAGACTGGTACCTGGTTAGTTGGTGGACTACAGAGACCACTATCTAAACAGGTGTGGACAACAGACACTGAGGTGGTCCGAGGGTGGGACTGCAGGTCAGGGGATCATGTTGGTTCCCCCCTGCAGCAGGTCTACAGCAGCAGATCCAGATGAAGCTGTGTTGAAGACCAGCTGCTCCAGTCTGGTCCTGCAGCTGCAGCTGTGACTACTGGTCCTGACACACTAAAGTTTACACCAACTAGATGTTTTACTGAACACAAACGTTGGAAGTTTGGTTTAAAGGTGGAGGTGGTGTCAGCCTCCTTCACCCAACCTGGAAGTTGGTTCCATAGTGATGGTTCCTGATAACAGAAGACCCGTCCTCCAGATCTACATCTGGATCTTCTAGGAACTACGAGTAAACCTGGATTCAGAGAACGGAGAACTCTGTTAGGAACATGAGGAACCATCCGGTCTTGGAGAAAACCAGGAGTTTGGATGTTTTGGACTTTATAAGTAATAAAATGTTGAATTGGATTCTGAGTTTTCCGGGGAGCCGATGGAGGGAAGTGAACACTGGAGAGACGTGGTCTCTCTCTTGTTGGTTCCTGTCAGCACTCGCGCTGCTGCATTTTGGATCATCTGGAGGATCTTCAGAGAATTACTTGGACATCCAGCCAACAACACGTTACAGTAATCTAGTCTAGAAGATACGAACGCATGAATTAGTTTCCAGCATCACTCTGGGAGAGGATGCTCCTGATCTTTGTGATATTACGGAGGTGGAAAAACGCAGTTTTACAAACCTAATTAATCTGCTGTTTAAATGACAAATCCTGATCAATATAACGCCAAGGTTTCTCACAGTTTAACTGGAGGCCATCGCAAGACCATCTAATCCCTTCCTGAGGTGTTTGGGACCACAAACAACAACCTCTGTTTTATCAGAATTTATTAGCAAAATTTCTGGACATCCAGTCCTTGATGTCCTTAAGACACATCTGAAGTTTGTCTGATGGTTCTGTTTCATCTTCATAGACAGATACAGCTGCGTATCATCAGCATAACAATGAACATTAATGCCGTGGTTCCGGAAAATACTTCCCAAGGGCTGCATGTATAAACTGAACAGGATTGGCCCTAGAACTGAACCCTGCGGGACACCATAGCAGACCCTTGTCTGTACTGAAGAAACCTCATGAACATGAACAAACTGGAATCTATCAGACAGATATGATTTAAACCAACCTAGAGCTGTCCCTTTAATCCCAACAACATACTCTAATCTCTGCAGTAAAATGCTGTGATCTATAGTATCAAAAGCAGCGCTGAGGTCCAGCAGAACCAATATGGACACTAACCTATTATCTGAGGTCCAGCAGAACCAGTATGGACACTAATCCATCATCTGAGGTCATAAGAAGGTCATTGGAGACTGGAACCAGTGCTGTTTCTGTGCTATGATGCATCTGAACCCTGACTGAAGAACTTCAAATAGATCATTTCTATACAAATGGTCACACAGCTGCTGCAACGACCTTTTCCAGAATTTTAGAGATAAATGGAAGGTTGGAAATTGGTCTATAGTTAGCTAAAATGTCTGGGTCAAGAGAGGGTTTTTTAAATAATGGTTTTGTCGCACCTTCAGCGCAACGCTCTATGACACCAGCACAAGTTCCACTGCCAGAAAGGATACGCACCAAGACCAGGTTTAAAATTGAATAAATTTAATATACACAAAGTGGTAGCTACCATAAAAACTAAACAACAATTAAGAAAGCACAATATATAGAAATAAAAGTAGTAATAAAACGGTCAGCACAGCAGTCGTATGACCCTCCTATAAAACATGATAAAAAGTCCAGCTTGGCAGTCCATCAATTAAAACCGGTGAGTGAGCAGCAGTCCATGACGGGGGGGTCCCAATGGCTGTTGTGTGGTTCCAGCGGTAGCCACCTTACTGCACGCCACTGGAACGGGAAGGAGAAACTCAGCTACAGTTCAGCTCTGACCAAGTAATAGCCACGTTCACATTCACACCAGTGACATTCCTTTTGAACTTAGCTGTGCGGGCGACTCGTCTCCTCAGCCCCAGGTTCATCGCAGCTTGCCTCCCTGATCGGTCCTCTGCAGCGCTCCGTCCTGCCACGACCTCCTTTCTCCAATGGTCAGCCTGTCTGTTCCCGTTCCTGGTCCGCTGGCCCCCGTCGGCTCTCTCTCATGTTGTTCCTCCTTCGCTGGCCCCCGTCAGCTCCATGTCATGTCATGTCCTGTGCCGTTCCCCCCCCTCCTTCTCTCTCTGTCTCTTTCTAACCTCATGTTCTCCTCAGGTGGTGGCTCATCAGCGGCGTCAGCTTGTTGACAGGTGTAGTGCATCATCAATCAGTTCATGCAGGAAAGCTCCGACAAAGGAAACATCAAAACGTCATGCAAATACACACAAATCTGTAAAACCATGCGACACACCAATAAAACCATAAATAGTGAATAAAATATGCTGATTGGCCACCCGACATTTACCCCCCTCCTTTAACATAGGTCGTCCCGACCGCTTACTGTTACTGGTACCTGACTGGTGGGCACCCAAAATTACTTCGCTGGGAATGCCGTACCTCAGGGCGTTCCTGTTCACCCCTGGGGACTGCTGGGATACCTGGAGGCTCAGGCTGCGCATTCTGTGCTGCTTCTATATTCGGGGGTTCTAGTCGTCGATTAGTCCCGATGACTAAACTTGGGAGCCAGCAAGTCGGAGGTGGCCACTGAGTTGGCTCTTGGACGGGAATGGGGTCTTGTTCCGCCTCCCCTAGGTGTTCCGGTAACACGCTCATAGGACATGGACGCAGGTTATTACGGTGTACTGTGCGTGTTGGGGCTCCCTTGCCCTCCGGCCGTAGGACATAGACTGGGAGGCCCTTACGCAACTGCATCACCACCACGAAAGGTTCTGGGCACCACCTTGGGGTCAATTTTCCTTTGGCTCTCCTTCGGAAGTTACGAACCAACACCCGTTCACCTGGAAGAAAGGGGGCCCACCTGGTCCGGCGATTATAGCGTGCCTGGTCTTGCTCTTGTCGATGCTCAGTGTGATTCCTGACACACTGGTATGCGTTGTTAAGGGCTTGTTGGTGTTGCTTGACCCAACCTTGCAGGGTATGGGACTCTGCAGCATGATTCAAGCCCATAACCCAGTCGATGGGGGGCCTTGCATGTCTTGCAAACACCACATAATGCGGTGTCATCTTCGTCGTGCTGTGTACAGTGTTATTATAGGCCTGAAGGAGAGCCGGCAACTGGTCTGGCCACTGTGCTCGGCTAGTCTCGGCCTGTTGGTGGTAAGTCAAGTTCTCCCCCTGCAGGGAGCTTAAAGAACAGACCTCTACATCATTTTCATCTGACAGTCCCACCTGTCTCACGGACACCTCTACTACGTCCGGTGTCACGCCTTTCAGGACCAAATCGCGTTCTCCTTGGACGTCCTCTTCCGTTACTCCACCCACTTGGGCCAATGGCTGTCTTTGCGGGATCTCTATGGAGTAAGGATTGGGATTACAAATCCTGCAAGGTATCTTTCCACCTCTCAGTATCGCCAGCATACGTCCCACGCGCCATTCCGTATCGCTATCGGGGAGAGGCTCCACGATCACATCAGAGGAGTTGCATACGTCACCTGACACTTGGGTCCAAATGATCATCTCGGAGTTAGGTGGGACAATTACTGGTTGCTGACGGGGCAACTTCACCACACCCTGACAAGGCATGAGAGGAACCCCGGTGGCCACACGTTGACACTCCGCAAACGCCTGTGTCCAAACCTGTCCTTCCATAGGTAATAGGGTCGTCTTGAACGCAGATATCCCTGGATGACTTCCTTGCGTAAGAGAGGACCACACCGCCTGGATTATGTTCATCCCTAGTATGCCTTTATTAGCTCCCAAACAGCCATCATCCACAATGATCACCCCTTTTTCTGCAACGTGTGTCCCTCCTACCGTACAATTCACCATCATGTAACCAACATAGGGAATCTTCAGGCCATTAGCAGCTCGTAGTGTCAACCAAGGGACTTGTCCACCTCGGGTCACTCCGGTCCCCTCCAGGTATCGAGTAAACAGACTTTTACTCAACAAAGTCACTGGAGAACCTGTATCGAGCACAAAAGGTATGGGTTGACCATTCATCTCAATAGTCACGGTAGGGCACTCACCAACCGAGGCAGACTTTGGCCGGGCTTCTTTCAAAGTGGGCTCTTCATCTTGGACCACCACCCCTGCTGCTTGGCCCTCGACTGCAGGGGGGCTCAAAAATCCTGGCGCTGGTTTGGTAACTGGGTGCAATGTCGCTGGAGGTGTCCGACCCGGTTACATAATCGACATATAGGCCTACCCTGTGGGTCCCATTGGTAGGTCTGCTGTTGCCAATTACTCTGTCGTCTTCTTGTCCACTTCTCTGGTACAGGGGCTTTCGGATATTCTGCAGGCGTCGGTCTTGATGGTGGGGATGGATCTCTCATGAAAACCTGAGTCTTTAGTTCTTCCAAGAGGTTAGCTGTCATAACTCTCATTTGTTCTACGATTTCTTTCTGCATTTCTTTACGTAGCTCAGTCTGGATTTCAGCCCGTATCTGGCCAGGTAACTCTTCTCCCCTTGTCGTAGCCACACCTCCGTGGGGTTGAACCGCAATTCTTTGAGAACAAACCTCTGGCTCTCCATCTTGGATCTCTCGTTCTAGGAAGCGAGCTTCTTTGGTGGCCGCGGAGAAGGTCATTCTTTCATTACGTCGCATTTGTCTACTTAATTCTTGTTTTACGGGACCCGACTTCAACCCAACCATCAACTGGTCCAACAAGAGGTCTTCGCTATCAGGGTTACGTTCATCTTGTTCTTGCCACCTGGCAAAGAGCTCTCGAAGCCTCAACACAAAGCTAGTCACAGTTTCTTCAGGCTTCTGTCTGCAGTTAAAGAAACTGGCTCGTAGCTGCGCCCTAGAGGCTGATTGGCCGTAAAGTCCCTGCAAAGTGTCCAATATTTTCTGGCTAGTATTTCTTTCTCTGGGACTTAAGAGTTGGAGCTCTCGCTTGGCCTCTCCATCCAGAGCACCGAAAATAAAATCAGCCTCTTGCTGTTGGTTTAGTCCTTGTGCTCGCAGCATTACTTCCACCTGAGCTCTCCATTCTGCAAATTTAGTTTTATCACCATCAAATTTCGGAATCCAAGCAGCCCCCATAAACCATGGCACAATGTACTGTGTAGTACATGCAGGGTTGGTACCACCACAAGCGCTCTCCATTTCTGACAGTGGAGCTGGTGATCCTGCCAACAACGCCAAATTTAAAGATGTCGCACCTTCAGCGCAACGCTCTATGACACCAGCACAAGTTCCACTGCCAGAAAGGATACGCACCAAGACCAGGTTTAAAATTGAATAAATTTAATATACACAAAGTGGTAGCTACCATAAAAACTAAACAACAATTAAGAAAGCACAATATATAGAAATAAAAGTAGTAATAAAACGGTCAGCACAGCAGTCGTATGACCCTCCTATAAAACATGATAAAAAGTCCAGCTTGGCAGTCCATCAATTAAAACCGGTGAGTGAGCAGCAGTCCATGACGGGGGGGTCCCAATGGCTGTTGTGTGGTTCCAGCGGTAGCCACCTTACTGCACGCCACTGGAACGGGAAGGAGAAACTCAGCTACAGTTCAGCTCTGACCAAGTAATAGCCACGTTCACATTCACACCAGTGACATTCCTTTTGAACTTAGCTGTGCGGGCGACTCGTCTCCTCAGCCCCAGGTTCATCGCAGCTTGCCTCCCTGATCGGTCCTCTGCAGCGCTCCGTCCTGCCACGACCTCCTTTCTCCAATGGTCAGCCTGTCTGTTCCCGTTCCTGGTCCGCTGGCCCCCGTCGGCTCTCTCTCATGTTGTTCCTCCTTCGCTGGCCCCCGTCAGCTCCATGTCATGTCATGTCCTGTGCCGTTCCCCCCCTCCTTCTCTCTCTGTCTCTTTCTAACCTCATGTTCTCCTCAGGTGGTGGCTCATCAGCGGCGTCAGCTTGTTGACAGGTGTAGTGCATCATCAATCAGTTCATGCAGGAAAGCTCCGACAAAGGAAACATCAAAACGTCATGCAAATACACACAAATCTGTAAAACCATGCGACACACCAATAAAACCATAAATAGTGAATAAAATATGCTGATTGGCCACCCGACAGTTTGATTACTGCAACTTTAAAAACCTGTGGTACATATCCCAAGACCAGGGACAAGTTGATCTGTTCCAGTATTGTCGTACCAATAAGAGAGAAAACATTTTTAAGTAGTCCAGTTGGGACGATTTAGATCTATTGAAGACTGAGGTCAGCTCAGGGAGGTCTACAGGAACCAGACAGTCTAGAGTGGGGTCAGGGAGGTCTACAGGAATCAAACAGTCTAGAGTCGGGTCAGGGAGGTCTACAGGAACCAAACAGTCTAGAGTCGGGTCAGGGAGGTCTACAGGAACCAAACAGTCTGGAGTCAGGTCAGGGAGGTCTACGGGAACCAAACAGTCTAGAGTCAGGTCAGGGAGGTCTACAGGGATCAAACAGTCTAGAGTCAGGTCAGGGAGGTCTACAGGGATCAAACAGTCTAGAGTCAGGTCAGGGAGGTCTACAGGAATCAAACAGTCTAGAGTCGGGTCAGGGAGGTCTACAGGAACCAAACAGTCTAGAGTCAGGTCAGGGAGGTCTAAAGGAACCAAACAGTCTAGAGTCAGGTCAGGAAGGTCTACAGGAACCAAACAGTCTAGAGTCAGGTCAGGGAGGTCTACAGGAACCAAACAGTCTAGAGTCAGCTCAGGGAGGTCTACAGGAACCAAACAGTCTAGAGTCAGGTCAGAAAGGTCTACAGGAATCAAACATTCTAGAGTCAGCTCAGGGAGGTCTACAGGAACCAAACAGTCTAGAGTCAGGTCAGGGAGGTCTACAGGAACCAAACAGTCTAGAGTCAGGTCAGGGAGGTCTACAGGAACCAAACAGTCTAGAGTAAGGTCAGGAACGTCTACAGGAACCAAACAGTCTAGAGTCAGCTCAGGGAGGTCTACAGGAACCAAACAGTCTAGAGTCAGCTCAGGGAGGTCTACAGGAACCAAACAGTCTAGAGTCAGGTCAGAAAGGTCTACAGGAATCAAACATTCTAGAGTCAGCTCAGGGAGGTCTACAGGAACCAAACAGTCTAGAGTCAGGTCAGGGAGGTCTACAGGAACCAAACAGTCTAGAGTCAGGTCAGGGAGGTCTACAGGAACCAAACAGTCTAGAGTCAGGTCAGGGAGGTCTACGGGAACCAAACAGTCTAGAGTCAGGTCAGGGAGGTCTACAGGGATCAAACAGTCTAGAGTCAGGTCAGGGAGGTCTACAGGGATCAAACAGTCTAGAGTCAGGTCAGGGAGGTCTACAGGAATCAAACAGTCTAGAGTCAGGTCAGAAAGGTCTACAGGAATCAAACATTCTAGAGTCAGCTCAGGGAGGTCTACAGGAACCAAACAGTCTAGAGTCAGGTCAGGGAGGTCTACAGGAACCAAACAGTCTAGAGTCAGCTCAGGGAGGTCTACAGGAACCAAACAGTCTAGAGTCAGGTCAGAAAGGTCTACAGGAATCAAACATTCTAGAGTCAGCTCAGGGAGGTCTACAGGAACCAAACAGTCTAGAGTCAGGTCAGGGAGGTCTACAGGAACCAAACAGTCTAGAGTCAGGTCAGGGAGGTCTACAGGAACCAAACAGTCTAGAGTCAGGTCAGGGAGGTCTACGGGAACCAAACAGTCTAGAGTCAGGTCAGGGAGGTCTACAGGGATCAAACAGTCTAGAGTCAGGTCAGGGAGGTCTACAGGGATCAAACAGTCTAGAGTCAGGTCAGGGAGGTCTACAGGAATCAAACAGTCTAGAGTCGGGTCAGGGAGGTCTACAGGAACCAAACAGTCTAGAGTCAGGTCAGGGAGGTCTACAGGAACCAAACAGTCTAAAGTCAGCTCAGGGAGATCTACAGGAACCAAACAGTCTAGAGTCAGGTCAGGAAGGTCTACAGGAACCAAACAGTCTAGAGTCAGCTCAGGGAGGTCTACAGGAATCAAACAGTCTAGAGTCGGGTCAGGGAGGTCTACAGGAACCAAACAGTCTAGAGTCAGGTCAGGGAGGTCTACAGGAACCAAACAGTCTAAAGTCAGCTCAGGGAGATCTACAGGAACCAAACAGTCTAGAGTCAGGTCAGGAAGGTCTACAGGAACCAAACAGTCTAGAGTCAGCTCAGGGAGGTCTACAGGAACCAAACAGTCTGGAGTCAGGTCAGGGAGGTCTACATGAACCAAACAGTCTAGAGTCAGGTCAGGGAGGTCTAAAGGAATCAAACAGTCTAGAGTCAGGTCAGGGAGGTCTACAGGAACCAAACAGTCTAGAGTCAGGTCAGGGAGGTCTACAGGAACCAGACAGTCTAGAGTCAGGTCAGGGAGGTCTACAGGAATCAAACAGTCTAGAGTCGGGTCAGGGAGGTCTACAGGAGCCAAACAGTCTAGAGTCAGCTCAGGGAGGTCTACAGGAACCAAACAGTCTAGAGTCAGGTCAGGGAGATCTACAGGAACCACACAGTCTAGAGTCAGGTCAGGAAGGTCTACAGGAACCAAACAGTCTAGAGTCAGCTCAGGAACGTCTACAGGAACAAAAGAGTCTAGAGTCAGGTCAGGAAGGTCTACAGGAATCAAACAGTCTGGAGTTGGATCAGGGAGGTCTACAGGAATCAAACAGTCCAGAGTCAGGTCAGGGAGGTCTACAGGAACCAAACAGTCTAGAGTCATGTCAGGGAGGTCTACAGGAACCAAACAGTCTAAAGTCAGGTCAGGGAGGTCTACAGGAATCAAACAGTCCAGAGTCAGGTCAGGGAGGTCTACAGGAACCAAACAGTCTAGAGTCAGGTCAGGGAAGTCTACAGGAACCAAACAGTCTAGAGTCAGGTCAGGGAGGTCTACAGGAACCAAACAGTCTAAAGTCAGGTCAGGGAGGTCTACAGGAATCAAACAGTCCAGAGTCAGGTCAGGGAGGTCTACAGGAACCAAACAGTCTAGAGTCAGGTCAGGGAAGTCTACAGGAACCAAACAGTCTAGAGTCAGGTCAGGGAGGTCTACAGGAATCAAACAGTCTAGAGTCGGGTAAGGGAGGTCTACGGGAATCAAACAGTCTAGAGTCAGGTCAGGGAGGTCTACGGGAACCAAACAGTCTAGAGTCAGGTCAGGAAGGTCTACAGGAACAAAAGAGTCTAGAGTCAGGTCAGGAAGGTCTACAGGAACCAAACAGTCTAGAGTAAGGTCAGGAACGTCTACAGGAACCAAACAGTCTAGAGTCAGCTCAGGGAGGTCTAAGGGAACCAAACAGTCTAGAGTCAGCTCAGGGAGGTCTACAGGAACCAAACATTCTAGAGTCAGCTCAGAAAGGTCTACAGGAATCAAACATTCTAGAGTCAGCTCAGGGAGGTCTACAGGAACCAAACAGTCTAGAGTCAGGTCAGGGAGGTCTACAGGAACCAAACAGTCTAGAGTCAGGTCAGGGAGGTCTACAGGAACCAAACAGTCTAGAGTCAGGTCAGGGAGGTCTACGGGAACCAAACAGTCTAGAGTCAGGTCAGGGAGGTCTACAGGGATCAAACAGTCTAGAGTCAGGTCAGGGAGGTCTACAGGGATCAAACAGTCTAGAGTCAGGTCAGGGAGGTCTACAGGAATCAAACAGTCTAGAGTCGGGTCAGGGAGGTCTACAGGAACCAAACAGTCTAGAGTCAGGTCAGGGAGGTCTACAGGAACCAAACAGTCTAAAGTCAGCTCAGGGAGATCTACAGGAACCAAACAGTCTAGAGTCAGGTCAGGAAGGTCTACAGGAACCAAACAGTCTAGAGTCAGCTCAGGGAGGTCTACAGGAATCAAACAGTCTAGAGTCGGGTCAGGGAGGTCTACAGGAACCAAACAGTCTAGAGTCGGGTCAGGGAGGTCTACAGGAACCAAACAGTCTAAAGTCAGCTCAGGGAGATCTACAGGAACCAAACAGTCTAGAGTCAGGTCAGGAAGGTCTACAGGAACCAAACAGTCTAGAGTCAGCTCAGGGAGGTCTACAGGAACCAAACAGTCTAGAGTCAGCTCAGGGAGGTCTACAGGAACCAAACAGTCTGGAGTCAGGTCAGGGAGGTCTACAGGAACCAAACAGTCTAGAGTCAGGTCAGGGAGGTCTAAAGGAATCAAACAGTCTAGAGTCAGGTCAGGGAGGTCTACAGGAACCAAACAGTCTAGAGTCAGGTCAGGGAGGTCTACAGGAACCAGACAGTCTAGAGTCAGGTCAGGGAGGTCTACAGGAATCAAACAGTCTAGAGTCGGGTCAGGGAGGTCTACAGGAGCCAAACAGTCTAGAGTCAGCTCAGGGAGGTCTACAGGAACCACACAGTCTAGAGTCAGGTCAGGAAGGTCTACAGGAACCAAACAGTCTAGAGTCAGCTCAGGGAGGTCTACAGGAACAAAACAGTCTAGAGTCAGCTCAGGGAGGTCTACAGGAACCAAACCGTCTAGAGTCAGGTCAGGAACGTCTACAGGAACCAAACAGTCTAGAGTCAGCTCAGGGAGGTCTACAGGAACCAAACAGTCTAGAGTCAGGTCAGGAAGGTCTACAGGAACAAAAGAGTCTAGAGTCAGGTCAGGAAGGTCTACAGGAATCAAACAGTCTGGAGTTGGATCAGGGAGGTCTACAGGAATCAAACAGTCCAGAGTCAGGTCAGGGAGGTCTACAGGAACCAAACAGTCTAGAGTCAGGTCAGGGAGGTCTACAGGAACCAAACAGTCTAAAGTCAGGTCAGGGAGGTCTACAGGAATCAAACAGTCCAGAGTCAGGTCAGGGAGGTCTACAGGAACCAAACAGTCTAGAGTCAGGTCAGGGAAGTCTACAGGAACCAAACAGTCTAGAGTCAGGTCAGGGAGGTCTACGGGAACCAAACAGTCTAGAGTCAGGTCAGGGAGGTCTACAGGAACCAAACAGTCTAGAGTCAGGTCAGGGAGGTCTACAGGAACCAAACAGTCTAGAGTCAGGTCAGGGAGGTCTACAGGAACCAAACAGTCTAGAGTCAGGTCAGGGAGGTCTACAGGAATCAAACAGTCTAGAGTCAGGTCAGGGAGGTCTACAGGAACCAAACAGTCTAGAGTCAGGTCAGGGAGGTCTACAGGAACCAAACAGTCTAAAGTCAGCTCAGGGAGATCTAAAGGAACCAAACAGTCTAGGGTCAGGTCGGGAAGGTCTACAGGAACCAAACAGTCTAGAGTCAGCTCAGGGAGGTCTACAGGAACCAAACAGTCTAGAGTCAGCTCAGGGAGGTCTACAGGAACCAAACAGTCTAGAGTCAGGTCAGGAAGGTCTACAGGAACCAAACAGTCTAGAGTCAGCTCAGGGAGGTCTACAGGAACCAAGCAGTCTAGAGTCAGGTCAGGGAGGTCTACAGGAACCAAACAGTCTAGAGTCAGGTCAGGGAGGTCTACGGGAATCAAACAGTCTAGAGTCGGGTCAGGGAGGTCTACAGGAACCAAACAGTCTAGAGTCAGGTCAGGGAGGTCTACAGGAACCAAGCAGTCTAGAGTCAGGTCAGGGAGGTCTACAGGAATCAAACAGTCTAGAGTCGGATCAGGGAGGTCTACAGGAACCAGACAGTCTAGAGTCAGGTCAGGGAGGTCTACAGGAATCAAACAGTCTAGAGTCGGGTCAGGGAGGTCTACAGGAGCCAAACAGTCTAGAGTCAGCTCAGGGAGGTCTACAGGAACCACACAGTCTAGAGTCAGGTCAGGAAGGTCTACAGGAACCAAACAGTCTAGAGTCAGCTCAGGGAGGTCTACAGGAACAAAACAGTCTAGAGTCAGCTCAGGGAGGTCTACAGGAACCAAACCGTCTAGAGTCAGGTCAGGAACGTCTACAGGAACCAAACAGTCTAGAGTCAGCTCAGGGAGGTCTACAGGAACCAAACAGTCTAGAGTCAGGTCAGGAAGGTCTACAGGAATCAAACAGTCCAGAGTCAGGTCAGGGAGGTCTACAGGAACCAAACAGTCTAGAGTCAGGTCAGGGAGGTCTACAGGAACCAAACAGTCTAAAGTCAGGTCAGGGAGGTCTACAGGAATCAAACAGTCCAGAGTCAGGTCAGGGAGGTCTACAGGAACCAAACAGTCTAGAGTCAGGTCAGGGAAGTCTACAGGAACCAAACAGTCTAGAGTCAGGTCAGGGAGGTCTACGGGAACCAAACAGTCTAGAGTCAGGTCAGGGAGGTCTACAGGAACCAAACAGTCTAGAGTCAGGTCAGGGAGGTCTACAGGAACCAAACAGTCTAGAGTCAGGTCAGGGAGGTCTACAGGAACCAAACAGTCTAGAGTCAGGTCAGGGAGGTCTACAGGAATCAAACAGTCTAGAGTCAGGTCAGGGAGGTCTACAGGAACCAAACAGTCTAGAGTCAGGTCAGGGAGGTCTACAGGAACCAAACAGTCTAAAGTCAGCTCAGGGAGATCTAAAGGAACCAAACAGTCTAGGGTCAGGTCGGGAAGGTCTACAGGAACCAAACAGTCTAGAGTCAGCTCAGGGAGGTCTACAGGAACCAAACAGTCTAGAGTCAGCTCAGGGAGGTCTACAGGAACCAAACAGTCTAGAGTCAGGTCAGGAAGGTCTACAGGAACCAAACAGTCTAGAGTCAGCTCAGGGAGGTCTACAGGAACCAAGCAGTCTAGAGTCAGGTCAGGGAGGTCTACAGGAACCAAACAGTCTAGAGTCAGGTCAGGGAGGTCTACGGGAATCAAACAGTCTAGAGTCGGGTCAGGGAGGTCTACAGGAACCAAACAGTCTAGAGTCAGGTCAGGGAGGTCTACAGGAACCAAGCAGTCTAGAGTCAGGTCAGGGAGGTCTACAGGAATCAAACAGTCTAGAGTCGGATCAGGGAGGTCTACAGGAACCAAACAGTCTGGAGTCAGGTCAGGGAGGTCTACAGGAATCAAACATTCTAGAGTCAGCTCAGGGAGGTCTACAGGAACCAAACAGTCTAGAGTCAGGTCAGGGAGGTCTACAGGAACCAAACAGTCTAGAGTCAGGTCAGGGAGGTCTACAGGAACCAAACAGTCTAGAGTCAGGTCAGGGAGGTCTACGGGAACCAAACAGTCTAGAGTCAGGTCAGGGAGGTCTACAGGGATCAAACAGTCTAGAGTCAGGTCAGGGAGGTCTACAGGGATCAAACAGTCTAGAGTCAGGTCAGGGAGGTCTACAGGAACCAAACAGTCTAGAGTCAGGTCAGGAAGGTCTACAGGAACCAAACAGTCTAGAGTCAGCTCAGGGAGGTCTACAGGAACCAAGCAGTCTAGAGTCAGGTCAGGGAGGTCTACAGGAACCAAACAGTCTAGAGTCAGGTCAGGGAGGTCTACGGGAATCAAACAGTCTAGAGTCGGGTCAGGGAGGTCTACAGGAACCAAACAGTCTAGAGTCGGATCAGGGAGGTCTACAGGAACCAAACAGTCTGGAGTCAGGTCAGGGAGGTCTACAGGAACCAAACAGTCTAGGGTCAGGTCAGGGTCGTCAAGTAGGTGAAAAACAATCCTGGCCAGCTTCCCTCCCCCACCTGAGGACACATGCTTCCTGACCAGGGCAACTAGTGTCACCGATTCCTCAGAGGACCTGCGTTCACACCTGCTGCCCCGACAAGGCCGATCAATCGGTTTCCAGTTGTTTTTGGCTTCATTAATATGATGTAGTTGTGCCATAACACTACCTAATCATTATGCATCACTGCGTTACATAAGGACTTCTGAATAATCATTTGACTGATCCTCCACTGTTGCATCAGTAGTGGCGGTCAGCGGCAGACAATAATTTGTCAGTGACTAAAGACGTTTGTGTCCATCAAAGATGAGATCTTCTTGTTCGTTGTTTTGACAAGTCTCAGAGAGTTAGAGTTGTGGAGCAAGAACCAGGAGTTACGCTCAGGAAGACGCCGTTCGATGGAAACAGGCGCGCTGCCGCGGTTCCTTTACCACAAAGTTGGAGTTTTGCTTTTGTTTTGGGAAAAAATGTAATGGAAATGCTTCAGTTTTCCCCTGAAGTCCTTCATCTGACCACATCCACATCTACACTGAGGTTAGACAAACATCCGTCAGTCAGCACTTTAATACTCATCTGCAGTGCTTGTTTTTTAGACTTTTACTTTTCTGCTCCTCTTACATTGTTTTGTGTCCTCTTATGAGGCCTCAGGCCCGTTTCCCCGAATCGCTGATACAGTCACGAATAAAGTCGTCTCATCTCTTCTGGTCTGAATGAATCTCTGTCCCGATGACACAACATATGAAGTTAGTAATGGAGTAAAAACCAGGATGGGTGGACGCTGGACTGAGCGGGAGGGTAAATCACAGCAGCCTCGTGTGCCCGGGGATCCCTCAGGGTTTAATCCTGGGTGCTTCAGAGTTCCAGGTGGAGACCCGCGGTGGGAGCTCCCGTTTGAGTGGCGACATCAGAACTGACGCAGCCTTGCAGGCCCCGATGGGTTCAAACGTTCCAAGAGAAAAGCCTTTTTATTTACATATTTGCTTGCAATTTAAGATTTTTTACTTGACTATTGGATCACATCATTAGATCTTTAAGTCTCACATATCAGAATCAACATCAAAAACAAAAAATAATTCTGACCAGTTTTATCAATGAATCTCTGAGGTTACAGGACGGAGCTTTTTATTTGCACATGAACTGACAAACATTCATCTTCCTTCATGTTTCTCGTGCTGCTGATGTGACAGACGTGCAGCTGGCGAAAGCGTTTTCACCTGGGAACATCAGAGCTCTGGGCATTTCTGAGCTGGACCGCTGACCCGCTGATCCTAAACTTTACTGTTCTCATCCACAGCACGTCAGAAACCAAATCCATCCACTCGCACCCAGGCATCCCCAAGCTCCAACGCTGCTCTGGACAGAAACGTAGACCAACGGGAGGTTGGAAGCATGTTGTGGTCTGTGACATCACAGAATGAAGGTCTACGAGCTTGTGTAACCTCAGCTCACACTCTACTAAAAACAAAAAAAGTGACTCAAAGACAAGAAACAAGAACTACACTGGTCACGAGCATCGATCCGGTGGTTCGACCATCAGTCGTCGACTTTGCAAACTCGTCGACAGAACGTCCAGTGATGCTCTACTGTGTTCTCATTGGTCCGTTCGCTCATGTGGTGAACTCGCGTGTTGCGTATCGTGAAACCCTGAAATCAAAACAAGAACAGCATTTTCATGAGAAGCTTTCAGATCATCTTACTAAAAGATTTAATTTAATCAAGTTAAAAAAATTCACCTACAGCTTTGGAGATGAAGTCAAGCAGGTGGACACGCAGGCTGACTTCCTGTTGGTGGTCACATGGTCCGAAGGTGAAGGACACCTGGTAATCTCTGGTGTCCATCATGTGTTTGTTCCACTTTGTGAAGCTGCTGGAGATGGATTCCAACACTGCTTGGATCTAAACACAGACAGAACAGGATAAATGATGCACAAGACACAGACGTGGATGAGTTCGTAAATCCCCTCCATTAAAGACAGAAAAACCCACAATTGGCATTGAAATTATATGAAACTGACAAAGTAATAACACATCGTCATTTACTAAAAACTGACTAATAAAAATCAAACATTACTTTTAAAATTGTGGTTCATTGCAATCAATGAAAAAAACAAACTGTCCAGGACAAATGAGGTGGTTCCTCTAGAAAAGATGATAAATAATGTTTCCATGGTGACGGGCTAAACTAAAGTGTCCTGCAATGAACATCTCAGGTGTCTTCAGTCAGTGAGACTGTTTAAAGGGTTAAAAGTGGTGCCTCTGCTGTGTGGTATCGTGGTGTCCTCCACCCTGAACATGGACCAGAGACTGTTGTCTGAGAAGGTCAGGGACCTTCTAGACCAGCATGTTGAAGACTAGAAGACCATCTCCAAGCAGCTGGATGTTCCTGTGACTACAGTTCCACAGGCTCCACAGGACTGGAGACAACCTCAAGACCATCAAGACCTTCTGGAGACAAATGTGCTGCCCAGGGTCAGAGAACTTAGTCTCAGTTGCAGGTCACGAGTCCTCCAACAGGATGACGACCCAAAACACAACTAAAACCAGCCAAGAAACAGTCAGAACCAAACACTGGACTGTTCTGAAGGGTCCTTCTATGAGTCCTGATCTACATGTTGCTGAACATCTGTGGAAACATGTGGAACCTGCAGTCTGGAGCAGAAACCTCCAACCCTGAGACCCCTGGAGACGTTTGTCCATGAGGACCAGAACACCTGTGTACAGGTGGACCGTCTCAGGTGGTCTCACAGGTGGACAGGAACACTCATCACTGGACTGAAGGATCCACTCAAAGATGTCGTGAAACTAAACACTAGTTGAGGATCCATCTTTCATGTCCAGAACAGGTTTTTTTTTTTTTAATATAATTTAGTTGAACCACAATTCAAAAGCACCGCTCTTTTTAAATTGGTTGCCAGTAAATGATTTATTACTTTTGACAGTTTCAGGTTATTTCACTCTGGTGGTTTCGTTCTTTAAGTGTGTATGTTAAGTTAATCTAAACCATTTTTATTAATATGATGGGGACAGTCTGTGACAAGTCACTGGCCTTGGTGGTGATGGTGAGCTGGGTGATGATGACTGCGACAGGGTTGGAGTATTTGGAGAGCTTTCTGGTGCTGGACAGCTCCACCACCTCCTCATATGTGTCGGTGGGGTACGGCAACAGCCGTCTGGGGTCTCCCAGGCACTGAATCAGGGGCTCGATCTGGTAGAAGTCTGCCTCCTTCCTGAGCAACTCTGTCTCCTTGAAGTCGCTGGGCAGCGTGAGCTCTGACGTGCGCAGGAAGTTGAGGATGTAGCTGAAACAGCAGAAACCAAAAAACAAACGGAGAGACTGCTGAGCTGGCGGTTCTGATGAACCGTGAGCCACCAGTTCGACCCAAAACAGGACGTTAGAGCTGCCGAGTGAGGCGACAGCAAACTTTAACCCTTCGCCGCACTCTGCTGTGTGGAACATGGATGGTTACTTTTGTGAAGGCGTCCAGACTTCAAAGTACCACGGAGGTGTCGCAACACGCAGCAGCGCTCGTTTTCTTTTGTTTTTACTGCTTAGAAAGCCATGCCGACTGTGGGTCCGAGCAAAAATAAATAAATAAATGAAACGAGATACTGCTTATGTGGACGACACAGTGATCTGGTGGTCTGGACCACAACAAGGTTTTTGGAATTAGTCCATCTAGGAAGTTAAAAAAAAACATTGTAGTTCCACTACCGACCACCGGGGGTCCGGATCCAGACCGGCGGTACCTCTGCCAGCCACTGGGGTCCAGATCCAACAGTGAGGTTTGCCAGATTATGGTTTCTACTTGTGTCACTATGATGGACTAGTGAAGGTCCAGTTGGCATAGAGTCCAGCAGATTCCTACAACCCTGAAGTTGGGTACAGACCTGGACTCAGATACCAGATGAGTTATTTAGCAGGTGTTTTACTGGAGCTACCGACATGTCAGACAGCTGAACCTTCTACGCAACTGCAGCCGTGACTTTGCTTTCTGCAGAACTCACCGAAACAGCGGACCATCGCGGTCGATGAAGTAGTGTCCTCGTGCATCCCTGACGGTAGGGAGGTCTCCTCTGAACATGGCGCCCAGCGTGGAGTCTGGGTAACGCTGCAGCGTGGACAGAGACGTGCTGTACAGACACCCGCCCACGTTCAGAGTCACTGGCCCCCCCATCTGGACACAACAAGAACAGCAGGCCAAAGCCACTTTTCAAATAGCAGTAATCCACCATCTCCTGCCGTTTGTCGTCTCACCTGTCACCTGTCACCTGTCACAGATGTGACGTGACGTCTACTCAAACACTAGCGGTGCAGCAGTTTGATTGAACAAGAGCTGACAAATACAGTCTTTAAACCTTGTGGAGGACATTCAGACCTGTCCTGCAGAACCAAAAGAAACCCAAAGGAACGATCGGATCCTGAAATCATAATTTCATGTCCTAAATTTCCATCTGTGATGACGCAGGCGTTTCTCTGCCGTGACCACAACAGAACCGGTTTGACCCAGATGAGGACACCAGCTGCTTTCTGAAGAATGCAGAAAAGTAGCTCTCAGTCTCTTTCCAAACATTTTTGAGCGCCTCAGTCCATTAACCTGCACCTGGACTTTAATTGCAGCAGGTGGTTCTGACTGATGTTTGACTGGTTTCATTGCACGTTCTTCTCATGGCCGTTGGTGGGACATCGTGTGTAGATTACAAGCCTTTGGTGATGTTCATTCTAGTGTAATAATTATATTCACGGTGGTTCAGGCTACAACCCATAACTATGATTCCAAAACAAGACAGATTTACTGGTTAGACAGTTGGGATAAAATATTACGTCTGCTCCCCTTCAAAGACTTTAAAGACGCCATAGAATGTAGAAATACTTGTTTTAGTAATTGAGAGCATATACTAAATCAATAACTCAGACGTGAAACGCCTCGGCCTGAAAACACGTCATGTGTTGAACAGTTCTGATTTGCAGAGCTCTGTGACATCACAGACCCAGAAGAAATATGCCTTTCTGTTCATTTCAGCCATCTACTGGTTCAGAAGCGCCCCAGCCGTCCGCTCTGCTGCTGGATCGCCAGTTTCTACGCAGCAGGTACAGCTGGCAGGAAGTCAGACCTGCTAATGGGAGAGAAGCTCATGAATTTTCAAAATAAAGGTGACTGTAGGTCAGTCCTCTGCTCTTCAGAGAAGTGTGGGTGATGTCAGAGGGGGCGTGTCCGGCACCTGCTCCACAGCCCGGCAGCTGGAGGTTAAACTCAGAACCTTAGCGTAGGTAGTTATCCACCAACTTAGTTACAGCTGGTCCATAATGGTTGTTTTCTATTTTGGATTGTAAATATGTTTAGATCAATAACATACATCTACAGTCTAATCGTTAACCACCACTCCCCTGACAGCAAATCTTCAACCAAAAATCATTGAGGCCTTTCTTCATATCCCCATTATAGTGTCTGTGCAAACACATCTACACCCCAACAACAAACAAAGTCCAAGCACACACCATGTGACCCAGGTCTCCATTCTCCATGTGCAGCACCGGTTTGATGCTTCCGTCGCTCCTCTTTAGTTCAGGCCGCTGAGGCGATCATGTCTGGGTTTCGACCAGCACCTGCAAAAAGAGGGACAGCGGCTGGTGAGGCGGTTGCCATGGTGATGAGCAGGCAGCAGGCAGAGGTCGTGATTGGTACATGCGTCCTCACACCTGCCAGCTGGTGAAGGAAGACGAGTGGGAGCTGTGGACGTAACTCCTCAAAAACCTCACAAACGAGTGCAGATCTGAAGCAGTAAACAACGAAGCTCCTCAAAACCAGATTCATGAAAGCAAACCACTGTTGACAGTCACGTTCAAGTCCTAACAAAGATCAGTGAGAAGCCGTAATCAGGAGGTCCCGAACAAACCACCAGCAGAACCTGAACTTCTGTTCCCCACGGTGCGATGCTGCCTCACTGTTGCTCTCGGCAACAGCACTCCACTGACAGGAGGAACTGAGGAGCCAACCTCTGGTTTTACGTTACGAAGTCCATGACCACTGTCCACCAGGGTCTGGATCCAGACCTCCAGGTCCTCTGCTGACGACCAGGGTCCAGCTAGACCAGCACCGTTGATGGTCAGAGGAGCATGCTGGGTGTGTTGTCTCCTGAAGTCAGCAACAATCTCCTTGGTCTTCTCCACGTTCAGGGAGAGATTGTTGTCTGCACCAGTCAGCCAGGCGGCTCACTTCGCTCATGTAGACTAGTGATGGTTGTGTGAGAAAAATGCCAGAAGATCCTCAGTTTCTGAACCCCAGGGACCAGCACCCGGGACCACTGCGGGTCAGGTCGGTAAAAACGTCTTCCTCGTCCTTCTGAGGCTGGTTTAACCGTCAGTCGTGTCGTAACCGTCCACGTGACTTCTTGGACTGACTTGCTGATTTATAAAAGATGTATTTATTAAAATAACCGGGAAGATTTAGTCAAAACTGACAAGTGTCTGGGCAAAGAATGACAATTAACGTTTCTGTGCAGCACTTGTAGAGCAATTCAAATAACGTTTATTTACGTCATCCTTCCAATAATTAACAAGAGCAATCAAAGATTTTATCGGCGGCCCCAGCTTCTGTTATTGTTGTTCTTCCTTTGATTAGTAATCAGTTTGAAAGGTTGAGGTGGCTGGTTGTCGAAGACTTTGAGTCGTACCGAGGACGGTCTCATCAGTAGAAGTCGTTAGTTCCGACAGACCGAACGGAGCTAACCCGTTAGCCGCCGCGGCTGGACACGTGACAGACGGACGCGCCAAAACTTAGAATATCGGTATTTCGGATTAAAATGTATTTCCAGACTTACCCGTGACGGCTGCATCACATCTCAGTGATGTTTTCTTTTGTTTACACAATCCGGAGGTTAAAGCTGCCAACAGTTCACGTTCTGCTCAACGAGGGGGACACTTCCGGTATCACTCACCAAAATAAAACGCAAGACAATAAGAGCGCATGTAAACGCGGTCAAAGTAGTTTTGATCTCCATAGTTAGATTTTAAAACTACGAAAACTGTATGCAAGTGATTGTTTGGTATATTGGTGGCAGGAGCCAAACATTTTACTTCCGCTATAAGTATCAAGTTTAATTGCATTTCCTCAACTGGCCGCCAGAGGCTGCAAAAGCGAGTCGAAGACTCCATTATATCACGAAGCTTCTTTTTGCTTTTACTCTTTGGCTCCATGTTGCAAAAGAGCTAAATCAAGGACTGGCCCCTAGTGGTCAGTAGAGGAACGGCAACTTTTCTCATTTCCACATTGGTTTGCGCCCACAAGTTTGATTGTTTACAACATGGTGTCGCACAGTACGAAAAAAAACAAAACATACAACCTAGAGGTGACATCACAGAAGGGTTCCTATACTAACAATGTGAGCACGTGCACCACAGACTTCTGTGCAGGGACGAGCTCTTAAGGCAAAGCTGAAGCACAGTGAAGAGGGATGGACCTGCGAGCTCCATGTGGAACACAAGCATCTCTTATTTTGCAGCATTCGCGACTTTGGTCAGTTGGAGTTACAGATGAATTTAGACTGAGCTCTTGAATGAGTATAAAAGCATCAACTTGCAATCATGTAGTTTTAGAACAAACACTCCTATCCTGACTTTTATACCAATCAGGTAGAGCATTTACATCCATTAGGGAGTATGACCAAAGCAGACATCCAGAGTCAGGTTCAGTGTGGTTGTTGGATCTGGAGAGAAGACTGGCAGACTCTGGGAGGACAGCTGATAAGCTGTAGACACTGCTGAGACTGGTAAGCAGGTGCAGAAACTGCAAGAGCTCAGGGGATGTGTTGAGCATAAAAGTACACAGAAACACAGGGAAAACAGCAGCTGGAGAAGAGATTATAGCTGCCTTTAATTCACTGGGTCTGTTCAAACAGACTAAATTAAAATCATCCAACCAATTACAATCCAGCAATCCCATTCCGTTATACACGTGTGGCTATGTCAAGATTCCATCCATTTATTGAGCCATTTATACAGATGGTTCAGAGAAAACAGAGGAAATCATCACTAAATTTATTATTTCAAATTTCACTGTTTTTTAAAGGTACTCTATGTAGTAATGCCATTTCTGACCACATGAGTTTTACAAGAAAGTTCAGCCCCAAGAGGCTTCAATGCTCTCGCTAGTTAACGCAACGATAAAGTGACTTTAATTGCAGTTCCCCAACTGTCACCAATGTCGCAGTTCCCCGACTGCCCACTAGAAGCAATCACCAATGTCGCAGTTCATGGTTGGTGGATTAGTTTACTAACTGTGATGTCCTTCTTCAGGAGTTTCACAGAAGGGGAGCAGTCATTAGTGTAGGCTGGGGAACGCTGGTCCTCAGGGACCGCTGTCCTGCATGTTTTAGATGTTTCCCTGCGTCAGCAAACCTGATTTCAAATTACGCTCATGATCAGCTTGACATCAAAGTCTGCATAAGTCTTTGTATCAGGGTGTTGAAGCAGGAAACATCTAAAACATGCCGGAATTGCCCACCCCTGATGTAGAGACACATCCCTGGAGGGCGCCGCTGCTGATGGGCCGGGTGTTGGAGGGGATGCTCCCTAACCTCACCTGATGCCTCCTGTCAGTCAGGAAGCTGCTGATCTACTGACAGGTGGAGGTGGGTACAGTAAGTTGGTTGAGCTTTTAATGGACAATTTCAGGGATGATGGTGTTGAACACTGAGCTAAAATCCACAAAAAGAATCCTGGCGTACGTCCTTGGAGAGTTGAGATGATGCAGGACGTAGTGTAAGTCCACATTAACTGCATCATCCGCTGACCTGTTTGCCCATCAGACAAACTGCACGAGGTCCAGCAGGGACTCTGTGATTCAGGTGGTTCTTGGCTTTATGACTACAGATGTCAGAGCAACAGGTCTGTAGTCATCAGGTCCTGTGATGGGGGGCTTCTTGGAAACCAATACGATGGTGTAACGTCTGAAGCAGGAGGGGACTTCACACAACTACAGAGACTGGTTGAAGATCCAGGTGAAGATGGGTTGACAGCTGGTCAGGGCAGAGTCTCAGGCAGACAGGGGACATGCCGTCAGGTCCAGGAGCCTTCCTGATGTTCTTCCTTAGAAAATGCCGACACACATCCTCCTCACAGATCTTTAGTGCAGGCAGGTGGTCTGACAGGAGGGTTGTGGGGTGAGTCGGGGACCATGTAGTCTAATTGTCTGGCTGAAAGGCATGAAGTTCTTTTCAAACCTGGAGCTTCAGTCCAATAACTGGGATGTCATCTGCATACTTCAGGAGTTTCACAGAAGGGCGAGAAGAACCTCAGGACCTCAGGCCAAGAACCTCAGGCCAAGAACCTCAGGCCAAGAACCTCAGGCCAAGGACCTCAGGACCACAGGCCGGGGCCTCCTTGGCCTGGTGCAACTTCCATAGTTCAGCTGTGAACCAAGGTTTGTTGTTGTTGAATGTCCAGGGAGTCTCGGTCTGCACGCACGTGTCCTTACAAGAACTGATGGAAGGTGTCTGAACATATTTACTAAATGATACTCAAATGATAATTAGATTTGTTTGATGACACATTTAAAAAAGATGTCCTTATGTTACAGGGGAGCATCAAGATAACAAATTAGGCTCGTAAAGCCTGAAATATTAACCACATAAAATTCTATATATATATATTTTAAAGTGGTTATTGTATATTTCAATGAAAAAAAAACCCCACAAACTTTAGTCTTTAATGGCTTCCAGATAACTTTCTTGTATCATCATAAATGCAGTGGGTGATATTATTTGTTTTAATGTATAAAACTCCAGATGTCTCCAAAATCATATATCAAAAAAGATACGTCCGTCTTATAAAGGTTAAACGAAAATAAATCCCAACCCCGAGAATCTACGTCACTTCCGTTTTACCGAGCGAACGTCCCCCTCCGGTCACGCGGGGGCGCGCGCGGCACACTGTCGACGGGAAGACAAGCGGAAGGGGTTCGTCTGCTCGAGTTTAAGTGTGTTTGGGTTCTGGTCCCGCTGCGAACTGGTTCTGGGTCCGCAGCTTCGTCCGAGCCGGAGACTCTCCACTCTGTTCCTACTTTGTCATCATGTCCGGAGAGAACGCGAGGACCGACGGCGAGGCCGGACCTGCGGCCGAATCCAACGAACACGACTATGCCCACGCGGCGGGCGCAGCCGTCACACCCGCGTCCGGACCGGAGCCACCCGCAGACCCGATACCCATAGAGCTCCCTGAGCCCGCGGTGGGCGCTGAGGTGGATTGTCCCGGCGGGACGGATGTGGAGCCGCACCCCGACCTGGACCCCGCAACCATTGCGGCGGGCTCCCAGCATGCCCGCGCGCCGCCTCCCGCCACGCGGGGCCAGCGGTGCCCGAAACGGCCAGAGGACCGGTTCTGCTCCTGCTGCAAGCTGCTGTTTGAGCGCCACGGACGTTCGTTCAACCGCCGAGCCGTGTACACCTTCACCACCCCGGACACCGTGCACTGGGTCTTCCCGGACTCGGTGGTCAACGACAAGTCGTTCCTGTGTGAGACCTGCGCCCAGGTCGTCAGGACCAGGGGGAAGCGGAAGCAGTTCAGCAGGAGGTTTCTGTGGCTGAAGCCGTCCGATCCCAAGAAGGTGAGTCCATGGGCCTGGAACCGACAGGTACGTCAGGTGAAGCTCGATTGGCGCTGGGCACCTGACTTTCCGACTTTTTGGAAGACCTACACAGCAGTTTCCTGGTGTTTCTGAGGTTCCTGGGGTTCCTGGTGGTCCTTGGGTTGCTGGGGGTCGTGGCGGTCCTGAGGTTCCATGGTGGTCTTTGGGTTGCTGGGGTTCCTAGTGGTCTTTGGGTTGCTGGGGTTCCTAGTGGTCTTTGGGTTGCTGGGGTTCCTGGTGGTCTTTGGGTTGCTGGGGTTCCTGGTGGTCTTTGGGTTGCTGGGGTTCCTGGCGGTCCTTGGGTTGCTGGTGGTCCTGGGGTTCCTGGTGGTCCTTGGGTTGCTGGTGGTCCTGGGGTTCCTGGTGGTCTTTGGGTTGCTGGGGTTCCTGGCGGTCCTTGGGTTGCTGGTGGTCCTTGAGTTGCTGGTGGTCCTGGGGTTCCTGGTGGTCTTTGGGTTGCTGGGGTTCCTGGCGGTCCTTGGGTTGCTGGTGGTCCTTGAGTTGCTGGTGGTCCTGGGGTTCCTGGTGGTCTTTGGGTTGCTGGAGTTGTTGGTGGTCCTTGGGTTCCTGGTGGTCCTTGGAGCCCTTGTGAACCAGTCCACACAGCCACGTTATTGGACCACATGAATCTGCTGCTTGGCCTCAATGCACATGAAGTACCGGACCCAAAATGTCCCACAGACTAGTTTCTTTACTCCATCCACAAGCGGTTTCCTCGCCGCAGCAGGTCCTTCGTTGTATCCTGGCGCTGCAGAGATGGTGCGGTTAGGGTTGACCAGGAGCGGGTCGCGGATATTCCCGGATATTCCCGGTCGAGTCCAGACATATTAACGTAGTTCACAAGGTTCAGTTGGTCTGACGTTACCTCCTTTACTGGCAGCATCCTCGCTACGGGGGACATCGCGGTATCTTACACCTTTGTTGCATAAACTCAAGGAGCTGCTGGTCGCCTCACTGAGGGCGGTGGCCCGGTTACCGATGAAAAGCCGTTGGCTGAGCCACCTGTCAATCAATCCTGTTAGAACCAGCCGTAGTGCTCGGCGCTGTCACGTCAGTCGATTAGGACCGACGCGGTTTTTTGACTGTTGGAACCGGTCTCTAGCGGCCAGTCGAGGAACTGCAACCCCTCTTGGTTCTGCATGAGACAACCGGACCCGGATGGCTTGGATGGCTGGCACGCTTACGTAAGAAATTACTCACGAGTCACCCTAGGGCGAGGATTCCCACCGTGAGTGTGGAATGTTGAGTTCGAACTAGCGCACAAAACGCTGACGTTAGAGAGCGATTGAACCATACGACCATACGAGGCGCCGCTTGTGTTACCAGTCTTCTAATCGCCCCACAAGTCATCATGTGATGTTTTTTATTGTCACAAATGATTAAATATTTTCAAAAACTAATATTTAAAATCCTGAAAGTACAGAAGTTGTTCACGAGGTTTAAGAGAAAACAAACAAAACGAGATGTCAGGTGACTTTATAGCCGTTACTTTTGCATTTTTGCCATGAAGGAGTTGGGAGTGTGGAGCGTTGAGGGGACGCGGGTTAACGAGCTTCTGGCGGTTTCAGGTGAAGGACAAGCGGGTGAGCGGGCGCAGGATGGGGAAGAAGAGCAAAGCAGCGCAGCTGGTGAGCAAATCCAGGTACAAGGCTGCTTTCCAGATGCTCTGGACCGCCAAAGGTGCCCGGAAGCCCATGATGGAGTTCTTCAGCAAACAGCTGAGAACAGAGGTGAGGACGGAGGCTCCTGGTCCTGCTGGCTGGACGTCTTTGTCACTAGGTGCCGGTTTTTCCTTCACTCCCTGTTTCCTGCTGCTTCAGATGAAGGTGCTGTCGCGGCAGTCCGACAATCCTTTCCACCAGAAGGTGTCCGGCAGGAAGCCGCTGTCCTCCTTCCCCTGGAGGCAGTGCCTGAAATGGGCCCAGAAGAAGGCTCCGTTCGTCACCGCCTGCCTGCGCTCCCTGTTCCCCGACGTTGGCGCCCTCTACAAAAGCAGCCAGTAAGTCGGGCTGGATCCGGCCGCGGTGGGGGGTTTGAGTTGGATTTTCTCGATGACAATGACGAGTGTTTGTTCTGCAGCCAGCTGACGGAGGAGCAGGCCGCCGTGCTGCTGGAGCGCCGTACCGTGGTGGCGCTCTCCGTTCCTCTCTTCACCAGAAACATCTGGAGAAACAACTTCCTGCAGGCTGCTCTGGGAGCGGAGCTTCGGCTGCAGGGCTGCTCTGGCTCCGCCCTCGACAGCCTCAACGCCATGGGGCTGTGTCAGAACAAGGACACCATCAGGTTACTGCTGCACCGGCTGCAGAACGGCAAAGACGTGGTGAGTGTGATGGCGGCGGGACGGAACTGTCTGTTAGCGCCAAAACTTTGTCTTGTTCCTGCTCAGGTAAAAGATGTGGATGGTGGTGATGTCATCACTATTCCACGACCCTCAAACACTCCACGGCTGGGCTCGGGGCTACCTGTACCCACAGACACGCCGTCATGGCAGGAGCTGACTCCGCCCAAGCCTGGTTGACCCACAGACCAGCAAGTGGGTGGAGCAAACGAGCCTGCGGGTTTCTTTTAGTTGACCTCAGATGTTAACTGGATCAAGTGCAGACATCGTCCTCATTTCAAATGTCGGTAGTAAAAAAACATCTGAACTGAGGACTACTGGCGCTCCAGCTGAGGTCCTCGGGCCATCTGCTGCACGCCGGCACTCCGGTCCCCAGCTGATGCATGTTCCTCACCGATGCAGCTGTGGGTAGTGACCCAAAGAACCAGATGGAGGATACGAGCTGCTGAGGTGAGCCTGTTCTGCAGGGTGGTGGACTCTCCCTCGGAGATGGGAGGCGCCCAGTGACCCAGGAGGGTCTCTGAGGAGAGGCACTGCACCTCCACATCCAGAGGAACTAGTTGAGGAGGTTCATCTGGTCAGGATGTCTCCTGGGCGCCTCTCTCTGTTCGTGTCTGGAATGTCCAGCTGGGAGGAATCGGTGAGGCAGACCCAGGGCGCACAGCAGGGATTTTAAATCTCTCGGCTGGGCTGGGTTCTGTATTTCCCTGGAAGGGCTGGAGGAGGTCTGGACCTCACGTCTGAAGTCATCGTCAGTTTCATGAGTAACAATCCTGAAGATGTGCAGTAATGACTTTGTCCACATGAGGGCGCCATAGCAACCAGTCAGCTCACGTTTGTCCTTTTCTGTCAACAGGATGGAGAACAGGAGAGGATGATGAAACACGAGCAGATGGCAGATGTGATGACGGACGAGGAGGAGGAGGAAGAGGAGGAGGATGTGGAGGAAGAGGAGGAGGAAGAAGACGAGGAGGAGGATGATGAGGATGAGCAAGAAGAACAGGAGGAGGAGGAAATGGTGATGGCAGTAGAAGAGGAAGTGGAACAGGAAGAAGTGCAGGATGGGATTCAGGAAGAAGATGAGGATCCAGCAGTGAAGGAACAAAGTACAAAAAGGAGGAAAAAGAAGGCAAAGAAGCAGAGGAAGGAGGAGAAAAGGAAGGAAAGAGGAAAACGAAAAGAGCGGCAGAGGGAGGAGGCAGAACAGGAGGATGATGAAGACGAGGCGGAGCAGAAGAAGAGGAAGGTTGTGGTGGTAAGACTGGACTTACTGAAAGGACACTCCGAGATGGGACGATCCGACCTATCAGCTCCCTGAGGTTTTCTGGCTCCGCCTCTGAACTCGACAACACCAGAGCAGCACAGGGGTCCAGTGCATTCTGGGAGTTGTAGGCGGTAACTGGAGGGGCGCTGATGCCAGTTTTCACTTTAGATTTTTAATCCTTTGAGGTAGAAACATAAAACTGCTCCACAAAGGTGGGAACGCCCACCACTGCTGATCACATGACCGGATGCTGAGTTTTCCTGCACCGATATCAGTCACCGTTTCATCATCGCAGAGGTGACGTGCTCGCCTGTGATGCGTATAAATATTATTTACATTAATTCTGATCAAATCTGTCCAGACTGGAATGAGGGCGTTTGGACAGAATTAACGTAATTTAACCTTGTTTGGCATCATAGTCGGGATAAGCTGAACCAGCCCAGCTGAAGCGGTGGTGGGCGTGGTCTAGTCAGCTTCCAGACCAGTTTACAACATAGTACCGTGTAGTACAAGTAAAAGGCTTTAAATGGAGGGGGCGTGTCCAGTTATTTTCCCGCGGCCCGTGCGGACGTCACGATGCCACAGTTGTATCCGCTTCCTGGTGGACCCTGTGAATGTTGGACTGCGAGATCATCTGACGTCTCGGTCGACTGAAGCCCGACTCTTCTGGACGGGCTGAGCTGAGAAAATGACTCTTAATTTGAAGCTTTGTTTTCTTCCTAAACCTGATCGGGTCGGTTTGCAGGTTTGAAGGACTCTGTGCCTTTTGTTTATGTCGTGGTGAACAAACCCTTCATGGGTCGTGTTTCTGGTGTCCCGAGGATTAAAAAATTCTCCCTCATCCCGAGTTCGACTCGACAGAAGAAAACGGCGGCAAAATTCTTTAACGTGAGGTAAAAATATAAAAGGCACAATTGGATTTCTGGAAAAAAGAATTGATGTGGGACACTTGTGCGAGGCATTTGTTTTGTTTATTGAAGCCACTTAGTGTAACAATACTAGTTGTGACCACACGGGGGCAGTGTGTCTTGTTTTGTATTAACTGAACTTTCCCCTTCTGGTCATAAAAAGGTTCAATGTTGTGCCGACACTTTTATTTGTAATTTTTTCTTTTGTACATGTTTGAAGCGTATATCGTTTCTCGACTGTTCTCACATCTGCGGACTCTCTGGGTTTGTTAATAAACATGTTAATCTTGCCTGCTGAACGTTTACTATGTACAGACGATTAAGGAAAATGTACTTTGTCTACTCGACTCTCACACAGGTTTAAATGAGGAACTTTAACGTCTCAACCAGGAACCTTTTTCCCGTTATTGCTGTTAAAACATGGACAGATTCTCCGAACTTCCACGTAAACAGTGCAGCTTTTATTTTTGAGGAGGAAGTGGAGACGGAGGACGACAGCGGCCGGTCAACTTCACCGACCAACAAACTTTACAGGCTGGAGCTTCTTTGACGTATTTACACTAGTTTCAAATATTTAACTGGATCTCGTTTCCACAGCTGCTCAGACGTTGAGGGTTTTCTTGATGGAGAAGATGATGTCTTTGACCTGGGGGACACTGTGCTCCTCCAGCGTTTTGGCATACGGCATGGGGATGTCCACACCCGTTACCCTGGTAACGGGAGAGTCCAGGTAGTTGAAGGCAGGACCTGAAAAGGACAAAGAGTTATTGACAGCGACAATCCTGGGCATTCAAGAGGGAAAGACATCAGCAATGGCCTTAGAGAAGACAGTGTTGCTGCATGTCGGCTCCACGCGTTCCCTGAGCGTCCCCCACTTCAACACCTCGGCGGCGTTCAGGAGTTCACCTAAACACGGCTCGTCCTGATCAGGTGAAAGGTTTCAAAACCCTCAAGCAGCTTTTCTATTTCTGCATCCTTGAATGTTTTTTACTTTAAATCTGAGAGACTCATCGGCCGGTTACCTTCCATGACCCTGGCGCAGATCTCAGCTCCGACCCCAAACTGCGGCCAGCCGCCCTCCACCGTCACCAGGTGGTTGGTCTTCATCAAGCTGGCTTCAATGGAGTCCACGTCCATGGGGCGGATGGTCCGGAGGTTGATCACCTGACAAAGAGACGAGCAGCAGTTAACCCGCCGCCGACGCACAGACTCGTTCAGCTGTGAACCGGCGTGTTCCTCTACCTCGCACTCGATTCCCTCCTTGGCGAGGACGGCGGCGGCGTCCAGGCAGTGACCAACTAACCGAGAGTGGGCGACCACGGTGATGTGATTTCCTGAGCAGAGAGGTGGGGAGGTCATGATCCAAGACATTAAAGGTCTGAAGCAGCTGCTGTAACGCCATGAAGGCAGTCTCACCTGCTCTCTCCACCTTGGCCTTCCCAATGGGAATGGTGAAGTCTTTGGACTGTGACTCCTCGGACATCTCGAAGGGAACGCCGTACATCAGCTCGTTCTCCAGAAACACAACTGCAACAAACGCCAACGTTTGTCAGTTTGTCTTTAAAATCATTTTATTTGATTTCATAGTGTTTGAACATCCAGACATCACCCTGTTAGAGTTGGTCAACGCAGAAGTTTGTTTTAAAATAAATCAGACTAAGATTACTGGCCATGCCCCCTGTGATGTCACAGGCTTCTGCAGAGTGATTTTGAAGCTTTTTCTTCCAACGGCATTAGAAATGGGTGGAGCAAACAGACCAGGAAGCCGACTTGTCCACACCCACCTCATGTCAATCAAGCATAGCTGATATACAATGCCGCCAATCACATAACCACGCCCATAACCGCGCACAAAAGCGTAGCTTTGTACATGGAGGCCAGCGATGCGCGCTGATCTGAACTGAGCGTTGACCGCGGCCACCTGCGCCGACGAGAGACCGAACTATGCATAAAGATAATCTGGGTAGAGAACTAATGCACGTTGAACATCAATGTGTAAGTTTTACAGCATATAAAAATGCAAACGCTGTGTACAACATATGTCCAGAAGTATCGTCTCACCTGCCTCGACTCCACGTGACCTTCAATTCCTGATCCAGAGGGTTCATTATGACGTCGGTCCTCCTTTGCAGCTATAACAGGCTGTCCACAAGGTTTAGGAGTGTTTATGGGAATTTCTGACCATTCTTCCAGAAGCGCATTTGTAAGGTCACACTGATGTTGGACAAGAAGGTCTGGCTCTCAGACTCGGCTCTAATTCAACCAAAAGGTTTTGAGGTCAGGACTCTGAAGGACAGTCAAGTTCATCCACACCAGACTCTGTCATCCAGGTCTTCATGGACCTGCTTTGTGCTCTGGTGACAGTCATGTTGGAAGAGGAAGCGTCCAGCTCCAAACTGTTCCACAAAGTTGGGAGCTGGAATTGTCCAAAAGTTCTTCTGAAGTCTGCTGAAGCATCCAGAGTTCCTTTACTGGAACTAAGGGGCCCAGTCCAGCTCCTGAAGAACAACCCCACACCATAGTCCCCCTCCACCAAACTTTACACTTGGAACAATGCAGTCAGACAAGTACCGTTGTCCTGGCAACCGCCAAACCCACACTGGTCCATCAGATCACCGGATGGAGAAGCTCCATTCATCACTCCAGAGGACACGTCTCCACTGCTCCAGAGTCCAGTGACGTGTGTTTTACATCTCTGCATCCAACAC
The DNA here is from genome assembly GCA_014839995.1 of Xenentodon cancila. Taxonomy (NCBI): domain Eukaryota; kingdom Metazoa; phylum Chordata; class Actinopteri; order Beloniformes; family Belonidae; genus Xenentodon; species Xenentodon cancila. The sequence goes on along the minus strand of CM026203.1, from coordinate 31,581,752 downwards.
TTTGCACTTGGTGATGTTTGTCTTGGATGCAGCTGCTCGGCCATGGAAACCCAGTCATGAAGCTCTCTGAGCACTGTTCTGGAGCTGATCTGAAGGCCACATGAAGTTTGGAGGTCTGTAGGATCGACTCTGAAGAAAGGTGGAGACCTCTTGGCTCGATGCTCCTCAGCATCCGCTGACCTGCTCCGTCAGTTTACGTGACCGACCAGTTAGTGGCTCAGTTGCTGTCGTTCCCAAACACTTCCATGTTCTTATAATACAGCTGACAGTCAACTGTGGAATATTTAGGAAATTTAACCGCTGGATTTGGTGCACAGCTGACATCCTGTCACAGCTCCACGCTGGACTTCACTGAGCTCCTGAGAGCCACTCGTTCTTTCACCAATACTTGTAAAAACAGTCTGCATGTCGAGGTGTTTGATTTTACACACCTGTGGCCACGGAAGTGACCGGAACACCTGATTCCCATTGTTTGGATGGGAGAGTGAATACTTTTGGACATATAGTGCAAGTCATAAATGCTAAGACATCCGAGGCTGATTGACACAAAGATGCAGGACAAGCTTTCTGCACAGGTGCTGGGATGCACGACACGAGACGGGTGATGGAGACGGTTGGGAAAAGCCGAAGACGGGAAATTAAAAGTAAAAGATGCAGATAGAAAATTGACGTCTGGGGAAAATTTGAGGAAATAATAAATCAAGATATTTGTTGGTTTGATGGATTATCAACATTTAGGTTAATACAAACCAGGATTATTCCGCACAGGGAAGCAAGGTCACCGTTTTGTTCTTTTCTTTTAAAATCAAATCCCAACAATATGCGTCAGATACCCAACGACGGGTCACAGAAAGTCCCTTTAAGTCTGGGTATTAGTTATCGGCCTGTGATGATGCTGGTACAAGATTGGACAAGGACCCGCAGGTCTGGATCCAGACCCCGGCGGTCGGTGGAGGACCCGCAGGTCTGGATCCAGACCCCGGCGGTCGGTGGAGGACCCGCAGGTCTGGATCCAGACCCCAGCGGTCGGTAGAAAGGAGCTGTTTGCTTCTCACCGGGGTTGTCATCTCTGATGGCAGATTTCAGAAGACCTCTGGCATCTTCTGAGTTCCAGGGACTCACAACCTTCAGACCTGGACAGTGAGCGTACCTACAGAGAAACCGTTCTGTCCATCAGTCCCCCTTTATCATGTTCCTGACAGAATGACCACCAGAACCGTGAAAATCAGACCGCAGTAACTCAACTCACCAGGCAGCGAAGCACTGCGAGTGCTGAGCAGCAACGCCCGCCGACGCCCCGTTGGGTCCTCTGAAGACGATGGGGACGGGTTGAAGTCCCGCTGACATGTAGTAGGTTTTGGCAGCAGAGTTGATGACCTGGTCGATGGCTTGCATGGAGAAGTTAAACGTCATGAACTCACAGATGGGTCTGAGGCCGGCCTGAGGAGATCAACAGCAACATTAGTAGGACCTTCAGGTTCAAAACAACTCTGGTTATGAATCCAGTTCCTGAACAGAAGCTCCCACAGCCTGACGACGACAACCCCCCCCACCTCCTGATGGCCTGTTTGTTCACCGGAGTCCACCAACTCCACAAGCTGAGATGCACTCAACAATTTAAAGATCAAGCAGGAACCTCCAAAATGTGTCTCGTAAGGAAAAGTTTAATAAATCCATCCTGGAGTCCACTCTGATCCCGGGGCGGTACCGACCAGCGCAAAAGAGAACCAGGGTTACCCAAACGGAGCAGTCTTTTCCACTGGAATCGGATTCATTACGTTGAAACACTTCCGGACTGAATTTAGAGTTGGGCTGTAAAGTGTAGGTTGTCATTATTGTGGAAGGAGAACGTGAAGGTGTGGGAGAACAGGAACTCACCATGGCGGCTCCCACGGCGATGCCGGCGAACCCCATCTGTGCAGCGTGAACAGGAAGGTGTTAAAGTCAAACAGAGCGGACACGGCGGCGGCGCTGAACAGAGATCATGTGGGAAGCTGCCGGCTCACCTCAGAGATGGGAGTGTCGATGATGCGCTTGTCTCCGTACTTCTTCCACAGACCCCTGCTCACCTGCACGCAAACACAAGCGCCGCGTCACTGAACAGAGTCCGAAAACCCGCAGACCCGAGTGACCTGACCCGCCGCCGTCAGGAGCTCCGGCGGAGGAGGCTTTTAGAAAAACGTGTCTTTCTACATCCAAATGTCAAAGTACAAGACTGATGCAAAGTTCTGTCTGGTCTGGATCCAGAGCCAAACAGCTGGAAGGGGTCTTCGTCGGATGACGTCCCGCATCTTCCTCCCACCCAGTCTGCGGTCAATCCTCAGACGAGCAGGTGGGCGAACAGGAAATCGCCGACTCCTGCAGCAGGAGTGGACCTCCATCACTCTGGATCGGACGTCCAGCATGAACAGCAGAAGAAGATCCGACCACGTACATAGAAACTCGTGAAATGTTTCCAAATGTTCTCCGGTACTTCATGGAAACGTGAACGACGCGACCCGAGAGAACAGCAGCACCGCAGCTACAAAAACATGAGTGGGAAACGTTCCGCACGGAAGCAAGCGAACGAGGCGTAAACACATGACCCTGCTGTCCGCCTGGAACGCCGCCGCGCCGCGTTTCTGTTATACGTTTGGTTTCAAGTCCCGGAAGACGACTCCGGTTCACTGGTGATGTCAGTGTAACGATTATAAAACACGTGTCCTATGACGGCGCTCAAACACCAAACTACCCTCCCGACTCTTGTTCACCGTGTTCTGCTCACCTTGTAGGCGCCGTCATACTGGGCCACCTCCTCCCCCATCAGGAACACCCGCTCGTCCCTCTCCAGCTCCTCGTCCATCGCCTGGTTCAGGGCATCGCGGACCGTTACCTGACGACACCAGCACGCCAGTGAGAGCACAGCCACAACAAGAAGAACCTCTGACCCACTGAAGCACGGCGGTGGAGATCATGGTCAGAGGTCAGACGTTCCTCAGATCCAGAACAGTCAAGTTACTGCTCTGCGTGGTCTACATCACATCACCTGTATTCTAACCCAAACACATATATAATCCAAACATCATTTCAAGCGTTGCTACTGAAACTAGGACTAGCAGAGCGCTGGAGGTGGGCCGGTGGGGGTCCTCGGACCCGGGGCGGCCCGTCCTCGGACCCGGGGCGGCCCGTCCTCGGACCCGGGGCGGCCCGTCCTCGGACCCGGGGCGGCCCGTCCTCGGACCCGGGGCGGCCCGTCCTCGGACCCGGGGCGGCCCGTCCTCGGACCCGGGGCGGCCCGTCCTCGGACCCGGGGCGGCCCGTCCTCGGACCCGGGGCGGCTAAAACCGGAGGGAATCCCGGTTTCCCACCGTGACAGAAACATCTCGACCAACCTTGACTTCCTCTAGCCTGCTAGCTGCTAACACCGACCTGCAGCGCGGCCGCGGAGCTCCGCTGGATCCCGCGCCGACCCGCAGCCAGGACGGTAGCCTGCAGAAAGACACGGTATCACTGGCAGTAGTCCTCACCAAACCCAATGCTGCTTACACGGACACGTGAAGCGGTTTCGTACCTTTCCGGAGCGCAGAAAACACCTCAGCAACGTAGCCATCTTCACACTGTCCTCTGCCGGGGAGAAGGCGGAGCCTCTTAAGAGGTCATGACTTTCCAGCCAATCGCAGTTACAGTTCCACGGACAGAGCGAAATGTGTCATCACACTGAACCAATCACAGCGGTGGAGCGGAGACGGAGGCGGGAGAAACCGTCTCTGTGGGAGACAAACCCAAGGACACCAGAAACACAAATCTCCGAGAACAGTTGGTGATAAACGCTGCAAATGACGAGTTACGACATGAAACACTAATAAAGACCATTGGAAAGACAGAAGACTGCAATCGTCCCAGCTCCGGTCCGGATATCCCATTTTCCAAGATATCCATTTCCGGTCCGGAACCGGTCCGGGTCCACGGTCTCTAGCTGCGAGTCGTCAGCAGAACAAACCTCTGCACACACCTTCGATTCAAATGATTTTTACTTTTAGATAATTTATGAGTCACTGTTGACTAGAAGATTGACATTTTAAATCTTTTTGTTTACCCCTAATTGGGATTGTTTAACTGCCCTCGGGCTCCACCCCTCCTAGATAAACTTGTTTTGCACAATCTGGTTTTCATGCTGTCACACAGCTGTTAGATATTTACAGTGTTATTAAACGTCAAAAAACCAACCCATCGTTACTTGGGACGACGAGTGGGTTTTACATGTTTGGTCCATCGCCGTGTGGGGAGCATCCGGTCAGGTGACCTACTGGTTTCTGAAGACCAGGTTTGAAGCCCATTCTTCGTCGTGGGGGCTGCAGCCACGCCCACTGCGCGTCCTTCAAAATCAGCTCTGCTCCCAGCTCCTTCAGCCGAACCCACTGAAATATCCGCAGCGGTGCCGTCATCAACGGGATGAACCGTCACCATGTCAACTTGACGTCAAAATACAAAAACCACCATGTTTAGCCGACGCTGGTTAATACAAATGGTGGCTGCTTCGCTAAGCGCAGTAGCGTGACAGATGCTACACACTTCCACCCGGCGGGGAAGGCCCGGTCGCCTCCAGCCAGACACTTCCACCCGGCGGGGAAGGCCCGGTCGCCTCTAGCCAGACACTTCCACCCGGCGGGAAAGGCCCGGTCGCCTCCAGCCAGACACTTCCACCCGGCGGGGAAGGCCCGGTCGCCTCCAGCCAGACACTTCCACCCGGCGGGGAAGGCCCGGTCGCCTCCAGCCAGACACTTCCACCCGGCGGGGAAGGCCCGGTCGCCTCCCGGTGGGGAAGGCCCGGTCGCCTCCAGCCAGACTCTTCCACCCGGCGGGGAAGGCCCGGGGGACGGCCAGCCAGACACTTCCACCCAGCGGGGAAGGCCCGGTCGCCTCCAGCCAGACACTTCCTCCCGGCGGGGAAGGCCCGGTCGCCTCCAGCCAGACACTTCCTCCCCGCGGGGAAGGCCCGGTCGCCTCCAGCCAGACTCTTCCACCCGGCGGGGAAGGCCCGGTCGCCTCCAGCCATACACTTCCACCCGGCGGGGAAGGCCCGGTCGCCTCCAGCCAGACACTTCCACCCGGCGGGGAAGGCCCGGTCGCCTCCAGCCAGACACTTCCACCCGGCGGGGAAGGCCCGGTCGCCTCCAGCCAGACACTTCCAGCCGGCGGGGAAGGCCCGGTCGCCTCCAGCAGCCTCATGCTCCGCGGCGACGCCCTCCCACACAGGCTCCTGTCAATCACAGGCTCTTGTTCCGCCCCCTTGCCTTTCTCATCCAGCCACACAGCCGCTGCAGTCCTAAATGCTTCCAATGTAACCCCACATACACATGAACTGCAGAACTTCCTCAACATTAACGCAGTTACATAAATACAGGAACGTCATTTATTTTGGCTCAGAATATTTCCAACATGTGACGTGGCCTGTTAGTTTCTGAAGACTGGTTTTGAAACCCGCAAAGCGCAGGCTGGGACACACCCACTGCATGTCAATCACAGTCAATCGACATGCTGCCGGATGTTTCTGCCGATGGTTCCTGTAAACGTGGTACAAACAGGCAGTGATCACAAACTCCAAGTTGTTTTAGAAAACTTTATGATATTACCACAAGGCTCTCACAAAGAATAATAAAAAACCAAACTCCTGACCATCATCTGTTTATAAAACACGCAAACAAAACAAAAACTGTCAGAAGTCTGTTGACTTTCGAAAATCCTTTCATTCTTTGTTTTATAAAATCTTGGCTTTCATTTAGTCATTTTAAATCAATTTCATGTTTTCAGTTGACAAGAAGAAAGACAAGTGACTCCACCTCCCTGAAATATTTTTTAATTAAATGTTTAACCAATATATGAATTACATTTTTAATTGATAATTTATTTGATGAAGATGAGGGTCCTTTTAATGTCAAATTCAACCTCACAGGATCCCTCAGAGTTTTCACATCAGCGTGCTTCAAAGCTGCAAATGAAAGTGAGTTTATTCTGCAGATTAAGAACTAAACTAGTCCAGACTGGTCCTCCACCCCTCTAAAGTGCTGCACACAGACATTCAGATAAAACCTAAAGATCCTAATGATCTCAGGATGTGAAGACCATCACCTTAGGCCGGATTGCACTGATTAATAAAAATAAATAATTTGAGCTCAGAGCACTGCAACTTGGTAAATCACCCTTCCAACTGCAGGATTCACAACCAAATGTGCTCCAGCTGCTGCTGCATCTGCCAGCACTTCAGCACACCAAACATCTGATGAAAGAAGCCGCAGAAGCTGTAAATCTGACCGATATATAAAATAATTGCTCTTAGATTTAGGAAGTTTTATTCATTTAGACAGGATCTTTCTTGGAATAAAAGCTGCTCAGGAAGCGTGCTGAGGGGCCTGGTTGATCTGATCCAAAGCTCCACTGCAGCTGCTAATCTAAAAATGGACCGAAGGACCTCTGCAGGGAGACGGGTGGACCGTCGACCTTCACTCACCACAATAATCATAGATCGACTCTTTCGGGTGCCACCGTGTGGCCACGGGTGGTATTGCGACAGAGTTCACAAACTTGTTTTGAGAGATTTCCAACCATCAAACCCCAATTGGATCAAAGATAAAAGCCAGTTTACGCTGTGAGCTGAAGTGTTGGCATCGCCGCCGCTGGAGCTCCAGAAGGAGATGTTCTCTGCAAGTCATATTGTCACATGCAACTAAAAAAAAAACAAAACAACAAAGACATTCAGATTTCTGAAGGCACAATGACCCACATGGCACAATAGAGAAACCCAACTAAGAACAGGACAATAAAATCCAAGTGAATTAAAAGTGACTGTGGAAACATCTGAACGTCACCTCAAAGCAGATTCAAATCACGAGTGTTACGGACACGTGCACGTAGAATGTTCTACTATTTTTTGTGATGTTTTACCGTCTCCTGCAGGAACAGCTGCTGGAGAAAAAAAGCGATCCATGTGACTGATTTCTGAGTTTAACCACACAAACTTATTTTGCGAGTGTGTTCCTGGGTTCTGCTCTCCGTCCAGAGAGGACGATCAAGCGTGGTGCAGCTTTTGGGCAAAAAAAAAAGTGTTCTTGTTTCTAGTGTTGTGGGAGGAACCGCAGTGTTGATGGGAGGAACCGCAGGGTCTGGTTCCAGACCCTGCGGTTCCTCCCCTCAGCACTAGGGTCTGGTTCCAGACCCTAGTGCTGAGGGGAGGAACCGCAGGCTGCTGAGGGGAGGAACCGAGGAACCGCAGGCTCTGTCTCCAGACCCTGCGGTTCCTCCCCTCAGCACTAGGGTCTGGTTCCAGACCCTAGTGCTGAGGGGAGGAACCGCAGGCTCTGGTTCCAGACCCTAGTGTTGATGGGAGGAACCGCAGGCTCTCTTTGCTCCATGTTCATCCCGGAAACCGTTTTTCTTTGTGCTTGCCTCAGGCACTCAGATAGCTGCTAGATGGAGCTTATTTGTGATGTAATCAGAACCAGAACTGCTGACAATGTTTTCTGAGAAGAACTCGCCCGAGCTGGAATGCTGCATGCCAGGAAAAGTTCAGGAACAATTAAAAAACAAGAAAAAAAAAAAAAAAAAAAAAAAAAAGGGAAAAGGTGAAGTGTCGGGTTTATCTGCTCTGGGATCAGGAGCAGGTCAAAGCACCGACAGCAGAGCGCTTCTCCATACAGCAGAGTCAGGAATCAGCAGCAGCGGCGGTTTCATTTGTCACGTCCAGCTGCTGCTTTCACGATGAAGAAAAGCAGATCCTGTTTAAGCCGTCCTCCGTTGACCTGGAGGTGGCGGCATGTTTGGTCAGGACAAAGCAATCGCACAAATGTCAGCTGCCCAAGATTGTCCAGAGTGTCTGAGGGTGGCTCGAGGCCGACGAGCTCCGCCCCCGTCCCATCAAGTCTCCTTTAATGTAACAGATCAAAACATCTGGAAGAGGCAATAAAGGGGCAGAAATAGGAATAAAAAAAATAGAGATACTTGGATTTCTTTCTTTAGTTATTCATTTTCACATCTCGGTGGAAGTAAGGACCACATCGTGGAGATGGTGGACCAGTTATGTTGCCGTAGTGACGATTTACAAGTTCCTGGACGGAGGCGTCAGATCAGGGGTTTGCTGCGGTCCACTGTGTCGGCTTTCTTCAGTTTTCCTTTACTGAAGGTCTGGATGGAGCTCAGCAAGGCGGCACGACCTCCTCCCCCTTCGTCAGACGAGGACAGAGACAGAGGACGAGAACAGGAGGAGGAGTCCAGCACAGGAGTAGGAGGAGCAGGAGGGGGAGGGGGAGGAGTCGTGTGGGATCCTGGATACAAGAGAAAACAATGAGAGGAGAGAGTGAGAGACAGTTTCTGGAAGTGGTGGACTCTGTAGGAGATGGTTGCACATCACAGCTGGCTTTGACTTCAGATGGGTCTAATCTGAAATCTCCGACCATGAAGTGACTTTTACACCAGAGAAAAAAAACGGCAAAGCTTCATCTGACTACCATCGTAAATTAGCGGTACCACTTGGAAATAAATCAGGTTTTAGGCTAAAGAGAGCACGAGTCACAAGAGCCTTTACCCGGGTCCCGCCCCCCCGGGGTTTATATAGCATACGCAAAGCAATGTGTCAACCTTAAACGTTCAATCGAATCAATTATATAATAATGTTTTTGCAACATTTAAAAAAAAAAAAAAAAGCTTTTCTGAAATGTTTTCTTTTAATAATCTTCAGAGAACTAAAAATATGCAGAAGTTTCTTTTGTAGAATCCAGTAGAAATAAACAAAAGCATAACATTCTCAATTAAATATTGGAATTATGAAGAATTTAATCTAATTGTTTTATTTGTGATTATCGTTCAACCCAATTGACTTTACGTTTAATATCTATCAAACAATTCCACCTGAACTGAAGCCGTCGTTAAACCCGTATGAACCTTTATGAAGGGTCGTCTACGAGGAGGCGGGGCCACCAGCTTCATGAAAACCTCTGGTTTCCAGATTTTAGAGAGAAACTAAAACGTCCTTTCTGCAGAGAACCGATCTTTGTGACAGCTGCACCTGCCTGAACTCAGTCCACCGTCAGTTCAAAACCATCATTTAAATCACGTCACAATTGAGACAAATCCGCCATCATCTCGTCAAAAGAAAGCCGAACAGGACCAATCACATGGTCAAATACAAGTTCCCTCAAGGCTGCCGCCAGAAGCTGCTGACCTCTACAAAACCACATGCGGTGGTAGTTTGCTGCTCTGGAGCATTTAGGTGTTTCACGAATTGCCAAGAGGGAAAGACGTCAGCAGTGGTCTTAGAGAAGCAACTGTCACTGCACATCAGTCTGGAAAGGTTTGTAAAACCATTTCCAAACCCTTTGGAGTCAATTGCTTTTAGCGTGAGAATTATTCATAAACCGGACTGTCCAAGACAAGTTTCCAATCTTCCCAGAAGTGGATGTCCGACAGCCCATTAATCATACGATGCAAGTGCTCAAACAGATACAAGACAGACGCTACAGGCCCGACGGCACGATCAGGAGAGGAGGAGAAAACCTCTTCTGTCTAGAAGGTCATGGTTCACAACCTGGACAATCTGGACCTCTGGAACAGTGTCCTCTGGTCACTGAGTGGACCGCCAACTCCTCTGTAGACCAAAGTCTTCTACAGATACTCGATTTCCTATTTGATTTCTTGCTTGTGTTGGGGGTCATGTGACAGGAAGTGATCCCAAACACTGCAGCAGATCTACATCGGAATGATGAAACAACAGAATCCAGGTTCTGGAACGACCTGGTCATTCTGAGACCTGAACACGGAGATGCTGACGTGGACCTTCAGAGAGCTGTGTAGAAGTCCAAAGCGGTTCAATCAGGGAGGTTCTTAGTATTTTCCTCACGATTCTTTTCCTTTGTGCCATAAATTCTGAGTGTGAAAAGAAGTCTAGTCTGGGGTTGTGCTGGTGTTCTACAAAACCTCCCTACAATTACATGATGTTCATTGTGTTTTTACACAAAAAGACGGGACATTACAGTTTTGTTCTGACACCCTGAACCGATGCTGAACTGAAGCTAAACAGCTTTTATCTCTCGCAGCTTTGCCATTTTGGATCCTTAGAGTGAATAAAAGCCAGCAGCTGCAGGCAAAGAAGCAGAACACCTGAGAGTCTGCCCACATCAGCAGCTGCAACGTAAAGACAGAACATCCAGCAGTCTGCTAGACGGCGCCGTCCTGCCCGTCCTGCCAACCCTGGAGAAACTCATGCATGACCAGGGCATTTCCAGGAGAGGTTCCTTTGTCCAAGCATGGATTAAGAAGTCAGAAAATGAGGAAAACCCAAATTGAATTATTAACCAACTTGAGAATTGCTGCAGACTGCAGTGAAGGTGGACTTTCTCCAGGACGGCTGATGGATGAACCGACTTTAGTTGTAGCCACAGTGACTCTTCATCTAATATCCAGATGAGTCTGGAGTTCTGTTATACATCTCTGTGAGACCTCTTTCAGACGTCAAAGCTCAGGGTCCGGACTTTTGTCAGTTATGAAATATGTGCCTTTGTCACCATATACCACTTCTGACCACACGGAGACAGCACAGGACCAGACCGTTCATCTCCACAGACTGGAGAGGAGCTGAAGCGACATCGATGACGTCTCCCACAGGTTTCAACAGACTGCTTTTGAAGTCTCTCCGTCCTCGTCCTGCAGGGCCATGTGGCAGATGGAAGGAACCCACAAAACATTCGAAACATCTGGGATGAGTCTAACCAGGACCTTTTCAAATCAGTGAACACAGCAGATCTGTACGCCCCCATGTGGTCAGCAGTGGTATCACTACGTGGAGTGACTTTAATTACTGAACAGAAGAAAAAAAAATGTACAACAATAAATTAAGCAAGAATGTGCCTGATTACATCACTTCTTTAAAAGAAGATAAAACCCCATCATGATGAGGCATTTTAACCAATTAAGGCCTCTGAATAGTTTAATAATTACAAGCCAGACCTGCTAATTACTCAAAAGTTTGTGTGGACAAAGAATAATCTGAATATTAGATGGAAACAGACAAATCCTTCAAAAAGCAATTTGAAAGATTTACTGACCATGTAAAAGGAAAATGTGCAAATAAAAACTAACATTTCACAGATTGCAGCATGGATGAAGCTCAGATATGAGCAGCTTAATACATTTCTGATGAAGAGGAAGACACATCTTCCCAAACAAACAAACAAACAAACAAACAAACACCAGCTGATGAAAAGCAGCAAACGCAGACAGACATGCGGTAGCAGACAGAACCAACGGACCACGATCTGGGGATGGTTATAAAGATGTGCATGCACCCTGTTCAAGGCAAGCTGCTTCCACTCTGCAAGATGATGAAGATGTTTATCAAAAAACAGGAAGTGTTAGTAAATTAATTTATTCTTCCCCTGCGGTGCATGAACAGTTTTGGTCATGGATGTTTTCATCTGTAACCGTGACGCAGACAGATCGTCTGGCTGAGCAACAGTAACTAAGGGGGCGGGACTCAAGTTATTAGTCTTTTTCTTTAGCAATGTGAGTGTTGAAGGCCCGTTACCGTCACTTAGAAACTGATCTGGTGACGTTTGGTGGAAAACTGAAGCAGAAGGTAACGATAATTCCAGGCCACAGACTTTTTCCTGCTGGTGTAAATGCAGTCAGAGCTTTGGATATTTGTGTTTCTGTTTTCACATCATACAGTTTTACTACAGTTCACAGATTCAGGGTTCCTGGACATTTGTAAAAGTTTAATACTTTAATGTGAGGTGATGTTGGCAGCTTGCTGACAGATTAGGGTGAACGACACCTTTAAAACCCACCAGAGAGCTTCATCATCATCAACATAATCGTTTTACTTTACCCAAAGACACGTTCAGAATGGGGCATGCTCTACGGTGGAACAGGAAGAAAGAAGAAGATGACCGTTATCTGTTCATCTGGATCAACCAGTAGTCACACAGAATCACGGGAAGAGGAGGAGGAGGAGATGGGGGGGGGGGGGGGGGGGGGAGTCCACATACGTGTCTGTCTATATGCAACCTGACTGAAAATGTTTGTTTCTATATAAATGCTGATAATTTTTAATAAACGTGTAAAACTGCCTCCTGCTTTCTCATATTGGAGAACCAGCTGACTGAGAAGAAGTCCTGGCCATCACGCAGTCAGACATGCTGCCGGTAGAGGAAAGCCATCACAGAGCATTGTTGTGTTTATGTGGTGTTGGCGTAACACACGGAGCTTCTGCTCGACTGCCAATTAAATTTGGTCCCTCACAGTGAACACTAGAGGGCGACGTCCATGAACCCACCACAGATATGAACTGAAGACACGTATGTGGAGTTGGTGCAACGGCAGGGTCAGAAACTAACAGACCACCGGCTCTTAAGATCAAAAATACAGATGAAAATCTGATGTTTGACATTAAATAAATCATGTTTCCACCCTGTGACCAGCTAGACAGCTACGACAGAAATGAACTAAACACAGCAAAAGTTCCTGTCTGAAAACACACGATGACAGAGCCACACGAGTCCAGTTAAACCCAAGTCTTCATAATCACACATGCAAATTTTAATAGCCAGGACAGATATTCAGAGTTAAAGATTAATGTTGTTGATCTGAGCAAGTGGTGATCACCACATGGAGGACAGACACCTTCCAGGACAGACAGAGAGACACCATGGAGGACAGACGGGATGACAGACACTTCAGACAGATGGGAGGACTGCTGGGTGGACGTACCTGTGGTGGATGGGGGAGTGGGGGACGAGGGGCATGTGGGAGGTGAACTGGCTCCAGAACCTGCAGATGGACCAACAAACACCCATCAATCACAATCAGCCGTTCATTCACAGTCCTGCTTTGCCCACTGATCTGCAGATGAATGTGCAGTTTTTCAGGCTCTTTCAGCTCATGAGTCTGGATCAGAAGCTCCGAGCACAAGAGCAACCCAGTGATGTCCCGTAAGGTGGCGGGCTGAACCGATGAGAGCAACCGCCCTGACAGCAGCCGCTGGGATAAAAACCGTGTAAATGACGTGAAAAAAGAAAGAAAAGATCAGCCTGGCTGGGCCTCTCTGGGACTGATGGACACAAGTGGAAGCCCAGGACCGACCTAGAACTGGTTGGAGGGATAGAGAGCTTGTTGGAACCACGGGAATGGGGGCAGCAGGGAATCATCACTACCATCTCCAGGATCAGATCTGAACCATGACCCTGACCTTCCTGCACCAGTGTTCTGGGCAACGCCAGCAATGACCTACCAGAGTTATTGTTGTTTCTCACAGAGGCGTCTTCTTCATTTTCGCACGTTGACTGTCTGGATTTCTGCACAGGAAAATAAAGAGACAGGTCAACTCAGATTCAGGCTGGAGTGACTTTGACTGCAGCTTCAGCTGCTGAACATTTGCACCACTGACCTTCCTCGCCAGAATCTTCCTCCTCTTCTTCTGCTCCTCTGAGCCGTGGTGCGACTGAGCTCGGGTCAGCCTCCGGTGCTGGTGGAGCTGCAGTCACACAACGTCATTACTGAGCTCAGGCCTGAACTTCATCTGTTATTCACTTACAATCATGTACAAGGTAGTACTCCTGTTCAATCCTGCGTTTGTTGTGTAAAAAACACCATCAAATGTATTATATTAGGCCCTTCATGGTGCAAATACAACCCCAGACTAACAACAATATACAACTGTTTCACTATGTCACTATTTATGACACTAAGATCCCCTTCTATAGGATCTAAGACAGGAAGTTGCACCAAGTTGCTGCTAATCATCATCATTGATGAACTGATCATCAGCAGGTGTGCAGACCTCTAGGAAACTAGATGTTTTAGCATTTTGTCAGTTTGAAACATCAGGTGTGCATTAACAAAATGCCAAGAGGGAAAGACATCAGCAATGGTCTGAAGTTCAAGTCCCCCAGAGAGTGGAAGCACCATGGTCAGGTTTTAAAGTCCAACAGGATCCACTGAGTGGTGCCCCTCACCTCCTCTGTTTCTCTTTCCCTTCTTCAGCTCAGTCCTCAGTTATTAATTAGAAGTATCTCTTGAGTATAATTCTGTCTCCGTTGGTCTTTTGTACCTTTGACAGTGTGTCAAAGGTACTTCTGGTGTCCACCAGCAGGTTCGGAGATTGCCTGGATGGTCCACTCGGACTCAATGTCCCCAGCCTCCCTCAGAATGTGGGAGAACCTCTCCCGGAGGTGAGAGTTGAAGACCTCCCTGACCGAGGGCTCGGCCAGACGTTCCCAACAGACCCTCACTAAACATTTGGGTCTGCCCGGTCTGTCCCGCTTCCTCCTCCGCCAGCGTATCCAACTCAGCTCAGCCCCTCTTTACCAGAGCGGCCAAGACCTACAACCGAAGATAAAGTCGATCATTGACTTCCAGCCGAGGGTGTCCTGGTGCCACGTGCACTGATGGACACCCTTATTCTTGAAGATGGTGTTCATTATGGACAGACTGTGACTAGCACAGAAGTCCAATAACAGAGCAGCACTCGGGTTCAGATCGGGGAGGCCGTTCCTCGCAATCACGCCCCTCCAGGTAGCACTGCCATTGCCCACGTGAGCATTGAGGCTCCCCAGTAGAAGTGGGCCGCTGAGGCACCCCGCCACGACTGCTACCCAAACCACATTGCCCCTCATGACCCTTCCCGTTAGTGGTGAGTGCACAGAGAGGCAGGCCCACGCCGCCGGCCACCAGGCGCTCACCTTCGGGTCCCAGCCCCAGCCCCAGCCCCAGCCCCAGCCCCAGCCCCAGCCCCAGGCCTGGCTCCAGGGTGGGGCCCCAGTTATGACAATCTGGGCGACGTAACGATCCTTGCATTTAACCTCTTTGTGTTTGGTTCAAGCTGGGGCACTAATCTTTATTCATCAACAGATGCAGTTTAATTGCCTTCGTTGAAGTTCTCCGCCCAGTTTAAAAAAACAAAGTCGAATTGAGCTGACTGGATGCAGTGAACACAAACACAGTGACAACAATGAATCTGACTACAGGGCAGAGGTTAAACGCCCAGCTGGGGACTCGCATCGCGGAGAACCTGTCCTGCTCAACCAACACCTCCAGCCTGGTTAAGAGGGCACATCAGTGCCTCTTCTTTTTGGGGACACTGAAGAAGGACCACCTGTCTGCCGACATCCTGGGCAACTTCTACCGCTGTGCAATTGAGAGCATCCTGACCGCCTGTATCGCAGTCTGGTATGGGAGTCGCTGTGTCGGCACTGCAGCGGGTGGTGAAAACCGCCAAACGCATGGAATGGACTCCACTTCCTGCCATTGAGGACGTCCAGGACTCTCTGGAGTTCTGACCCCTCCCACACATACACCCAAACCCTGCACCCCCCATCACCTGCATGACTGTACCTCACACAGCCTCACTGTATGACACATGTTCTCCGTTTATGGACATAGTTCACTGATGCAGTATTTTAACAGCACTTTCACTACTGTATTCAGTCAAAGCACTCTGCAGATGTTCACTACATCTGTATTTATATAGCAAATCTGTATATTTGAATCCCTGTATATGTAAATTATGTTATATTGTCTATACGTTGTATATTAACGTTAACTTATCCACCTCTCACACCGCCCTCATCTGTACAGAACCGTTCACTCTCTCTCTTGTACTTCTGATTAGATGCCAAACTGTAATTCGTGACCTTGTATTTATGTGCATGATGACGACGTTGAATCTCGTCTAACCTAATTATTAACACAATTCCTGTTTCACCTGCTTTTGATCACATCTCATCTATAAATTTAACATTTAAATACAAAAATGACTCAAATTTAAGAAGCAATGACCACAGGACTACCGAAGGGTTCACCGTGCAAAAATAAAGAAAACAAACAAAAAACATTAGTTTAAGTGACCAGGGATGAAGAACTTGTAAAGATGATTTCAGCGTGCTGGTCTACTGGGGATTTCACAAAATGACAGTGTGCCGAGTCTGGAGCAGAAACAGTCACAAAACATGTTCTAAATGAGAAAACTGAAGGAAGAACAAGAGTGAGAACATTCTAGAAAATGTAGATGTATTAAACAAAAGTTTTAAAATCTAAACCTGCCTACATTGGTGCTGCCATGATGGCTGATCAGTTATTACAACCTACAGGTTCATCGTCAGAATTCATGACGAACATGATGACCCACCAGCCTCTGCTCTTCACGCAGCCTCTTCTCCAAAGTTTCCTTCGCTGTCCTCAACGCCTCCTTCAGCCGGCTGGGAACCTGGTGGAGAACGAAAAAGAATGAGACCAGCCAGGTATCCGACGCTGCTCTTCGTCTTTGCCCACCGAAAACAACCCTCGCACCTTTATCTGGAGTTTCTCCGAGTGCTGCAGCTGGACGTCACTAAACAGCCTGCAAGACAAAAAACCCTCTTTTACTCCGGCGGGAACCCTCAGCAGACGTTTCCTTCAGCAGCAGGAACCCTCAGCAGATGTTTCCTTCAGCAGCAGGAACCCTCAGCAGATGTTTCCTTCAGCAGCAGGAACCCTCAGCAGATGTTTCCTTCAGCAGCAGGAACCCTCAGCAGATGTTTCCTTCAGCAGCAGGAACCCTCAGCAGATGTTTCCTTCAGCAGCAGGAACCCTCAGCAGATGTTTCCTTCAGCAGCAGGAACCCTCAGCAGATGTTTCCTTCAGCAGCAGGAACCCTCAGCAGATGTTTCCTTCAGCAGCAGAACCTTCAGTAGATGTTTCCTGTCTGATGTAATCAGTGTCTCATGGTTGTGGAGGAATTCTGGCCCGTTCTTTCCAACATACCTTTAGTTCATTTAGGTTTTTGGACATTTAATTCTACACAGCCTCTGAAGGTCCCACCACAACAGCTTAACCAGGTTCAGGTCTGGAATTTGACCAGGTCATTCCAGAACGTGGATTCTTTTTTTTTCCTTCCATTTTGTGATGTAGATCTGCTGTTGTGTATGGCAGCATTTCCTGTCACATAACCCAATTTCAGGACGGATGTCCTCACATTTGTGTCTAGAACACCCTGGTCTACAAAGGAGTTTATGGATAGTCCACTCAGTGAGTGACAGGTGTCCAGGTCCAGACCATCATCCCTCCACCATCATGCTTGACAGTGGGTCAGAGGCGTTTCTGCTGAAATGCTTTGTTTGGTTTCCTCCAAACATGGTTCTGTAAATTTAGACCAGATATCTCCACCTAGTCTCATGTGTCCAGAGGACATTGTTCCAGAAGTCTGCTGGTTTGTTATGATCTTTTTAGACAGAAGAGGTTTTCTCCTCCTCTTCTAATCGTGCCATCAGGGACTTCGATGCTTGATCAGTCCGGCCTGTTGGGTATTTTTGTATTTCTTTGAGGATTTACACAGTCTGATCTTGGGGTAAATCTGCTGGGACATTCATTCCTGAGAAGACTGACCCAATTTTTAATAAACTTTCTCACTGTAGAACAGTGTATAGTTAAACAGAAGAGTTTGGAACTGGCTTCAACCATTTATATATTACTTGAATCAACAACCGCTCTGCTAAGACCACTGTTGATGTCTTTCCCTCTTGGTATTGTGTCAACACCCATATGTATATGCAAACAAAAATATTCCACAAAAGAAAAAGGTCCATGGACGGACCGAGGGTAGTCACAGGTGAACTCACGGTGTCTGGATGAGCGACGACACCGTTGGCATCCCACTCTTGCAGGCCTCTGTGGACAGAATGGACTGCAGCACTGACACTGAACACACACACACACACACACACACACACACACACACACACACACACACACACAGTAAAAACATCTGGAGCTATGAAGACATGCATCTACAGGTGTAGATAAATTTGTTGGCATCCTCTATTGAAGGAAAAAAAGACAAAAAAAACCACAATGGCCATTAAAATAACCTGAAACTGACAAAAGTAACACTGACTAACAAAACCAGGACATGCTTCTGAACTGTGATTTGACGGAATCATTTATCAAATCAAACTAATATTCACTAAAGTCACAGATATTTCAGTGGTCCCTCTGGGCTCTTCTGTCTTTAATGGCGGGGTTCCCGCCCATTTTTGCACGCGTGTGCTTGTGTATGTACGGACCCACAGATGTGCAGGGGGCAGCGGGGTACTGATCGATCGGGACGCTGTCTGGCGGCCGGCCGTACGTCATCTCGAACAGTACGTGTCCGAAGCAGAAGACGTCAATGCTCTCGGTGGTCTAAATCAGACACACAGTTAATCAATAAAACCAACGTGAATGTCGATTTATAGTTGTGAAGATTTCTAGTTCTGCTTTTAGAGACCAGGGTGAGCTGATCCAAGTTTTATCTAAGATAAATCCAGCTCACGCACGTTGATCTTCCTGAGCTGAGTCAATGTCGGCCGCAGCATCGAAGGAACTCCCAGCATGCCGTTCTCCACATCCACCAGGCGACACACGCCGTCGTCCACGAGGACGTTGGAGGTGTGCAGGTGGCCGAAGAAGGCGCCGCAGTCGTGGAGCAGCTTCAGGGCCTAAAACACACCAGCATGTGCTCATCACTGTTGCAGGGCTTTGCTGTGTGAGCAGGCGTTTGTGAGCGTGTGCACGTACCTCCAGGATCTGACGGCCGTAGAGTTTGATCTGCGGCAGCTCGAGGCCCTGGCTCTTCTTGGGGTTGCAGTACTTCTTCAGGTAAGTCTCTCTGGGCTTCACCTGGAGGGGGAGAGAAGAGACAGCTCGTCTCATCTACCAACAACTCAAACGTTTAGTCTGTAAATGTTAGAAAGCACCTGTGGACGCCACTCGGAGGAACAGCAATAACTCTCTGTACCACAGAGGAAAGTAATTCACCTGTGGGTAAGCACCGCCCCTCAAACACAGATGAGCCAATGGCTGTTGAGGCCGTTGCTTCACAGGGACCAGAACTCCAGACACCTGTAGCTTTTCAGCTCCACAGAAACACACTAAGACCCTGAACTCGTAATCACCTCCAGCACTGTGAGTTTATCCCAGATAATAGCTCTTATAAGGAAAGACACAGCTGGAGTATCGTAAATGCAACAACAGAAAAGGCCCTGAGGAAATTCTGACGGGGCGTCAAAGCAACTGCACGGTGTCAACGGCGTCGCCTCAGCTCAGACCGGAGGCCGGAGCTCAGACGTATGGTTTGAATGCAGTCCAGACACGTTACCTTGCAGATGTGGTCTCTCAGAGAACCCCTCTCACTGAACGGCCGGATGAGCAGAGCTGAAGACTCGCTGGTGCTGGAGAACAGCAGCGGACAGAAATATGAAGTCTGTGGAAGACATCACAGCAGGTTTACGTCACCAGTTTTCTTGGATCTGAACTGGTGTTTTTACTGGTGTACACCAGCTGGCTGACAGCTTGGCGCGCTTTTGGGTGTAATGGCACAAACAGCGTGTACGTACAGAGAGGCTGGTCAGCAGCTTCATGGCTGACTGCAGGTCTTTGTCTGACAGGAACTTATCAGGACCCAGATCCACCTGTAGCCGAGCGAAACCAGAGTCAGACCCTCAGACACCAGGGAGAAGATCACTGTTTCACAATTTCGAAGCTGCTCTGATCACTTTCATGGTATATAATCTACATACTAACATGGCACCGTTCTGGGAAAATAAACTTCACGTGGTTCCTTAAAGTCAATCTTTTATTTCTGGAGGTTTCCAAAACAACAGCGATAGTCAAAGACGGCCCGGCATTTAGCCGGAGCAGTAATTCTTCATCATTTTTCATGTCCATCTTCACCTCAGCAAGCAGCCACATCACAGACAGCTACGCCTTTAAACGTACATTTTGTGTTTGTTTTGTTGGTTTAGCCACCCGTCGTCTGTGAATTTTACTCACCCAGCTCAGCAGATACCCGTCTTTTGGCTGTGCTTTGCTTTTGATTAGAAAATATCTTTTTCTGATCCTCCATCCTGAAGAAAAGACAGAACATTGTGGGTGTCAAATCACCTCAATCATTTTTCTTTCTTTTGAGAGCAGCACTGTTCTTCCTCGTAAAGCACATGGAGGGGTTTTCCTGCCCTGGTTTTAATTTTCCTGCTTCAACCACACTCTTCTGCTTTAAGCAAGGGTTGTTTTTTTTTTATGTAGCAACACATTTATGCATAATTAGCGGGCGTGGTCTTTTGATTGGCAGCCAGTACAGCTGGTACACTGCATTTAGTTCTGAGCAGCGAATAAAGACCTAATTAAACATCATCATTTATATTTAATAGAGAACATGTTGAGGTATTTCCAGACCACCACAACCGGTTCCAGGTGGGTCTGGATGGACCCGAGGACGAAGCTCAATTAAGAGCACACAGCCTGAAAGCCAATGAAAATGACAGCAACTTTAATCACCCAAATAAAAAAGGTCTGAAGTGCTGAAAAGGGGATTTTTCCTCGTTAATGTTTTATGTCTGTTTAAGTAACATTGGACACAAAATGAATCAATGATGATGAAAGACGGCATCAGTTTAACTGCAGGATATAAAACAGCAGCAACTCCACGCTCGTCTGTCATCATCAGGAAGTCATCAACGCTGTCTGAGACGTTGCCGAGTCGTACCAATGTCTCTGAGTGGCTCCAGGACTTCCCACTTTGGGTCTGACCTGAAGAACATGGAGACCTGCTGCAGGGCGATCTCTGACGACGGAGAAAGAGCAAATATTAAAGAGTAAATAATGTAGATTTTAAAAGAGGAAAACAGAGCTTCTCATCCAGGATTGTTCCCCGTTCCAGAATGATCAAGTATCTTTGATGACAACTTAAAATCCAACAACTTTCACAGGAAATAAAAAAAGAGTGAAAAGGTGCCAACGCACCTGTGTAGTTGGCGGAGTAGTTGTTGGGGTCCAGAAACTTCTTGACAGTCAGGGAGGTGGAAAGCAGGGGGTGCTGGGTAATGGAGTCCAGATATGTCTGCAGGCCTCTCTGCCTCTCTGCTATGAACTCTCTGTCCATGTTTCCAATCAGCTTCTTCGGTGGGAGGGGGAGGCTAACGCCGCACACCTGAGGAGGAGGACTGTGTTAATGCACAGTTTATTTTTTCTTTTAAATAAATCAGCACAATCTCACGTTACTAAATAAATCTAACAATGATGAGTCAAGCTGACAGATCGTGGACGCAGGTCTCCAACAGTTTTACCATGTTGACTCAAAAACTGGGACTAAAGGGGGCAGTCGGCGTTGCAGTGAGACCCCTGAAGAAGAAAAAAACCCCAGCAGGAAAGGTGACTGCTTCCTGTTGTTTTCGCAGAGGACCTCTCCTGGACTGTTAACACTGCATCACTCGCCAAGAAGGCACAGCAGCGTCTCTACTTCCTCCGCAAACTGAGAAGAGCCGGAGCCCCGCCCCCATCAGGTACACCTTCTACAGAGGCACCATCGAGAGCATCCTGACCAGCTGCATCACCGTGTGGTACGGAGCTGCACCGCAACCTGACCAGCTGCATCACCGTGTGGTACGGAGCTGCACCGCATCCTGACCAGCTGCATCACCGTGTGGTACGGACCTGCACCGCAACCTGCCGCAAGTCTCTCCAGCGTGTCACGAGAGCAGCTGAGAGGGGGTGTCTCTCCCCTCACTTCAGGACATCTACAGACCCGTCTGACTCCAAAGCCCTCAGCATCGTGAGAGACCCCACCCACCCGTCACACAGCCTCTTCAGTCTGCTGCCATCAGGGAGGAGGCTGCGGACCCTCCGGGCCAGAACCAGAACCAGCAGACTGAAGGACAGTTTCATCCACCAGGCCATCAGGAAGCTCAACACTCCCCCAGCTCTTGCCCTGAGGCCACCAAACCAGAACTTCTCCACGCCTTGTGGAAGAAATTCTGTGTTACGAACAGACTCGATGACAAATGACAGCTTAGACAGAGTCCGTCTCCGTCCAGGGGCCTACTGGAATTACCGGCAAACTGGACCAAACTCGTTCTGTTTGTAAGAAACAGAGAGGCCCAAATCAATGAACCCAGTAGCAGCGACTCATGGAGCACCCCCCCAGGGATACGATTAGATGACTTCTCCAAGCTCTCAATGGACACATGAAAGGGTTGGACAACTGGCACATTTCTTTCAAGTTTTTTCTTGCACTTTAAATCATTAGTGGATTAAAACAATGCTGGAGCAAAAGTTAAACGGGTGTGGGCTTCTTCCGCCTCCATAAATGTGATCAGCCTCGTAGCATTTGTAGAGACCACTTTTAGAGTTTATTTCTGACCTGGAAAGTGAACAGCAGCTCCAGATGTTCACGTACGCAGACCGATCCAACGCTTCCAACCATCAACAGCAGCTGCTCGTCCAGGACGATGAACTCTACAGTTTATCTTCATTGCTCTGGTTTCTGGATCTGTTTGGAGAATTTATCCCCTTTATAAAAACTAACTCCAGAGTTCGCTGCTGCGGCTCGTCCATCTTTCCATTCGACTTGATAAACTCATGTTTTTTCACGCGATGGATCCTCCTCATTTGTGCCACCTCTGGAAACTGCAGCCATGTATATTGAACATGTCACGTCCATATTTCTACAATAAGCTCAACAGCTAGTTCAGTCCAACTCCTCAACGTCCTGCTGCGTCTCCACCTGGAGACTCCACACAGGAAGTTCAGAGGCAGGATTGTGACTTCTTGTGCCAGCACAGACACAACTCGTCAGTGATACAGATACCCTTCTCCAAGTATTTCTCATACTGTCATCGGTACCAGAACGACTCGCCTCCCAGTTAAAGTAGAATATAGGAAGCCAGCAGCAGCTCTGCAGCCTCAAGTGTGATATAAAAGCTCCTCCTGAAGAAGGAAACAAGAAAACATTCCATGTTGGATCTTAAATCCTTCTTTTGAAACCAAAAGCCTTTTGCTAATGGTGTTTTAATAATAATAAATTGTATGTATAGGCATCATTCTGACACTCAAGGTCACTGTACAGATCAAATCAGTGTTGAGGTGCCTTTGATATTTCACTGATTCAAAAACGAGCTCGAGCTCACAGTTTCAAACATCCAGCTCTTCTATGTCAAACATCTGCGCAGCTCTCTGTCAAATCAAAAATCCTCGCTTGGATTGAAGTTTAACTTTTGACTTTTATCCTGCGATATTGAAGCGGTGTACATCCCCGCCCAGGTACTGCAAATGCCACCATGAGGTCAGATACCTTCAGTTGTGACACCGTTCCTCACAGTGCTGACTCGTAAAACCGAGATACCAACACGACTCAGCATCAGCACGTCCTCATGCCCGCCAACGTGCAGATCAAACACCAGTATCTGCTGGTCATGGAGGTTATTTGCACCGTACTTTGCAACATGACAGATGTGAGCAGTAGACTCACATCTGTCAGTGAGGACGCGGCAGCTGCAGCACGGTTAAAACCCCGAAGACAAACGAAGAGCCACGTCCAGAGATAACAGCTGAGGCCTGGCACGGTCACCGCACGAGAGCAGCCGAGGCTTCTAGGAAACCAAACCAGCACAGATTTGAGCGTCACAGGGGCGTGTCCAGTGCTGCCACTCATCACTGAGCTTTTCCGGTCCGGACAGAGCCAACACATTTCCACTAACTGTGGTTCCCGTTTGATGAAACTCCCAATTTACATGTAGAAAATGTACCTTTTATATTTCAGCTGCTGATGCTCTTTTAAAAACAGAGACGGAGTAAAAAAGTTCTAAAGTTGTGACTGGAAACTCACCATCAAGCTGCTGTTGAGAATGTCGAAGTCACTGTAGCGGCGAATCACCTGCAACCACAAACATCTGTCAAGCTTCACACATCTTGACTATAATTATCTGTGTGCGTACAGATACCGTCTTCTGCGGAGCACTAACAACAGTTCCTCACCTTTTACACAGAATTCATT
Organism: Xenentodon cancila; assembly: GCA_014839995.1. Classification (NCBI taxonomy): domain Eukaryota; kingdom Metazoa; phylum Chordata; class Actinopteri; order Beloniformes; family Belonidae; genus Xenentodon; species Xenentodon cancila. Next base: position 31,557,946 of record CM026203.1, on the reverse strand, counting down.
TTGTTGGGTTGTTAATTGTCCCATCAGTAAGCCCCACCCCTCAAACACAGATGAGCCAATGTAGATAGTAGATCTGAAATTATGCCTTTCCAGATTACACCAATTAAAAGTAAATAAATGTAATCTTCCCCTGTAGTGCATGAACCTGGACGAGGTCCTCTGTAACCATGACGACATTAAGATGAAACTTCTGCAAACCCTCACCTCCAATTTAACCTTCTTACCAACCAGGTCTATTTTTAGTTTCCATCTATTACATCGTTAAGTCCCATGTGAATGTTTCTTGATAAAAAGTGGTTCTTTAGTGTCCAAAAATTGTCTAGGACAGCTCAAATATCTTTTTAACACAAAATAACCACTATGATGCCTTCCAGTCAGGTTTTAGACAGTGATAGGTTTAAACTTTAACACACTCTTTGTTTAATCTCATTGTTATTTTACGCTCTGTATACTGCTCGTCTTATAAGATAGTTGTACACGTCAGAGAATATATCTTGTACAAGTTGCTTATCTTCATGTCATCTGTGACCTCCTTACTTTCAATAAAAGCCTCAAGAGGCCATCAGAGGGGGGGCGCGGACAGAGAAAAGAGCAGCTGAGATGAGGCTGAGTTCTCTGTCCGTCCTCCGTGATGATGAATGAAAAACTTACCGACTTGTCTTTCTTCCTTATTGTGTGTTTAATAAATGTTAGGTCGTTTAAACCTGACAGACAGAACCACAGCACAGAGGGTTCTGACCAAAGTGTTTAATGACATACATCTGAATACAGATGGTGGAAACATGTCAGTCTGAGTTTTACTGGATCTCAGCGCTGCATTTGATACAGTCGACCACAATATATTACTGAAACCACTGGAGAACTGGGCAGGTCTGTACAGAACTGTACTGAACTGGTTCTGAGCAGACAAGAATCACATGTGGAGTTCCCCAAGGTTCCATCCTGGGACCTCTTCTGTTTAACAGCTACATGCTCCTATTAGCACAGATTAAAAAGAACAACAAAATAAACTACCACAGCTATGCAGATGACACACAGATATATATTACAGTGTCACCAGGACACCGAGGCCTGTACAGGCTCTTGGTAAATGGAGATTCATGACCGGATGTGTCACAACTTTCTCCAGCTAAACAAAAACAAAACTGAGGTGATTGTCGTTGGAGCCAAAGAGGAACAACCACAAGTCACCAGAGAGCTTCAATCTATACACCTAAAAACCACCAACCAGACCAGAAGTCTGGGTGTAGTGATGGACTCAGACCTACATTTGTAAAAACACATCATGGCAATAACAAAGTCCCCTACTATCACCTCAAGAAGATATCAAGGTTAAAAGATCTGATGTCTCAACAGGACCTGGAGAAACTAGTCCTGCATTCATTTTCAGTAGGTTTGATTATTGTACCAGCATCTTTACAGGTCCACCTAAAACATCAGTTAGACAACTGCAGCTCATCCAGAACTCTGCTGCTCCAGTCCTCACTAAGACCAAAAACCTGGACCACATCAGTCCAGCTCTGAGGTCTCTACACTGGCTGTCTGTCCGTCAGAGGACAGACTTTAAAGTTCTGGTGCTGGTCTATAAAGATCTGAATGGTCCAGGACCAAAATACATCAGTGACCTCCTGACCCAGTATGAACCTTCCAGACCCCTCAGGTCACCTGGATCTGGTTTTTATCAGTTCCCATAGTCAGAACCAGACCTGGAGAAGCTTCCTGCAGCTTCTCTGCTCCACATGTCTGGAACAAACTCCCAGAAACCCTCAGATCAGCTGAAACAGTTTATTTACATCCAGGTTGGAGACTCACCTGTTCTCAGCAGAGTTTCAAAACTTGATTACATTTTAACCACTAATTTTATCTATTGTTCTTTTTCATTTTAAATCATGCTTTTTATTTATGTGATGTTTTAATGTCTCTGTAAAGTACTTTCAATAACCTTGTTGCTGAATTGTGTTATACAAATAAACCTGCTTTGCCTTCTCTAATGAAATATGCACTCGCTTAATTGTTTTCCTGAAATGATTAAATGACACTGGTGTTTATTCTCAAAATACCTCTGACTATACATAGATCTTTGACCTCAAAGAGGCATGTCTGACTTGACAGTCATCTGGGTGCGTGGGAAAGGGCTTGATGAGCTGTTTGGACAGGAACTTAGGTCACATGAACGTTTTCACAGTTGGAGAAAAAAAAAAAAAAAAAAAAAAAAAAACCACACCAGAGGACAGCACGAGACATGACCAAAGGATCCAGCATCAGTAATTCACTTCTCAACATCCAGGATACTGGGAAGTGAATTACGGTCCAACATGTTTAGCATCTCTTAATCTACATGGTTGTTGACTGTGATACTAAAGTTTGTGCGTTATGATTTCTAACTAGCATGCAGTGCTTCAGATAAGTGCCGTCTGAAGCTGTGATTGGTGCCCTTACCTGCCAGCTGTTGTCTGAAGACACGCCCCTCTGGACTCGGATGATATACTCCTGAGAGGCAGAGACGCCACCAGCATGAAAACACGCCACAAAACGTTTTTCAGTGTCATGACATGGTTTTACATAACTGTTTATTTACATATGTTTATTCAGTCAAAATGTTCAACTTGCAACTGCAAAAATAAACATATTTAAAGTCTGGAACAAAAAAATGTTTTGGTCTCCATAGTTTTTTCTTTTCATTTAACTTATCTGGTAAAATATATGAAAGCACAAATTTAACTAAGGTGTGGCTTTTAGACTGATGGACGGCACAGCCAATGACTAGCTGTCATCAGTTTTGCTCTAAATAAAAGACATAAAAAAGGACAGAATATGTTTGATGTGTTGTTATTTTTACCACCAGACCCTCATGACAAGTTGTGGGTTGATGTGGGAGGGTCTGAGGACGACGCTGAGCCAAGAGCAGAGAGCTGTTGCGTTGAGGTTTTAGGTTTCATTTCATAAGAAACACGTTTGTGCTCGTCAGTTCTCAGATCTGTTCATGAAGCTCTGAGTCATATCACTGATGTGACATCTGCAGCAGTGAAACATGTTTGTCAAACTACGCACACAGGGGACGGCTGTCCACAAGGTCCACGAGTGTTTATGGGAATCTGTGACCGTTCTTCCAGAAGCACATTTGTGAGGTCACACTGATGTTGGACCAGAAGGTCTGGCTCTCAGTCTCCGCTCTAATTCATCCCCAAGGTTCTGTCGGGTTGAGGTCAGGACTCTGACAGAGTCTGGTGAGGATGAACTGGACTGGCCTGCACAGGCAGGTGAGCCGACACTTTCGGACATATATTGTAAAGTGAAGGATCACGCCCACTAAAATATATGAAAATATGATGTTTTGTGCAATTTTACCAGCTGAGGTACACAAAAATCCCCCGTACATCTGTCATGAATATGAAACAAAGTGACAGTTTTAGACTTTGTTTGGAGGCAGTTGGTGGTTTGTGACAGATGATTTCCGGTTAATGTCAGGCTTTTAATGTTGACAATACACGTTTATATTTTGACAATCTTTCTGACAGAAACTTTATTTTACGTTTCACAAAGAGATGCTTTTATTTACTTGAGTTAAATAGGAATATGATACAGTAGTAGTTTTAACAATTGGACCAGTCTGGTTTAATTGGTCTTTTCAGCGGAGCATGTTGGAAAAGGGATTGTTTTAGCAGCGGGATGCCCGAACCGGTACCGCGGGTGTCCAGACGCTCCTGTGTCCGTAATCGGACAGGTCTGGTTTAGTTCGTCCACAAAGCAACAAATAACGTGCGTTTACGTTGCCACGACAGTGTCCGTTTTCATGCAGCGTTAACGTTTCTAACCGCTGCCACGACAATAAGGAGGTAATGGTGAGCACTATCGATCATTAATCAGCATGTCCGGAACTCCCCACACTGCCAAAATCATTACGCAATGACGCAGCGTCGGCTCTAGATGTTTGCTTGACGGCTGTACTTCTGGCCGTCAGCCAGTCGGTGTCAATAGTCCAGTGGAAAGTCTCGACATCAGCAGCTGAGTGGGAACACGGACGCGTCCAGGAAGTTGCTCAATCAACGGCAGCAACGCAGAACCCGGGTCAGCTGTCCGATAATGGACTCACCGCACACCCGACGGCTTCGTCAACGTTGTCGTTGACTCCACGGAGCACGGTTGTGGCGTTGCGTCCAAACGGACTTGGAGCTGTTGAATTCCCGAACTTAACCCAAAATTAAAGGAAATTAGTCCAAACAAAGCTCCGTCCGATAATTGAACCAGACGCAAAAACAATTCACGTCAACACTCCGACTTTCGCACGAACAAGCACCAAGCCGTCATTTTCTGGAGCCGTCTGCGGGCGGGTCCCCAGCCGAGCCCTGTTCGGTCCCCAGCCGAGCCCTGTTCGGTCCCCGGTAAACACTCACCGTGTGGGACTGGAGGTTCTGGCTGGCTTCGATCACCGCGGCCAGGGGAACGGTGTCGTCCAGCAGCAGCCGGCCGGGCGCCGGCTTCTCTACGAAAGACATGCCGAGAGCCTGACGCGGAGCCGCCTCGGAGAAAATCCACGGGGACCGGGATCGGGACCGGGACCCTTCAGCGAACTGTTAGCTGATTTACTGTCGCCGAGGCGCTGATTTGTCAATACATGGATCTCAGGAAACTTCGAGAAGGAGCGCCGCCGCCCCCTGCTGGTCTGGAGAAGAACTGCTCATAAAACTGACGGACGGAATACAGACAAATAAAACTGAGAGGTTACGATCCATCATCTATACATCCATTTTCTATACCTGCTAAATCCAATGCGGGATCACAGGGGTCTGCTAGCGTCCATTCCAGCTCCCTTCAGATGAAAGTCAGGAGTTCACCTGGTTCATCCTTCACCTGGACAGGTCATCAGTCCATCACAGGGCCACAGACGGACAAAGGCACCGGGCAATTTACAGTCACAAACAAAGTACTTGGAATAAAACCCATGCAAGCATGAGCAGATGATGGAAAGTCCACACAGAAAGACTCGTGCCAGGAACCTTCTAGACGTGAGCAAGGTCAGCACGCTACAGCCTGGAGTGTCACAGATGTTCACAGATGTTCACTTACTGGCCAGCAGCAGCCCTGACCCTCCACAGGTTTATGGGGAAGCTTTAATACACATTAATCAAGTAAATCTAATACACTCAAAAGGGTTAAAACAAAAAAAGAAAAGACAAAGTCTCCAAAGACTTTCAAAATAAATCTTTGTCGTCACAATGGTCCATGTTGGAGGCCGTTTTGCACCGCATAAGGTAAAGTTACATACATATATGCATTAGGGGTGTGGTCTTTTGATTGGCAGCCGGTACTGCCACTGACTGCCATTACTTTAGCTCTCAGGTGTCAGACTCTGGTCCTCGAGGGCCGCCGTCCTGCATCTTCAGCACGCCATGATACAAGTGGCCGTGTCATCAACAGAGTTGGACAGACCACGATGACATAAAACCGACACTTAAAGGGGCGGTTCTGATCCAAACAGCAGCAGCTCTGACGCCTGGTCGCGGCGCAACAACAAACAGAGGAGCAGATTTGAACTCAATCTTTATTCAACAAGACATGTCACACACTGAACAAAACAAACGAGAGCCAACATCACACATCAGCTGGGCGACGTGGCGGCGCTCCCAAATCACTTCATTGTCAATATTGATGAATCATTCCAGCATGGAGAAACGCCACGTTCGCTTTGTTGCATCACCATCTTCGTCACTCCCACCGCGGCTGCTCAGGCATCATCACCATCACCTCCCCCTCCATCACTACTTTGTCCTTGACGGAGCACGTCACAGCAACGAAGGCAAATGACATTTTCATTTTACGCACCTCGGCTTCGGCCAGCACCTCCTCTCCGACATAGAGCGGCGCCGGGAAGCGGATCTCCTGGTACAGGAAGACGCAGCCAGGGCCGGGCATCTTGGTGCTGAGCACGGCCGAGATCAGGCCGTTGATGAGGACGCCGTGTACGATGGGCTTCTCGAAGGAGGTGGTGCTGGCGTAGGCCACGTCCAGGTGCAGGGGGTTGGTGTCGCCTGTCAGAGCCGCAAACAGCTCCACGTCACGGGTGGAGAACGCTTTGGTGAGCGAGGCTCGCTGGCCGACGTGGAGCAGCCGGCTGAGGGGTGGAGCTGTTGCTACAGGAGAGAGGCGGAGCTTGTTGATGACACTCCTCCAAATGAAAGTCATCATGAAGAAAAAGGCGCGGCTTCTGTTTTATTGAGCTGCAAATCACGGCTGTTTCCCGTCAGCGCCAGCAAGAACGGAGACACCTGAAGGCAACACCAGCAGAGCAGACGAGTTCAGACGAGTTTTCAAAGTATTCAAGCGTTTATTGTCATCAGTACAGGAAGGAAACAAGGAGCCCTGTCAATCAAACTCTTACTTTGCTGTCCACACAAGTACGAGTATGAACTAAAAATCCAGTAGTCGAACAAAAGCAAGTAAGTGGAGCACGTAAAAAACAAAAAGGGGAGGGGGTAAAATAAAAAATAACAACCGACCGCCGGGTTCCGGGTCTGGACCTGCTGGTCCTCTACCAACTGACCGCCGGGCCTGGACTCGCGGTTCCTCTACCGACTGACCGCCCGCCCGGGCCCAGGTCTGGACCCGCGACTCCTCTACCACCCGTCAGGGTCCAGGTCGGGACCCGCGGTTCCTCTACCGAACGACCGCCGGGTTCCTGGGTCTGGACCTGCTGGTCCTCTACCAACTGACCGCCGGGCCTGGACTAGCGGTTCCCCTACCGACTGACTGCCTGCCCGGGCCCAGGTCTGGACTCGCGGTTCCTCTACCGACTGACTGCCCGCCCGGGCCCAGGTCGGGACCCGCGGGTCCTCTACCGATCGACCGCCGGGGCCCAGGTCGGGACCCGCGGGTCCTCTACCGATCGACCGCCGGGGCCCAGGTCGGGACCCGCGGGTCCTCTACCAACTGACCGCCGGGCCTGGACTAGCGGTTCCTCTACCGACTGACTGCCTGCCCGGGCCCAGGTCTGGACTCGCGGTTCCTCTACCGACCGACCGCCCGCCCGGGCCCAGGTCTGGACCCGCGACTCCTCTACTGCCCGTCAGGGTCCAGGTCGGGACTCGCGGTTCCTCCACCGACTGACCGCCCACCCGGGCTCAAGTCTGGACCCACGGTTCCTCGCAGCCTCTACCGACCTCCCGCCAGGGCCATCTATGTTCTATGATCATTTTTCTCATTCTGGTCAGATGCATTTCATTGACGCCTCAGAAACCACAAGAACGTCATGATAAAGCTTCAGAAGTGAAACTTGTAAGGATCCACATCAGACTAAAGTCAGCTGACCTGCAGAACTCTGAAGGCACAGTCCTGGTTCTGGTAGGAGCCCAGCAGGGTCAGGGAGCTCCACAGCTTCGCCAAACCACTGAAAGACACCACACATTCATGACAGAAACACAACAGAGTCAAATCGGTTCCTTCACATTTCTGGCTTCAGATTTTCCTTCTGACCTGCTGCCAACACGCAGGAGAGCAGTCAGACTGTCTTCATCGTACTTCAGCACGTCCACGGTCAACGCCGCTCCCACCTGAAACACATGGGTTCGAGCACACGAGAAAAAAGCTGCTTCACAAGTTTATATCCCACCAGTCAGCTGTTTGCAGAGAAATGATCACGCTGATTGTTCCTCTGCTCTTCTTTTAAAATTCAGCAGAACAGGACGTTGCGTCGGTCCGTCTCGGGCTGTCTCGGTCTGTCTGTCTCGGTCCGTTCTGGGGCTGCGTCGGTCCGTCTCGGGCTGTCTCGGTCCGTTCTGGGGCTGCGTCGGTCCGTCTCGGGCTGCGTCGGTCCGTTCTGGGGCTGCGTCGGTCCGTTCTGGGGCTGCGTCGGTCCGTTCTGGGGCTGCCTCGGTCTGTCTCGGTCTGTCTGTCTCGGTCCGTTCTGGGGCTGCGTCGGTCCGTTCTGGGGCTGCGTCGGTCTGTCTCGGTCTGTCTGTCTCGGTCCGTTCTGGGGCTGCCTCGGTCCGTCTCGGTCCGTCTCGGGCTGCGTCGGTCCGTTCTGGGGCTGCGTCGGTCCGTCTCGGGCTGCCTCGGTCCGTTCTGGGGCTGCCTCGGTCCGTCTCGGGCTGCCTCGGTCCGTCTCGGGCTGCGTCGGTCCGTTCTGGGGCTGCGTCGGTCCGTTCTGGGGCTGCCTCGGTCCGTTCTGGGGCTGCCTCGGTCCGTTCTGGGGCTGCCTCGGTCCGTTCTGGGGCTGCCTCGGTCCGTTCTGGGGCTGCCTCGGTCCGTTCTGGGGCTGCCTCGGTCTGTCTGTCTCGGTCCGTTCTGGGGCTGCGTCGGTCCGTTCTGGGGCTGCGTCGGTCCGTTCTGGGGCTGCGTCGGTCCGTCTCGGGCTGCGTCGGTCCGTCTCGGGCTGCGTCGGTCCGTCTCGGGCTGCGTCGGTCCGTTCTGGGGCTGCGTCGGTCCGTCTCGGGCTGCGTCGGTCCGTTCTGGGGCTGCGTCGGTCCGTTCTGGGGCTGCGTCGGTCCGTTCTGGGGCTGCGTCGGTCCGTTCTGGGGCTGCCTCGGTCTGTCTGTCTCGGTCCGTTCTGGGGCTGCGTCGGTCCGTTCTGGGGCTGCGTCGGTCCGTCTCGGGCTGCGTCGGTCCGTTCTGGGGCTGCGTCGGTCCGTCTCGGGCTGCGTCGGTCCGTTCTGGGGCTGCGTCGGTCCGTTCTGGGGCTGCGTCGGTCCGTTCTGGGGCTGCGTCGGTCCGTTCTGGGGCTGCGTCGGTCCGTTCTGGGGCTGCGTCGGTCCGTTCTGGGGCTGCCTCGGTCTGTCTGTCTCGGTCCGTTCTGGGGCTGCGTCGGTCCGTTCTGGGGCTGCGTCGGTCCGTCTCGGGCTGCGTCGGTCCGTTCTGGGGCTGCGTCGGCCCGTCTCGGGCTGCGTCGGACCGTCTCGGGCTGTGTCGGTCCGTTCTGGGGCTGTCTCGGTCTGTCTGTCTCGGTCCGTTCTGGGGCTGCGTCGGCCCGTCTCGGGCTGCGTCGGCCCGTCTCGGGCTGCGTCGGTCCGTCTCGGGCTGCGTCGGTCCGTCTCGGGCTGCGTCGGTCCGTTCTGGGGCTGCGTGGCTGCGTCGAAGTTTACGTTTCCTGATTTTATTGCTGCAGTTATTGTTTGCATTTGTGCAAGTGAACTTTGTTCTTATGGTCTCACAAGTTTAAATTCTGCTGCCGTTTCTGGTCTCAGAGTTTCTCTTGTACATCAGCAGTACAGCGATCATTTTAATCCATCCTGCTCTGAGGTCATCGCCCGACCCACCCTTTTCCAGGGTTTCCTTCTCAGCGGCGTGGCTGCTCTCACCTCTCCGTGCAGACTCTTCAGGCCTGTGATGATGAAGTGCTTCAGCTCCACTGCAGTCAGCCTGGTGGACCCGTCCTCCAGAACTCTAAACACACAGAACAGTTTACGTCACCGCTGCCCAGCATCCGTCTGAGCCGCCGACGAACAGAACCGACAGATGGGGACTCACAGCTGGACCTTCAGGTAGTGGTGCGGTGAAGCGTTCTTCAGCACCACCCGCTGAAACAAAGACTCGTCCTTCTTCTCAAGGGATTTCATCCCTGTTCAGACATCAGAGACTTGCGATGCCGACGGCGCTGGTTTTAAATCCAAACTGGTTGAGACGCTGCGAGTAGTAAATAAAAACAGAAGGAAAGGACTTATTCACAACATAAAACACATCCAACGATGGGCATATTTTTCTTTAGAGACGTTCCCATGCAGCTGTTTTCTGTCTGGAACCAATCCAGTAGAACTGATCCCGTACCAGCATCATTTTTTACGTGCTCGAGTCTAAACTTGAGTGTTTCTGTTTTGACATTTCAACACATCGCGGTTCACACATGTGCAGCGTTCATCCGACTGTCCGACCTTCTGAAACCCGCCGTTTCCAGCTCCGACCTGGTCTGGCGGCGTCATACGTCACCATCTGTGTGTCGCCAGCGTGCACGTCCGTACCAGAGTCAGGGTGGTTTCAGGGTTTAATATGGTTCCGTCTGTGCGTTTGATTATTTACGTGTCAAAAACTGCATCAGTAGTTTTAGTTTTGAAGGCGGCGACATATACGGGCGTATTTTACAGACGCTGACAAAAACCTCCAGGATGAAGAATCTTAATACAATACAACACAAATACTCTGCTCTGTCTGTAAAGTATTTAGACAATCAAAGGTCGAAAGACGCTGAAGGTAAAAATAACGGTTGGTTGAACACGAGCTTCCTGCCTCACTTTGAAACGAGCACCTGGCTAAAGCGCAGCCGACATCCGCGACGACCCACAGAACAAGTCGGAGGCGTTTCTAGGGTCCGCGACGACCCACAGAACAAGTCGGAGGCGTTTCTAGGGTCCGCGACGCCCCAAAGAACAAGTCGGAGGCGTTTCTAGGGTCCGCGACGACCCAAAGAACAAGTCGGAGGCGTTTCTAGGGTCCGCGACGCCCCAAAGAACAAGTCGGAGGCGTTTCTAGGGTCCGCGAAGACCCAAAGAACAAGTCGGAGGCGTTTCTAGGGTCCGCGACGCCCCAAAGAACAAGTCGGAGGCGTTTCTAGGGTCCGCGACGACCCAAAGAACAAGTCGGAGGCGTTTCTAGGGTCCGCGACGCCCCAAAGAACAAGTCGGAGGCGTTTCTAGGGTCCGCGAAGTCCCAAAAGAACAAGTCGGAGGCGTTTCTAGGGTCCACGACGACCCAAAGAACAAGTCGGAGGCGTTTCTAGGGTCCGCGACGACCCAAAAGAACAAGTCGGAGGCGTTTCTAGGGTCCACGACGACCCACAGAACAAGTCGGAGGCGTTTCTAGGGTCCCCGACGACCCAAAAGAACCAGTCTGAGGCGTTTCTAGGGTCCACGACGCCCCAAAGAACAAGTCGGAGGCGTTTCTAGGGTCCGCAAAGACCCAAAAGAACAAGTCGGAGGCGTTTCTAGGGTCCCGGACGACCCAAAAGAACAAGTCGGAGGCGTTTCTAGGGTCCACGACGACCCAAAAGAACAAGTCTGATGCGTTTCTAGGGTCCACGACGACCCCAAAGAACAAGTCGGAGGCGTTTCTAGGGTCCACGACGACCCAAAAGAACAAGTCGGAGGCGTTTCTAGGGTCCCGGACGACCCAAAAGAACAAGTCGGAGGCGTTTCTAGGGTCCACGACGACCCAAAAGAACAAGTCTGATGCGTTTCTAGGGTCCACGACGACCCACAGAACAAGTCGGAGGCGTTTCTAGGGTCCGCGACACCCCAAAGAACAAGTCGGAGGCGTTTCTAGGGTCCGCGACACCCCAAAGAACAAGTCGGAGGCGTTTCTAGGGTCCGCGACGACCCAAAGAACAAGTCAGAGGCGTTTCTAGGGTCCGCGAAGACCCAAAGAACAAGTCGGAGGCGTTTCTAGGGTCCGCGACGCCCCAAAGAACAAGTCGGAGGCGTTTCTAGGGTCCGCGACGACCCAAAGAACAAGTCGGAGGCGTTTCTAGGGTCCGCGACGCCCCAAAGAACAAGTCGGAGGCGTTTCTAGGGTCCGCGAAGTCCCAAAAGAACAAGTCGGAGGCGTTTCTAGGGTCCACGACGACCCAAAGAACAAGTCGGAGGCGTTTCTAGGGTCCGCGACGACCCAAAAGAACAAGTCGGAGGCGTTTCTAGGGTCCACGACGACCCACAGAACAAGTCGGAGGCGTTTCTAGGGTCCCCGACGACCCACAGAACAAGTCGGAGGCGTTTCTAGGGTCCGCGCAGACCCAAAAGAACAAGTCGGAGGCGTTTCTAGGGTCCGCGACGACCCACAGAACAAGTCGGAGGCGTTTCTAGGGTCCGCGACGCCCCAAAGAACAAGTCGGAGGCGTTTCTAGGGTCCGCAAAGACCCAAAAGAACAAGTCGGAGGCGTTTCTAGGGTCCCGGACGACCCAAAAGAACAAGTCGGAGGCGTTTCTAGGGTCCACGACGACCCAAAAGAACAAGTCTGATGCGTTTCTAGGGTCCACGACGACCCCAAAGAACAAGTCGGAGGCGTTTCTAGGGTCCACGACGACCCAAAAGAACCAGTCTGAGGCGTTTCTAGGGTCCACGACGCCCCAAAAGAACAAGTCGGAGGCGTTTCTAGGGTCCGCGAAGACCCAAAAGAACAAGTCGGAGGCGTTTCTAGGGTCCGCGACGACCCAAAGAACAAGTCGGAGGCGTTTCTAGGGTCCACGACGACCCAAAAGAACAAGTCTGATGCGTTTCTAGGGTCCACGACGACCCCAAAGAACAAGTCGGAGGCGTTTCTAGGGTCCACGACGACCCAAAAGAACCAGTCTGAGGCGTTTCTAGGGTCCACGACGCCCCAAAAGAACAAGTTGGAGGCGTTTCTAGGGTCCGCGAAGACCCAAAAGAACAAGTCGGAGGCGTTTCTAGGGTCCGCGACGACCCAAAAGAACAAGTCGGAGGCGTTTCTAGGGTCCGCGAAGACCCAAAAGAACAAGTCGGAGGCATTTCTAGGGTCCGCGACGACCCAAAAGAACAAGTCGGAGGCGTTTCTAGGGTCCACGACGCCCCACAGAACAAGTCTGAGGCGTTTCTAGGGTCCCGGACGACCCAAAAGAACAAGTCGGAGGCGTTTCTAGGGTCCACAACGACCCAAAAGAACAAGTCGGAGGCGTTTCTAGGGTCCACGAAGACCCAAAAGAACAAGTCGGAGGCGTTTCTAGGGTCCGCGACGACCCAAAAGAACAAGTCGGAGGCGTTTCTAGGGTCCACGACGACCCAAAAGAACAAGTCTGATGCGTTTCTAGGGTCCACGACGACCCCAAAGAACAAGTCGGAGGCGTTTCTAGGGTCCACGACGACCCAAAAGAACCAGTCTGAGGCGTTTCTAGGGTCCACGACGCCCCAAAGAACAAGTCGGAGGCGTTTCTAGGGTCCGCAAAGACCCAAAAGAACAAGTCGGAGGCGTTTCTAGGGTCCCGGACGACCCAAAAGAACAAGTCGGAGGCGTTTCTAGGGTCCACGACGACCCAAAAGAACAAGTCTGATGCGTTTCTAGGGTCCACGACGACCCCAAAGAACAAGTCGGAGGCGTTTCTAGGGTCCACGACGACCCAAAAGAACCAGTCTGAGGCGTTTCTAGGGTCCACGACGCCCCAAAAGAACAAGTCGGAGGCGTTTCTAGGGTCCGCGAAGACCCAAAAGAACAAGTCGGAGGCGTTTCTAGGGTCCGCGACGACCCAAAGAACAAGTCGGAGGCGTTTCTAGGGTCCGCGAAGACCCAAAAGAACAAGTCGGAGGCGTTTCTAGGGTCCGCGAAGACCCAAAAGAACAAGTCGGAGGCGTTTCTAGGGTCCGCGACGACCCAAAGAACAAGTCGGAGGCGTTTCTAGGGTCCGCGACGACCCAAAGAACAAGTCGGAGGCGTTTCTAGGGTCCGCGACGACCCAAAGAACAAGTCGGAGGCGTTTTTTCTGCTCCTGATGAGACGTCGTCACGTTGACCGCGGGGTCAATAAAATCCCCGAATAGCTACGTCACAACTCCATAATAGCAGAGGTTCGTGGCCCACCTGCTGCACCTGCTGCGAGCGTTCACGCGTCAACGGCCGCGTGCTCGAAAATCCACGAGCGTGAAAAATTCACCACGTTACACAGCTAAATGTGCTAACAGCCGGTTGCATCCACAAGCGCATGCGCATGAGTCATAGACGTAAAATAGTGAAGAGGAATCACTCTGTCAAAAATATCTATAACCAGGTTCAAAAACAGACATGCGGAACCCCCACCGCCACACACACACACACACACACACACACACACACACACACACACACACAAACTCACACATTTTCTTTTTCATACACAAAGATAGTAATAATTTAATTATAAATTAATAACTTAATTTATTAAGCAAATGATTATTACGTACAGCAACTGTGATTCTTTATCCTGGTCTTTACATTTATTGAATTTCCTTTCCCATTATTAATGTGTTCCTTACCTTTAAAATAATTACAGCAAAGTAAAATTAAACAGTTTTTTTTAGCTTATAACCTATCCTTTTTAAACATTTAAACCTCGAAATGATTGTCACATTAAAGAATTCCAGTTAGCCTCATCATACTACATAAGTTATATTTATCTTAAATATGTACTTTACCTATAATCTTATTTACTCTATATATACAAGAAAACCTAAATCTGATGTAGAGTTTTAAATTATGTTCATAAGATATTTTCAAAAGAATAGATTTAAAAAACTAAGTGTTTCTTGGTTGTTCTCATTATCATAGCAGTACATCACAGTGGTACATCTTCTAAATTTTCGCTCTTCGCAATATTGGTAAACATATTCTGACGTCATCTAGTAGTCAAATTACTATTATTAGTAGAAATACACGGAATTTATTTTAACGAAGGTTTAAAGTCTGTGGTCCATTTATTGAAGTTATCAAACATGAATCCACATATTTGGTAATATAAATCACACAGTTACTACAGTAGAAGTTTTAATTCTGGTTGTCATTAATGTTAAATGTGCAAGTTTGTTAACAGAAGCAGAAAAAGAAGCTGAAAATAAAGTCCTCACAAGGAATCATTCCACAACCTGAACATTAAAAACAGAGATCAACCTGTGAAACCTAAAACCTCAAAGATTCACTTTCAGAGACAGTTACAGAAAAACCCAGACGTGATTTAAACCCAACGCCAGCCTGGTCCTAAACGTTACGTCATCACAGCCTCTGGTCTTCTCGTGCTCTCCGTGCACGTTCCAGTCGGCAGACCAAACTGAAATCTTTATTCAGGAAAGTTTCTTTGCATCTGCGTCAGCCGCTTCCTGCGTGGGCAGGAAGTCCACGATGAGTTTAGCGAGTTTTCTTGGCCTCTCCAGCGCCACAGAGTGACCACAGCTGTCCAACACGTCCACCTGGGCGTGAGGCAGCGCCGCCTTGATCACCGCAGCACCTGAAACATCCAGCACCTGAAGAGTCGAGTCAAAGTTTGAGTCCATCAGCATTTATGATCCCCAGACAATTAAAACACTGACACTCCCGTGAGCCACCTCTGGAGCCACGCGCGCGAACGCGCGCAATAAATGACCAAAAGGGGCAATCTGGTAGAAAAATAATTATTCTAACTTGTAAACTACTTCTGAAGAAGGGCTCAGCACGTTCCTTCAGATGTTTCTAGTTCTAGTCACCGGTTTTAGGTCTGTTTTTCGTTTATTAACAGCCTAATACTCAGCTTACCTATTCATAAGCCCCGCCCCTTGGTTACTGCTACGGTTTGGTCTGTTTATGTCTGCAGACTTTTAACCTCGACTACCTCTAAACCAATCACAGCGTTGCACAATTATTCACAGACTAATTATGGAGAAACACATGTTTCTGCCAGTTTCCCTCAAACTTACAGAAAATATGCTTGTTGGTCTCAGTGAGTTTTAATTTTGTTTCCTGATGGAAGCTGTGTGTGACTTATCTACCTGATCTTCTCTTCCCCAGACGACCAGCAGGGGCGTCGTGATGAGATGCAGGTGCTCCTGCAGCGAATGACGAGATTTCTCCCCAACAATCTCCATGAACACTGTAAACAACAGCAAAGGTAGCAAAAACTAAACCTGGGTCCCCGACACAGCTACTGACCACCAGGGTCCGAGTCCAGACCGCCGTTCCCCCACTGACCACCAAGGTCCGGATCCAGACCCACCATTCCCCTACTGACCACCAGGGTCTGGATCCAGACCGCCGTTCCCCTGCTGACCATCAGGGTCCGGATCCAGACCCACCATTCCCCTACTGACCACCAGAATCCGGATCAAGACCACCGTTCCCCTGCTGACCACCAGGGTCCGGATCCAGACCCACCATTCCCCTACTGACCACCAGGGTCCGGATCCAGACTGCCGTTTCCCTACTGACCACCAGGGTCCGGATCCAGACCGCCGTTTCCCTACTGACCACCAGGGTTTGGATCCAGACCTGCGGTTTCCACTGACCACCAGGGTCCGGATCCAGACTGCCGTTCCCCTGCTGACCACCAGGGTCCGGATCCAGACCGCCATTTCCCTACTGACCACCAGGGTCTGGATGCAGACCCACCATTCCCCTACTGACCACCAGGGTCCGGATCCAGACCCACCATTCCCCTACTGACCACCTGGGTCCGGATCCAGACCGCCGTTCCCCTGCTGACCACCAGGGTCCGGATCCAGACTGCCGTTCCCCCGCTGACCACCAGGGTCCGGATCCACACCGCCATGCTCCCGCTGACCACCAGGGTCCGGATCCACACCGCCGTTCCCCTGCTGACCACCAGGGTCCGGATCCACACCGCCGTTCCCCTACTGACCACCAGGGTCCGGATCCAGACCCACCATTCCCCTACTGACCACCAGGGTCCGGATCCAGACCGCCGTTCCCCTACTGACCACCAGGGTCCGGATCCAGACCGCCGTTCCCCTGCTGACCACCAGGGTCCGGATCCACACCGCAGTTCCCCTACTGACCACCAGGGTCTGGATGCAGACCCACCATTCCCCTACTGACCACCAGGGTCCGGATCCAGACCGCCGTTCCCCTGCTGACCACCAGGGTCCGGATCCAGACTGCCGTTCCCCCGCTGACCACCAGGGTCCGGATCCACACCGCCGTGCCCCCACTGACCACCAGGGTCCGGATCCAGACCGCCGTTCCCCTGCTGACCACCAGGGTCCGGATCCACACCGCCGTTCCCCTGCTGACCACCAGGGTCCGGATCCAGACCGCCGTTCCCCTGCTGACCACCAGGGTCCGGATCCACACCGCCGTTCCCCTGCTGACCACCAGGGTCCGGATCCAGACCCACCATTCCCCTACTGACCACCAGGGTCCGGATCCAGACCGCCGTTCCCCTACTGACCACCATGGTCCGGATCCAGACCGCCGTTCCCCTGCTGACCACCAGGGTCCGGATCCACACCGCCGTTCCCCTGCTGACCACCAGGGTCCGGATCCAGACTGCCGTTCCCCCGCTGACCACCAGGGTCCGGATCCACACCGCCGTTCCCCTGCTGACCACCAGGGTCCGGATCCAGGTATATCGTACACACTGAACATTGTGATGTGAAACCGTGACAGAGAGCTCTGCTCTGATGGCTGATGAACGAGGAGGACAAGCCTGACCTTGTTTGTAGAAATCGTTGTTTGGAATCCTGTTGGCGAGGAGACCCCGCAGGACCTGGCGGCACAAAACAAGACATTCATGAGCATTTCTGGAGATGCATAGCATGAATGTTAATATGGACATGTAGAAGCTGCTGAGGCCTTCAGACTGTCAGTCTTCAGTAGATCCACAACAACATTTCACACCAGACCTGTCGGGGCAGGTTGGGAGGGGTGTGGCAGCAGAGTCTCAGCATGTTGTCTAGGTCCTGAGCAGTGGTGGGGATGAGAGGGATGGGCTCATCCATGTCGTTGCTCTTCTCCAGCTCCTTCAGACGACTGATGAACCGAGAGTCAGAAAGATAAACCAGACCTGCAGGAGGAGGAGCAGCATCTGGTCACTGCATCATGCAACCTACGGTCCCGTGGTTCCTCTACCGACCGCCAGGATCCGGATCCAGTCCCGCGGTTCCTCTACGGACCGCCAGGGTCTGGATCCAGACCCACGGTTCCTCCTCATTCAGTGCAGACAGTGCAGTCGGCTGCAGTCGGCTGCAGTCGGCTGCAGTCAGAATTGTAGTCACCTCTTTAACTGCACACTTCCGTGAGCTGTGAATCAGGAGCTAAAGGAACGTTATTAGTCCCATTCTGAAGAGTACGAGGGTACGAGGGAAGCAGCATTAGGACGCTGCCGACCGGCAGCCAGACTGGTTCGGTCCGCCTATCTACAGACCAAATCTGCCTATCGGCAGACCAAACTGAAATCTTTATTCAGGAAAGTTTCTTTGCATCTGCGTCAGCCGCTTCCTGCGTGGGCAGGAAGTCCACGATGAGTTTAGCGAGTTTTCTTGGCCTCTCCAGCGCCACAGAGTGACCACAGCTGTCCAACACGTCCACCTGGGCGTGAGGCAGCGCCGCCTTGATCACCGCAGCACCTGAAACATCCAGCACCTGAAGAGTCGAGTCAAAGTTTGAGTCCATCAGCATTTATGATCCCCAGACAATTAAAACACTGACACTCCCGTGAGCCACCTCTGGAGCCACGCGCGCGAACGCGCGCAATAAATGACCAAAAGGGGCAATCTGGTAGAAAAATAATTATTCTAACTTGTAAACTACTTCTGAAGAAGGGCTCAGCACGTTCCTTCAGATGTTTCTAGTTCTAGTCACCGGTTTTAGGTCTGTTTTTCGTTTATTAACAGCCTAATACTCAGCTTACCTATTCATAAGCCCCGCCCCTTGGTTACTGCTACGGTTTGGTCTGTTTATGTCTGCAGACTTTTAACCTCGACTACCTCTAAACCAATCACAGCGTTGCACAATTATTCACAGACTAATTATGGAGAAACACATGTTTCTGCCAGTTTCCCTCAAACTTACAGAAAATATGCTTGTTGGTCTCAGTGAGTTTTAATTTTGTTTCCTGATGGAAGCTGTGTGTGACTTATCTACCTGATCTTCTCTTCCCCAGACGACCAGCAGGGGCGTCGTGATGAGATGCAGGTGCTCTCGTCAGACTGGTTCGGTCCGCCTATCTACCCATTTTTGTGTTAATGAGGGCGTGGCTAAAGTCAGTTTGGGCCGTGACACTGTCCACTAGAGTAAAGTACTGTTAAGAAACCTACAAGTGCCATGACCGAAGGGGTTTATATGTGGTCTTTGATCCGTCGTCTGTGTTTACCTGCTGGACACACCAGGGTGAGGCGGGAGAGCTCGGAGGGGTGACAGGCCGCGTACACACCCGCCACGTTTCCACCCATCGACGTGCCCACAAGGTGGAAGGCTCTTTTATCCAGACCGATACTCTGCACGAACTGGACAGACGGACAGGAGACACGACAGAAACGGGCCGAAGAGAAGAGTTTAACGCTATATTTGTAAGAACTCTTACTACGCTTCAAATATTTAAAAATCAACCTAAAGGATGTACGTTTATCAAAAGCATTCATTTTGGTGCCATGCCGACAGAAAGAGCCTCAAGGCGTGTTTCCAGCACCTCTGGATTTGGGCAAAACCAGACATCAAAGAAGAAATCCTGGGGCGGAAAACTCCCAAATATTGAATAAACCCTTTCAGACTTCCAGGAGGTGGTTTGTCAGGCGAAGATCCACGCGACTAGTGAAACACCGATGAAGACTGTGGTTTGTACCAACTACTGTGAATGAGAAGTTATTTTAAATTAGCATCATATCTAACTGTGATTGACAAGACGTGGGCGTGGTCCACTTACAACATGGCACCAGACTACAAGTAAAAACGGGCTTCAACGTTAATCTTCAGAAGCCTGTGAGTGATGTCACAGGAGGCTTGTCCAGTTCTTCTTATGCAGTCAGTGGTCCTATGTTGCCGAGGAGGGTTTGGAGACCATTCAGGCGGCGAAGCTGCACATCCCGCAGTGTGGCGGTCAGGCTGCCAGCCGGATAATTGTGTGCTGATCCCAGTGTTCCTGATCCCGGTATCAGACTCAATCAGATCAGATATCAGAGTGAATCTGCTTTCTGCTGTTAGAAAGTCACGCAGCATCTTGGCTCCGTAGCCGCCAGTTTTGGACGCCGCAAAGCTCTTCATCCAAATAACTGTGGCGTTTAAGCTGGGATGGTGCTCACCTGGTGGATGCGGTTGACCTGACCCTGGATGCTGTAATCCTCAGCACCGGTGCGACTTGTGCCCTCGTGTCCCGGCATGTCCACGCACACCACGTGCTGGTCTCTTGGGAGGTACTGAGGGAGAAAACAAACACACCCTATGAGCTGAACACAAAACTGGTAGCAGTCCATACAGTGACTTTTGGGCATCATTTGAGTTGTTCAGACAGCTGGAAAAAACAGATCTGGGCCCCTTTTGCCTGCACATAATGAAGCCTAAACATGGCCTCATTTATGCTTCTTTGTCAAATTTGCGACGTTGGGACACCGAGCTTCTCCGTCCACGTGAAGAGCTCGGCACCACCCGACATGCGCCCCCACGTTTGTTTCTGTGGCTGTTATTCTGAAAGTGGCTAAAAAGGAAACTTGTGTAGACAGAAAGGGGAAGACGTGCAGGAAAGAGCGGCAGGCCCGGATCCAAGCCTGCACCACCTGCAGGAGGGCGATAGCGCCTGTATGTGGTGCGCTCGCTCCACCCACTCAGCCACCCGGGCCCCACACCTCCAGTTCTCCACTGCATGTTGACTTGGTCCACTTCGTTCTTTCTAGACTCGTCAAGAGCATGCAGACCACCTCCTCACACGACTTCTTTACGATGCAACATTTAAAGTAAAAACATCTGCTGGTCCTAATCAGTCAGCTCCAATGCAAACATCACCATCTCATAGAAAAACCAAACTGAAAGGTAAACAACCATCACTTTCATGTGTTGCTTCGCAGCACTTCCACCTCAACACAGAACTTGGAAAGATAAACACCCCAAAGTTGATGGAGACGCCTAGACCAGGCCTCAGTGTGTGTGTGTGCGTGTGTTACGTTGATGACGGGCAGCCACATGTCCTTGGTGGCGGAGAACCCGTGCAGCAGCAGCAGTGACGGCCTGGCGCCCCCTGGTGTCCCGCGGCTGGAATAGCAGAACTGGTAGTTTCCACTGTGAGAGTAGCGGACCGCCAGGCCCAGCTTACGCCGCCAGTACCTGAACAGGATCAGAGCAGGAGCCTTTAGCATTTCCTCTACCGACCATCATGGTCCGGATCCGACATTGAGGTCATCTCCAGTGACCATGGAGACCAAAATGTAACATTACAGCAGAAATAAACATAAATACAGTCTGGTACAAAATCAGTTTTGGTCTCCATAGTTACATTTCATATCCATGACGACTGTACAAAAGTTATATTTGATGAACCTCATCAGATAAAGTTGCATTAAACCACTAACTGATGTATAATTAGGGGTGTGGTCTCTTGACTGGCAGCTGGTACAGCCAGTGACTAGCTGTCATCACCTTAGCTACTTTACTATCTTGACTTGTGCTGTGAATAAAGACCAAACAGAACTTACAAACTGGGTTTCTGTAACTTTTCTGTAAAAGTGGGCCACCAATTTTACACCACTGGCCTTTACACACTGGCCCAAAGAAGAGAGGAAAGTACAGTAGGTGAAGGTGCAGAGCAACAGAGTAGCCCCTCCCCCTAATTGCAGTCCTGGATCTGGTGGGCCTCCTGCAGCTGGTCCTGCAGCTTTGGCCTCTGGAGTTTTTGCTCTGTTTTTGAACCGGTCTTTCTCACCGGCTGGAAGCTTCCGGGTCTCCCTCACTGGTTGGAAGCTTCCGGGTCTTCCTCAGCAGCTGGAAGCATCCGGGTCTCCCTGAGCGTCCGGGTCTTCCTCAGCGTCCGGGTCTCCCTCAGCGTCCGGGTCTCCCTCAGCGTCTGGATGCGTCCGGGTCTCCCTCAGCGTCCGGGTCTCCCTCAGCGTCCGGGTCTCCCTCAGCGTCCGGGTCTCCCTCAGCGTCCGGGTCTCCCTTAGCGTCCAGGTCTCCCTCAGCGTCTGGATGTGTCCGGGTCTCCCTCAGCGTCCGGGTCTCCCTCAGTGTCTGGATGCGTCCGGGTCTCCCTCAGCGTCCGGGTCTCCCTTAGCGTCCGGGTCTCCCTCAGCGTCTGGATGCGTCTGGGTCTCCCTCAGCGTCCGGGTCTCCCTCAGCGTCCGGGTCTCCCTCAGCGTCCGGGTCTCCCTCAGCGTCCGGGTCTCCCTCAGCGTCCGGGTCTCCCTCAGCGTCCGGGTCTCCCTCAGCGTCTGGATGCGTCCGGGTCTCCCTCAGCGTCTGGATGCGTCTGGGTCTCCCTCAGCGTCCGGGTCTCCCTCAGCGTCCGGGTCTCCCTCAGCGTCCGGGTCTCCCTCAGCGTCTGGATGCGTACGGGTCTCCCTCAGCGTCCGGGTCTCCCTTAGCGTCCGGGTCTCCCTCAACGTCTGGATGCGTCTGGGTCTCCCTCAGCGTCCGGGTCTCCCTCAGCGTCCGGGTCTCCCTCAGCGTCCGGGTCTCCCTCAGCGTCCGGGTCTCCCTCAGCGTCCGGGTCTCCCTCAGCGTCTGGATGCGTCCGGGTCTCCCTCAGCGTCTGGATGCGTCCGGGTCTCCCTCAGCGTCTGGATGCGTCCGGGTCTCCCTCAGCGTCTGGATGCGTCCGGGTCTCCCTCAGCGTCTGGATGCGTCCGGGTCTCCCTCAGCGTCTGGATGCGTCCGGGTCTCCCTCAGCGTCTGGATGCGTCCGGGTCTCCCTCAGCGTCTGGATGCGTCCGGGTCTCCCTCAGCGTCTGGATGCGTCTGGGTCTCCCTCAGCGTCCGGGTCTCCCTCAGCGTCCGGGTCTCCCTCAGCGTCCGGGTCTCCCTCAGCGTCCGGGTCTCCCTCAGCGTCTGGATGCGTCCGGGTCTCCCTCAGCGTCTGGATGCGTCTGGGTCTCCCTCAGCGTCCGGGTCTCCCTCAGCGTCCGGGTCTCCCTCAGCGTCTGGATGCGTCCGGGTCTCCCTCAGCGTCTGGATGCGTCTGGGTCTCCCTCAGCGTCCGGGTCTCCCTCAGCGTCCGGGTCTCCCTCAGCGTCCGGGTCTCCCTCAGCGTCCGGGTCTCCCTCAGCGTCTGGATGCGTCCGGGTCTCCCTCAGCGTCCGGGTCTTATGTTCTGTTAGCTGCAAAAGGCCACGCCTGCTTTCATCATCTTTTCAAGTTCAAAAACACCTGAAATCTACTGAAGTCAGAAAGTTGATAAAAAATAAGAAAATGTTATGTGAAAGTGCTGAGTCACCGTGTGTTTGTGTGTTATGAACAAATGATTCAGCAACAGCGGTGCCACAGGAGGTCTTTATTTAACCGCATGGTCAAAGTCTGCAGGGCATGTTTACAGCCACACTGCTGCTCTGCCACAATGGAGCCTTTTCTCCAGTTTGAGACATGTAGAGTTAATTTCTCTATTTTTGTATCAAAATAACAACATTCTTCTGTTAACGCTCCTCACTGCTTTACAACAAACCCCCAATGAGATAGTTGCTGAAACGTTTCAAACTAAAGGGTCTGGGCTAGAAAACTTAGTTTTCAATTATTTCTTCCTCCTGCCCTGTTGGAGTCCTCTCTCAGACCATTGCTGATGTCTTTCCTTCTTGGTATTGTGTTAACAAGAACCCTCTTGACAAGTAAAGTGCGAAAACATCTGCTTTTACTTGTTCACTGTCAAAAGTTAACTTAATCATTTTATATTTTTACATAAAAAAGACAAGTGCGGCAATCAAGGAGTTCTCAAAGAGAAGAATATGGATGGACTAAGTTAAAAAGCAGAAGACAGAAACGTAGCTGGCAGGTTGTGTTCTGAGCGTGTTTGTGTCGTCACCAGTTGTAGGCTTTGAGCAGAACTCCGGGCCAGAACAGGAAGGAGGTGACGAAGGCGAGAACGGGCAGAAGCAGAATCCCGCCGCTCAGCATTATGGTTTTAGCCACACTCAATTCCATCTGTGCAGTTCCCTGTAAAAACGCAAACGAACAAGCAAATGTTGGAATTCAGTCCCAGCTTAGTTCCTGGACTGCAGACATTTGTGGAGAATCATTGGAACATTGGCAGGATTTTGAGCCTGAATATTCCTGAAACATCTTGCGCGAGCCCCCTCAGAGCCAGAATCCACTTTCACACAGCAGGAGACCTGGCGATCTCGCAACTCCTCCTCCAGTGTGGAGGCGGAGATTCACAACAAGCCCCTTTACAAAAGACACCTGTTGGGAGGTGGTAACGGGGCTGGGACGCCGCAGCAGTGTGACATCGGTGCAAGGATGGCTGCAAATTCCACACAGGAGAAGTCGGAAGGCACATCACAGGGACAGCGGGAGACGGCATGTCGCCAAAACACGTCAAGGTCGTGGCAAAGTCCAAGTGACCAGCAAGCTGAAGAAGATGTATGAAATGAACGGCAGCAGGTCTGTGACCACGACGGCGGGAGGCGGCCGGCCCGTCTGCGTCACTTACTTGGTCACTGGGCTGAGGGTACTACTACTCAGCAAACCCTTCTGCTGTTGCTTAGCAACCTGGAGGAGCCTCCATCTGCTAAAAGCCACAACGCCGGATCCGATTCAGCAGACAGGGCCTCCTCCAGGTTTCCGCAGCATCTTTACTTTGTTTGTCTCTTGGCCTGTAACCCTTTTGTTACTCTTTAAAGAGTTTGGTGAGGCTTTCTGACTCTCAACATCTCCCTGACGTGCTGACGGATTTCATCCTCGTGCTCTGTTGGACCTTTCCCCATCACCATTTCTGTGCGCCTCTGTCACTACTTCACAGGGCAGAGCAGAGGCGTAGAGCGGCGGGGCCGCAGACTGTACAAAGACGAGCCGACTTCCACTTGGAAGGATTCCAAAATGATCCACCGTGGTTCCCAGCTCCTTCAGCTGACCCACGCTGGAGAAGTTGCAGACCTGCTGGTGAACATTTGCAACAGGATCCTACGATTCAAACGTTGTTATTGTGACAAAATCAGGAATGACCACGGCGTTCAGCTGGCACTTTACAAATCTTTAAATTCCTGCGTAGACTCAACCTGGAAGCTGGAATATTGGCTCTTGGAAGGACGGTACGATACACTTTATTGCCCCCACAGAGGAATTTGTTTTGGACTCACAGTGCTGTGCCCTTCATGTCTACACAATGTGATGGAAACAAGACTGCACCAACTCCCCAAAGAAAACGACTCTGTTCCCCCTCCGTGTCTTTCCTACATGGCAGTGAAGCAGAATAAAGGTGCGACAGCAGCACAATGACAAATAACCAAAGGGGCTAGAACAGCCACTGAAATCAGGCTTCTGTAATCTGAAACACCTTATAAGAACTATAAAATGTAAATAACTCTTCTCCTAAAAAGTCTTTATTTGAATGCAGAAGTTTTTATCTTCTTGTCTAATCTAAGCCCAGACAGCTGGCTGTCTGCTCAGACGAGAACATGTGAATGATCTGAAAGCCACCTGACAGCGTTATCTCAAACGTCAGATAGACTTTGATCTAAAACATAGAACAAAGAAATCAAAAGAGAAGGAACAAGAAGCAACTTACGGTGCAACAGCAGAGGAGGTGAGATGTAGTTTGAACTGTAAGAGGAAGAAACGGAGCTACTGATGACGGCAGGGTTCCTGATTGTGTCAGAACACCCTTTTAACGGTTCAACAAGTAATTACATGACCCTCTGTCGCGGCGGAGGTCATGTCAGACTCATTAAAGATGTTGGAGGAACATCAAACAAGTGTTTTCTAGTTTAACGTAGTGAGAAACACCTGTTCGGGTTCAGCGCCGTACCCGCCCGGGGCCTCTTTGACCTGTTATCGCCGGCTGTCCTCCATTCAGCCCGCTCCTCCTCCTCCTCTTCATCCTCTTCCTCCTCTTTACCCAAATTACACAACAGCTCCAACAGCCTTTCATCTGCACTTAAAGGGGAAGGCTTGTGCTGCGTTCAGGGTCCTCGGAAATGTCAGGGCCGTTCCGTGTGAAATTAAAACAAATGTGCCGGGGCTCCACATGACGGCGCCACCGCCTCCAGGGTCCACAGTCCGCGGTCGCAGCTGAGCACATGCAGGTCTGTTGTCAGACCTGCATGTGCTTCATTTCATTTACTTCATTTCTCTTAGTTTGTTTCAGGATTCTTCATTTTACAAACCGACTTACATATTATGGCTATTTACGTATTCTAAGAGATGAATCTCTGCAAAAATCAATATTGTTAAACACCTTATACAGTAAATGTTGCTGTGACCAACACGAAGGAGCTGTGAAGCTCGTGTCTCTCACTGACAGACTTCAGAGGTTAACTGACTAAAGCCTGGATGAACTTCACTTTTTTATTCTTACATAAGTCATAAAGTGTTTTCTAAGTTTGCAAACTTTATAGGTTCAACTGCAGTGTCACTAGTTGACTAGAGTTTCAGAGTTTAATTAAGTACCAACCAGGAACCAGTTCTCTACCGACCACTAGGGTCTGGATCTGGACCTGCGGGTCCCCTAACCGACCACTGGGGTCTGGATCCGACCTGCGGGTCCCCTAACCGACCATTGGGGTCTGGATCCGGACCTGCGGGTCCCCTAACCGACCACTGGGGTCTGGATCCGACCTGCTGGTCCCCTAACCGACCACTGGGGTCTGGATCCGGACCTGCGGGTCCCCTAACCGACCACTGGGGTCTGGATCCGGACCTGCGGGTCCCCTAACCGACCACTGGGGTCTGGATCCGACCTGCGGGTCCCCTAACCGACCACTGGGGTCTGGATCCGGACCTGCGGGTCCCCTAACCGACCATTGGGGTCTGGATCCGGACCTGCGGGTCCCCTAACCGACCACTGGGGTCTGGATCCGACCTGCGGGTCCCCTAACCGACCACTGGGGTCTGGATCCGGACCTGCGGGTCCCCTAACCGACCACTGGGGTCTGGATCCGACCTGCGGGTCCCCTAACCGACCACTGGGGTCTGGATCCGGACCTGCGGGTCCCCTAACCGACCACTGGGGTCTGGATCCGGACCTGCGGGTCCCCTAACCGACCACTGGGGTCTGGATCCAGAACATTCCATTAAGGGCATAAAACCCAGCATACTGACTTAAATTGCGTTTTTTTGGGGCTAAAAATATCCAGAGCTGGTTTTTCTTTCATGACTCAAGCGGTTGTCAGCTGACCAGCTGGGGCGGAAATACCGACCCAGAAACCACAGGAATACCTCACATTCCTGCAGGGAGTAGCTCATCACACACATAACTGTGCAGGCATGTGATCCCACCTGATCCCTGTTTTCTCTCAATATGGAGCTCTGTTTTAAGGTTCTGGAAAGTTTTGTTTTTCTTTTATCCAGCTGAATGGATCATTTGATATGTGGTTTACTCCTCTGAAACCTGCACTTTTCTCATCTATTTATTGATATTTACATTTTATGATTTCAATAGAGGTCCCCACAGACGTCCACAGACGTCCACAGATGTCCACAGAGGTCCACAGACGTCCACAGACGTCCACAGAGGTCCACACGCAGGCCCAAACACAGGTCCACAAAGGTCCACACAGGTCCACAGAGATACACACAGGTCCACAGACGTCCACAGACGTCCAGGAAGGTCCACAGACGTCCACAGACGTCCAGAAAGGTCCACAAAGGTCCACAGAGATCCACACAGGTCCACACAGGTCCACAGACGTCCACAGACGTCCACAAAGGTCCACAAAGGTCCACACAGGTCCACACAGGTCCACAAAGGTCCACAAAGATCCACAGAGGTCCATAGAGATCCCCCCATTTGATTCAAAGGAGCGTACGCTCAGCATGAGCAGCGGGTCCAGCAGGGGGTGCAGCAGCGGGTGCAGCAGCGGGTCCAGCAGGGGGTGCAGCAGCGGGTCCAGCAGGGGGTGCAGCAGCGGGTCCAGCAGGGGGTGCAGCAGCGGGTGCAGCAGCGGGTCCAGCAGGGGGTGCAGCAGCGGGTGCAGCAGCGGGTGCAGCAGCGGGTGCAGCAGCGGGTCCAGCAGGGGGTCCAGCAGCGGGTCCAGCAGCAGCTTCAGGCTCTGAAACACAACTGCATATACTATATACAGCTCAGTGAAAAACAGAAGAAATCTCTTTACATTTTATGCATAAACAAGCACATAAAAATACATTCAACTATATCTGATCCCTGCATGTGAAACTAACTAAAATCATTAAAGGTTACGTAGTTTTGATCCCTGTTGGGATCGATCAGCTCCACGCGACAGTATTTTTATTTTGATTACCTAAAATCTCTCTGGGCCTATTGATTTGTGAGCACCATATTTGGGCCTGCCCCTCCCACGGCCCCGCCTACTGCTCTTTCTGAACCTTTCAGATACGTTTCTGAGCACACTTGGGAACAGACGCACGGAAGGATTATCTGTGCTTAGACCTTAAAGGACACATCTGCAGATTCTAGTTAGTGTGAACAGAAAAAATAAAAAAAATGTGAAGGCTCCTGGTATAACTGCCTGAAAACTGACTATATTAAAGATTAAGTGTAAGGCCGTAAGTCTACTGCCGGGCTCCCGGCTGCGGTGGCTGCAACGACCAGGTCACCACAGAGACTACAGTGATCCTGGTGCTCCATGGAGGAACCACACGTCCGGATCCATACCAGAGTGGTCAGTAGAGGAACCACAGCTTCGGATCCAGACCCTTGTGCGGTGCAGTGTCCTGGAGACTCGCTGACCTTCGGGGCTGAGGAGACCTGTCTGGTGGTTTACCCTGGACTCCTGCTGGTGGAAACACGCATATTGACTCCCACGTTAAAATGTCCAAATTTAGAAGAGAAATACGTTTTTTTACAGTCGTGAAGAAACGGGTCTTCAGAAACAGGCAGGTCACGTGATGAATGCTTCGTCCACTGGTCCACTGCAGGGCCGAGACCGGAACCGTCTTCAGATACACACGGTAATGTGTTAAAG
Organism: Xenentodon cancila; assembly: GCA_014839995.1. Lineage (NCBI taxonomy): Eukaryota > Metazoa > Chordata > Actinopteri > Beloniformes > Belonidae > Xenentodon > Xenentodon cancila. The sequence goes on along the minus strand of CM026203.1, from coordinate 31,529,495 downwards.
AACAGTTTACACATTAATGTCCGTTTAGGAAAGAAAGAAGCAGCTTGTCGCACCAGAACCTAAAAGAAATATTAAAATAATCTTATACAAACTAAGAACCGTTGATTTTCTTTAAATATGAACAAAGTTTAATTTTACTTTAATACTTAAATAAAACTGCTTAATTAGAAGAAATTTAAGGACTCAAATTATACTTAAATACTTTTGTAGGTGGGAAACAATCTTTATTGTGTTTTTCATAAAACTACAAACGTTATCACAGATTAGACTTCCAGCCTCCGATCCTGTTTTTGGAAGACCGTCTGCACGTTCAGACATTTAAATTTGTTCTTATGTTCAAAGCATCAAACAAATAACACATGTTATTACAAACGTACATGGTCATTAGTGAGTTGAAAACAACCATTAGATTTTCCAATAAGCTGAAAAACTAAAATAACTCTCAATAATCTCAGATGAAGTTCACATCTGAAACTTTCTTCTGCCACATGACTAAAATCTCCTGTTGATCTTTACTGGGATAAATGCAAACATCTGCTCACATTATCAGTCTGGGCAAGCTGCTGTCCCTGAATGGGCAGTTTTGCTTTATGAAGCTGCATCCTGAGCATGCAGAACATCCAGAACATGCAGAACATCCAGAACATGCAGAACATCCAGAACATGCAGAACATCCAGAACATGCAGAACATATGAACATGCAGAACATATGAACATGCAGAACATCCAGAACATGCAGAACATCCAGAACATGCAGAACATATGAACATGCAGAACATATGAACATGCAGAACATCCAGAACATGCAGAACATCCAGAACATGCCGAACATCCAGAACATGCAGAACATATGAACATGCAGAACATCCAGAGCATGCAGAACATCCAGAACATGCAGAACATATGAACATGCAGAACATCCAGAACATGCAGAACATCCAGAACATGCAGAACATATGAACATGCAGAACATATGAACATGCAGAACATCCAGAACATCCAGAACATGCAGCTCCCATCACGACAAGTGCTTTAAGAGCTAAAAGATCTTTAAGTACTTCAAACTTTTCTTAACAACTTAAACACAGCAAGCTCAACTATTGGAAACGTAACTGCTTTAGTGTCCACTTCCAGTCCTGCCAAGTGTTATAAACACTAATAAAAACATCTGGACACTTTGTCTTCATAAAACAAAATATATGAAACTAAACTCAACCACAGCTCTTCTTGTTCTGTTTTGAAATCTCATAAAACAAACTGACCAACTGCAGTCAACTCTAATGTGATTAACTGTCATTTGGGATATTTTATTGCTTTTTTATTCAGCGCTGCTTCGCTCGTTCTTATTGTTCTTTTTCTGAGCAACATAAAGATGTATTTAAAGTCGGTATTGCGCGTCAGTGCTGACAGGGTTCATCCAGGCTTCGGCCGCATCTCCAGCAGCAATAATGGTGCTCGTGAAACGTCCGTCCATCTCTCGCCGTGACGAATGTCTTGCAGAAGATGAGCTGAAGGAAGAGGTCGAGGTGAAGGGGAGGCAGCAGAGGAAATGATTACTTATCCAAATGACACTAAACAAATAACAGACAGTATCAATAAATGACCATTTACTGAACATTGTTAGGGTTTGTGCTCCGACACAAACATGTAGGTCTCACCTCGTCGCAGCCTGAGCATCGCGGCCACACCGACTGGCAGTAGTGGCGTCCACAGAGCAGCTTCTGATTGGACCAGAAGTACACCAGGTCTACCAAACTCTGTCCACACTCTGCACACACGAAGCAGGCGGGATGCCACAGGGCATCATGGTAACCTGCACGCTCGGCATAAACAGCTGGACTCTCCTTGGCAACCTCTCCATGGCAACCAGTACACCGCTGGAGGACAGAAGGAAAACGTGAACGCTTGGGTTGAAAAATGACGGACTGGGTGATCCGGGTGGTGGTTCTGTCTCTAAACCTGGAACCTAACTTTCCAGCTCAGATGTTCTCTGAAAACCTGAACTGAAAATCACTGGCATCAGCTGACGTTTCTTCTATCCTGTGTGTGTTTGAGCTTCTGTGTCTCTCAGGATGTAAGTTCTACCAAACTAGCCAGGACTCATTTACTGACATGTTCGGTCTTGTCCTCTGTTCCATTTGGAGCTCCAGCAGCAGAAGTGAGGCTGCTGATGGTCGGGACATGGTCCTGATGCTGCGCAGCTTCCTTCTTGTCGCTATGATCTTTGGTCTCCTTGGCTGTCCTCTGAATGGCTGCTTTGTGCAGAGCTCCAGACTCAGCAGGGAAGGCCACCTCCCCGACTCCCAGCACCTCCTGTTTGTACTGCTTCACAAACAGAAGCATGGAGGAAATCTGCAGAAACACAGTGGAGGAGATGGAGAGGACTCAGAATTACATCTGCAGCTGTGACCTGCAGTGATCGTAGAGGTCATGTAGACATCATGTGTGCATGCGTGGAGGCGTTCATGGGACAAACATGGGGTTTATGGGTGGACTTGGTGGTTACTGTTATGCTTTACCTCCTCATCGCTAGCCAGACTCTGACACTTCATGGGGTCCTGATCGTAGAATGGAAGCTGGCTGAGGAGTTGCCTGCGCCGCTGCAGCGCTCCATCACTGCCTGAAACAGGACGCCGACTCTCTGGGAGGAGCTCCATGTACTGCATGGCCTGAGGGGTCAGCGACACCTTAGTTCTGGTTCAATTCAGTCGTCTTAAGTGCAGGTGAGGCAGCTTTCATCGTCTAAAAGCAGCGCTGGACACCCTTTCTGACAGGACATCTGTCAGGGTTCAGGACCAAATGTCAACGTTCCAACCAGCGCTGTCTTGACGTCTGAATAAATATCTAACATCATTCTCATTTTAAAGATAATGCGGTTTATTGTGCTTTAAACTGCATTAAAGTCTAGTTTTGCTCAATTTTCGTAACCGTTATAAACATTGTTTGCACCGCGGTGCATCACCTGCATTCGTATGGTTGCCCAGCAACACATCCAGCACGCGCAGCGACGAGTCACCACTGAAAACCAACCACGGCGACGGTAGTGTCCACGTACACGTACACGTCCACGTCCACGTACACGTCCACGTCCACGTCCACGTACACGTCCACGTACACGTACACGTACACGTCCAAGTACACGTCCACGTACACGTCCACGTACACGTACACGTCCACGTCCACGTCCACGTCCACGTACACGTCCACGTACACGTACACGTACACGTCCATACGTCCTCGTCCATGTCCACGTCCACGTCCACGTCCACGTCCACGTCCACGTACACGTACACGTACACGTACACGTACACGTCCATACGTCCTCGTCCTCGTCCACGTCCACGTACGCGTACACGTACACGTACACGTACACGTACACGTACACGTACACGTACACGTCCTCGTCCACGTCCATACGTCCTCGTCCTCGTCCACGTCCACGTACGCGTACACGTACACGTACACGTACACGTACACGTCCATACGTCCTCGTCCACGTCCACGTACACGTACACGTCCACGTACACGTACACGTCCTCGTCCACGTCCATACGTCCTCGTCCATGTCCACGTACACGTCCACGTCCACGTACACGTACACGTACACGTACACGTCCTCGTCCATGTCCACGTCCACGTACACGTACACGTACACGTCCTCGTCCACGTACACGTACACGTCCATACGTCCTCGTCCACGTCCTCGTCCACGTACACGTCCACGTCCACGTCCACGTACACGTCCACGTCCACGTCCACGTACACGTCCACGTACACGTCCACGTACACGTACACGTACACGTACACGTACACGTACACGTACATACGTCCATACGTCCTCGTCCATGTCCACGTCCACGTCCACGTACGCGTACACGTACACGTCCATACGTCCTCGTCCATGTCCACGTCCACGTCCACGTACACGTACACGTACACATACACGTACACGTACACGTACACGTACACGTACACGTCCATACGTCCTCGTCCACGTCCTCGTCCATGTCCACGTACACGTACACGTACACGTACACGTCCATACGTCCTCGTCCACGTCCTCGTCCACGTACACGTCCACGTACACGTCCACGTACACGTACACGTACACGTACACGTACACGTACATACGTCCTCGTCCATGTCCACGTCCATACGTCCTCGTCCACGTCCTCGTCCATGTCCACGTACACGTACACGTACACGTACACGTACACGTACACGTCCATACTTCCTCGTCCATACGTCCACGTACACGTCCACGTACACGTACACGTACACGTACACGTCCATACTTCCTCGTCCATACGTCCACGTACACGTCCACGTACACGTACACGTACACGTACACGTACACGTCCATACGTCCTCGTCCACGTCCTCGTCCATGTCCACGAATACAAACCGTGGCTGCTGCTCCAATCCCTCCCTCCTGTGTTCCCATCCGTCCTTTCTGGGTTCCGATCCATCCCTGCTGGGTTCCAAACCATCCCTGCCGGGCTCGGATCCCGCCCTTCTCGGTTTTACGTCCCTTCTGGGTTCGGATCCCTCCCTGTTGGGTTCCGATCCGTCCCTTTCAGGGTTCCGATCCCTCCCTGCTCGGTTTTCCGTCCCTTCTGGGTTCGGATCCCTCCCTGCTGGGTTCCGATCTGTTCTTTCTGGGTTCCGATCTGTTCTTTCTGGGTTCCGATCTGTTCTTTCTGGGTTCCGATCCCTCCCTGCTGGGTTCTGATCCGTCCTTTCTGGGTTCCGATCCCTCCCTGCTGGGTTCTGATCCGTCCTTTCTGGGTTCCGATCTGTTCTTTCTGGGTTCCGATCCCTCCCTGCTGGGTTCTGATCCGTCCTTTCTGGGTTCCGATCCCTCCCTGCTGGGTTCTGATCCGTCCTTTCTGGGTTCCGATCCCTCCCTGCTGGGTTCCGATCCGTCCTTTCTGGGTTCCGATCTGTTCTGTCTGGGTTCCGATCCCTCCCTGCTGGGTTCCGGTCTGTCCCTGCTCGGTTCGTCATCATAATTATAGGTTTCAGAACCTGAAACTCACTCGCGCCTGACCTGAATCTAAACCAGACCGTTTGGGCTGATCAGCACAGAGACGACTGTAAAGCTGTTCTGAATCATTTTAAATTAAATTAACCAAACTAAATGTTTTTCCTTTGTTGAAAGATGAAAACCAGACATATGAGCTAAAAAAAGCACAATACTGCATGAACACATGAACACAAGCTTCACGTTGCAGACGGTTAGGAATGCTTTTCCTTCGTGATCCTTCACATCAACCAGATAAAGGATCAATAAAACTGATTTCAAAGTGATTGACTTCCCCCTTCAATGATCCTCACCAGTTTCCCGGCCGGTGCCCAGTCGTACGTCATGGTGTCGAAAGTCGGGTCTTTGCCCGACACCACTGGGTTTGTCACGGTCATCCGGTTTCTCTTGTACATGCGAAGGCCACCGCCGCCTTTGACCTTCGCTGTTAAATAGGAGCATGGCGAGTCTGCGAGCAGGCGGCCCATTCGCTGGTCATCCTCGAGGTCGCTTCCTGGAGCGTGCTCAACGTTGCTGCAGCCACACGCCATGCAGGCTTTCCTGCACAGAGAAGATGCAAGAGGGACGGAAGAAGAGCTTCAGAAGAAGATGACAAACGCTAAACAGATACTTTGCTGCAGAAGAGCTTAAGTCCAGAGCCTTTAATTGAATCAGCTGTAATTAGTAAAATCATTTCAGATTCTTTTCCTAATGAAATGTCAGCCAGCCAACAACGAAATGTCTGGAGACAAAAGTCCTAAATCTGTGTTGACGCCTGACTTTGAAACCAGGTTCTGTTTGTTTGTCTTTTGGTGTCAGTTTCAGCACCGACACACGGATGGATGAAGAGCAGCTCCAGGCTCACCAGCTGTCTCACCTCCAAGAATGTGGCTGCAGTCCAGAGCAGCTCTCCTTACAGGCGAGACACACTGCCGCTCTTCCTCCTCCTCCCTTTCCTCCGACGCCCAACGCGCTCGGCTTTGCAGACATCTGGGAGGAGACACAATGACACAGAAAACTGAGGCGTGTGCTGCTTTTGCCAGTATGCTGCTGATCCCGATCCACTTAGGTTTCCTTGTTAGCCAGGAAACTTTTGACAAGACAAGTCAGAATCTCACTGCTTCCAGATGTGTATGAGAAGATGTCCTCTGCGTCAGAAACTGGGAGATGTTGCTCCTCACACGTCCACCTCCAGGCTGAAGCCAAGTAAGAAAAGCTGCACTGCTTCTACTGACCACCAGGGCTCATAAAGGGGCTCAATCTCCCACAAATGTGAATGTAACTTCTAAGTTATGAAAAAACAACACATTTCCGTATTTCTAGGGGCGTGGTCTTTTGATTGGCGGCCAACACAGCTAATGCTCTTTAGCTCCTCAGTTCTTGGCGCTGAGGTCCTCCAGGCGTCTGCAGGTTCCAGCACTGGTTTCTGATGTCGTTTCATTAGCAATAAATGAAATGGGGATGTTTGGAGAGACTTGATCAGAATGTATATTGATTTTTGAAAGTATATTGATGTCGTAGGTTAGCATAAGCTACGTCAAGGTCAAACAGCTAATACTGACTGAAAGCAGGTGGGCGTGGCCCAGTCCACTTCCAGGTCTCATGTTTTAACCCATTTACAACATGCAGGAAAAACAGGCTTCAAAAACACGCCTCAGAGAACTTGAGTGACATCACAGGGGGCGTGTCCTGTTCTTCTAACACAGTCTGCGAACCAACATAACATAAACCAACAGTTCCCGAGGTCGTCACAGTCAGGTAATGACGTGGTCCTCAGCTCTTCCTCCGCCCGCTGGCTCTGAGCATCCTCAGCTGCTGCCCAACAGCACTTAGCAGTGGTTGCTACCATTGGAGCCACAACCAGGTGCTGAAGGTGGCTGCTGAGCTCATCAACTAGAAGAAGCACCTGAAACCATCTAAACATCAGAAAACATTCGTCAGAGCGGGAGGGTGCTCCAGTTCCCAGGCAAAACCTCAGGCAGGCCTCCTGGGAACAGCACATGACTGGCAGAGGACTGGCACACCTCCACCCAGAGACACACCTCCACTCAAACACACGCCTCTATCCACAGACACACCTCCACCCAGAGACACAACTCCACCCAGAGACACACCTCCACTCAAACACACACATCTATCCACAGACACACCTCCACCCAGAGACACACCTCCACTCAAACACACGCCTCTATCCACAGACACACCTCCACCCAGAGACACACCTCCACCCAGAAACACACCTCCACCCAGAGACACACCTCCACTCAAACACACGCCTCTATCCACAGACACACCTCCACCCAGAGACACACCTCCACCCAGAGACACACCTCCACTCAAACACATGCCTCTATCCACAGACACACCTCCACCCAGAGACACACCTCCACCGAGAGACACACCTCCACCCAGAGACACACCTCCACTCAAACACACGCCTCTATCCACAGACACACCTCCACCCAGAGACACACCTCCACCCAGAGACACACCTCCACTCAAACACACGCCTCTATCCACAGACACACCTCCACCCAGAGACACACCTCCACCCAGAGACACACCTCCACTCAAACACACGCCTCTATCCACAGACACACCTCCACCCAGAGACACACCTCCACCCAGAGACACATCTTGGGTTTTATAACAAAACACAGGTACACTGGTGTACGCTGAAACTTACAAGTAATGTGGACCAAACAATACTACACGATGACCTGGAGCAGGGTGTTAGTAGACAGGATAACCGCTGAAACGGACGAGGGCACAGGTGCAGTACATGAAGAGGAGAACTGAGGAATGCTGGGAGTTGTAGTGTCAGGGCCGGTGATCAGCATGCTGGCGATGGGAGGAGCAAGCATGACACTGTGCAGGTAGGATCATCTCATCAGCCCAACGACATCATCACTGATCCTCCTCTACACTTCACATTGTTTATTGTTTATACTATATATATATTATATTATTGTTTATACATGACCCCATCTCAAGAATAAATCACCACTACTTGTCATTTTAAAGTAATTAACTTCATGAGATCATTTTAGATCACCCTGCATTTTTTTTTTTTTCATTGTCAGTGTGGACATCGTGCACACGCTGTATGTACGATGCACACCGAAATTAGTCTCTGCTTTTAACCCAACATTTACTGAACCATGTGACTAAAGTTACAGGGTAGACAACTGTGCAAACACCAACCATGGACAACCGCCACGGACTGTGAAAGAAGAACTGGACAAACACTCCTGTGATGTCATCCATGGGTTTTCAGAAAAGTGCTTTTAAAGCCTGTCGTCGCTGTGCTGCAGAGCGAACGGGTTTCAGAGGCCTCCTGGGACACGCCCACCTCACTTCAGTCGCAGTCAGTTGTTTTAGCTTGGCTAACATAGCTTATGCTAACCTATGATACAAAATCATCTCCGGGGGGGTTGGCCCGTTTCAGTTAGGCCAGCTGCTGGGGTTGCAGGACGGTTGACTGCCAGCGAATGTTTACAGCTCAACTTCCTTTTTTAAATGACGTTTCAGTGGTGAAATCATAAACGCCTGCTGCGATAGACGGTCAGTTAGAAGTAGTTAGCGGAGTGAACAGCACCACCAGAGTATCCTCCCCTAAATATGAATTCCTTTGTTCTGTCTTTGCTCACACCATTGGCTGTACCAGCCTCCAATCAAAAGACCACGCCCCTAATTACACATGAATGTGTTGCTTTATTTCATTTTACATTGTATGGTTTAAAAAAATGGTCGGCACTGTTGCCTCGCAGCAAGAAGGTTCCTGGTTCAATTCCCAGGCGGGAGTCTTTCTGTGTGGAGTTTGCATGTTCTCCCCGTGCTTGCGTGGGTTCTCTCCGGGTTCTCCGGCTTCCTCCCACAGTCCAAAAACATTGTTCATTGGTGATTCTAATTAGCCCGTAGGTCGTTTGTGTGGTCCTGTGGTGGACTGGGGACCGGTCCAGGTGGACACCTGCCTCTCCCCAGCAGACCCTCGTGACCCTGCAAAATGATGAAGCGGGTGTAGATAATGGATGGATGGTTTAAAAAATCAGCCGTTTCCAGTTGTCGTGGATGTGAGCTCTAGTTGTAGAAACAGTAAATCAGGACGGCTGATATGAGACCTGGTTCAGTTTCAGGTCCAGCATTCTTGTTTTTAATAGTCCTTCCTCTGGACTGTCAGGGTAAACCACTACGAGGAGTTTGGTGGTTGTTTATGAGGTGGCAGAAACGGCTTTGATTGTGTCAACAAGTGTCCTCACGGCTCCAAATGTGCCAAGATTTACAACATGACAGTATTTTTAGAGCCTCTTGCAGAAAACCTGAGGGCTGAAACAGCTGCTGCCCTTTGTCTGACAGACTGTCCACCTGTCCATCTGTCACCAGGCATTAACAAGCCCACCTCCACTGGACCGGTGGTGGGTGAGGCATTCAAACACTTCATATACTGAATATTTACAGAGACAGAGAGACATTCTCTGACACAAAAGTAAAGACAATAGTAACTAAACCACATAAGACTGGGAAAACTAGTCTGTGTATAAAGAGAGGAGGTCATGTTGAGACAGGACAAGACCAAACAAGGAGCAGTTGACACAAAGCTGGAATTACACGATTATCTAAAATTACAAACCGGGTTTCCAGAAGTTCAAAGCTTTCAAAAACAGCTGCAAATCTAGAGCTTGAAACAAGACCTGGACAGAGACCTGTCAGCCTTAACTTTACATCACCTTTCCTTTTTAAAAGATGATTTCATGACTGAGGAAACTAATTATTGCAGCTTTACGGGATAAATCAGGTCAACTCTTGTTGTGTACAGGATTTCAGCAGCTCTGATCACCTGACTCTGTATTTCATGATGCTATGTACATTTTTAAAAAGAGATTGAAGTGCAGGCAAGGCCAATCAAACACAGCACACAGTTCAGAGTCCTGCAGACGTTACAGGAAACACACACCATCGTCATGGCAACACGTGTTCCTCCAAAACTACAACAAATGAGATATGATGCAGATATGATACGTTCGGTCTACAGGCTGTATAAGACGAACTGGACAAAACCAGGACCAGCGGAACTGTAACCAGGACCAGTGGAGCCTAAACCAGGACTACCAGAACTGAACCGGGACCACTGGAGCCAAAACCAGGACTAGCAGAACCGAAACCAGGACTACCGGAGCTAAAACCAGGACCAGCAGAGCTAAAACCAGGACCAGCGGAACTGTAACCAGGACCAGTGGAGCCTAAACCAGGACTACCAGAACTGAACCGGGACCACTGGAGCCAAAACCAGGACCAACAGAACTGAAACCAGGACTACCGGAGCTAAAACCAGGACCAGCGGAACTAAAACCAGGACCAGTGGAGCCAAAACCAGGACTACCAGAACTGAACCAGGACCACTGGAGCCAAAACCAGGACTAGCAGAACTGAAACCAGGACTAGCAGAGCTAAAACCAGGACTAGCAGAACTGAAACCAGGACTACCGGAGCTAAAACCAGGACCAGCAGAACTAAAACAAGGACCAGTGGAGCCAAAACCAGGACTACCAGAACTGAACCAGGACCACTGCAGCCAAAACCAGGACCAGCAGAACTGAAACCAGGACTACCGGAGCTAAAACCAGGACCAGCAGAACTGAAACCATGACTAGAACTGAAACCAGGACTAGCAGAGCTACAACCAGGACTAGAACTGAAACCAGAACTAGCAGAACTGAAACCAGGACTAGCAGAACTGAAACCAGGACTAGCAGAACTGAAACCAGGACTAGTAAAACTGAAACCAGGACTAGCAGAACTGAAACCAGGACTAGTAAAACTGAAACCAGGACTAGTAAAACTGAAACCAGGACTAGCAGAACTGAAACCAGGAGTAGAACTGAAACCAGGACTAGTAAAACTGAAACCAGGACTAGCAGAACTGAAACCAGGACTAGCAGAACTGAAACCAGAACTAGCAGAGCTGAAACCAGGACTAGCAGAACTGAAACCAGGACTAGCAGAGCTGAAACCAGGACTAGCAGAACTGAAACCAGGACTAGCAGAGCTGAAACCAGGACTAGTAAAACTGAAACCAGGACTAGTAAAACTGAAACCAGGACTAGCAGAACTGAAACCAGGAGTAGAACTGAAACCAGGACTAGTAAAACTGAAACCAGGACTAGCAGAACTGAAACCAGGACTAGCAGAACTGAAACCAGAACTAGCAGAGCTGAAACCAGGACTAGCAGAACTGAAACCAGGACTAGCAGAGCTGAAACCAGGACTAGCAGAACTGAAACCAGGACTAGCAGAACTGAAACCAGGACTAGCAGAACTGAAACCAGGACTAGTAAAACTGAAACCAGGACTAGTAAAACTGAAACCAGGACTAGCAGAACTGAAACCAGGACTAGTAAAACTGAAACCAGGACTAGCAGAACTGAAACCAGAACTAGCAGAGCTGAAACCAGGACTAGCAGAACTGAAACCAGGACTAGCAGAGCTGAAACCAGGACTAGCAGAACTGAAACCAGGACTAGCAGAGCTGAAACCAGGACTAGCAGAGCTCTGCCGGGACCAGCCAGCACTCGGTCTGCCACCTGTGAGGCTCAGGAATCTAATGGCTTGTGGAGCAGGAAACCGATGTCGGCCAGCCAGCCATCAACCAAGTGACCAAGAGCCCCAATGGACCTATGCTACATGTCATTTCAGCTGGTTTTAGCAAGCGGTCTGCTGAGTTGAGGGGGTCCTGAGCTGATCCTAGACAAAAGTCTCTGGACGGAGAACCCAGCTGCTGCAAGACATGCTTGCTAATGAGCCAGATGCAGTCCAGCTGGACTCCTCTGGTTGGCGCTGACAGCAGCCTTCAACCGCGGACAACTTCTTCAGGCCAAACTCGTCCAAACTCGTCCAGACCTGAACCCGTCCCAGCAGTCTTTTGAAGCCATAAACAGCGCAACAAGACATATGATCTTTAAAGTATAAAGCTCGAGTAAAGACAGAGCTAAGTGATAAGTAGTTAAAGCCATGACAGATAGTTATTGGTTGTGCAGTCGTAAACCAAGACCATGCCCCAATTTATACATGAATCCGTTCCTTAGTATAATTCTACCAGCTGAGGTCCATTAAAATTCACCCGTCCAGTCGTCATGGATGTGACATCTAATGATGGAGACCAAAACTAGTTTTGTTCCAGACTGAAATTATGTTTATTTCTGCTGTAAAGTTGAACATTTTAACCCGGAGGTGGATGGAGATGAACTCATGTTGGATCCAGACCCTGGTGGTCAGCAGAGGAACCGCAGGTCCAGATCCAGACCTTAGTGGTCATTAGAAAAACTGCAAATCCAGATCCAGACCCTGGTGGTCAGCAGAGGAACCGCAGGTCCAGATGCAGACCCTGGTGGTCAGCAGAGGAACCGCAGGTCCAGATCCAGACCTTAGTGGTCATTAGAAAAACTGCAAATCCAGATCCAGACCCTGGTGGTCAGCAGAGGAACCGCAGGTCCAGATGCAGACCCTGGTGGTCAGCAGAGGAACCGCAGGTCCAGATCCAGACCTTAGTGGTCATTAGAAAAACTGCAAATCCAGATCCAGACCCTGGTGGTCAGCAGAGGAACCGCAGGTCCAGATGCAGACCCTGGTGGTCAGCAGAGGAACCGCAGGTCCAGATCCAGACCTTAGTGGTCATTAGAAAAACTGCAAATCCAGATCCAGACCCTGGTGGTCAGCAGAGGAACCGCAGGTCCAGATCCAGACCCTGGTGGTCAGCAGAGGAACTGCAGGTCTGGATCTGGACCCTAATGGTCGGTAAAGGAACTTCTCGTTTTCTTAATTCTGCGTTGCTTCAACCGGGAATGTGGTGCTTGGTTCCAGGCCTCCCTTTTGGGTAGTGACTGAAAGAATGATCATTCAAGTGACAGACGTTTCCTTCGTACATGTGCTTCTCGTTAGAGGTGGTCATCTGAGAGACACTTGGAGCAGAGTCCCTCCTCCAGGTGATGTGGGGGGGTGTTCCCATTCTCATCCAGTTCTTCTTATACGGTCTATGGGTCAATACCAGACCTGTTGGGATATCGTGGAAAATCCTAAATGGTCATCACATGGGTGAAGATTTGTGAAAATCATGTTGGATCAATCTCTCTGCCTTGTTCTTTTTCAGACAGCAGAACGTTTCCATTTCAGTCCGTTAATATAATCCCCGACGGCGAGGATCCAACCGCCTGCTGTCTGTTCTGGCGGAGGTTTGCCTCCCACAGATCCTCCTGTATTTCAGCTCTTTTGTCCTTCCAGAGGTCACATGAGTCCTGGGCCAATAACCTGATAGATCAGATCAGAACCATCTGTTCAGTTTGATCCCCTTCTGGAAAAAGTGTCATCACTGGGCTGAAAATAACTGCTGCCACAACACAACACAAAGAAAACACATACTGGGGGTGTCAGGGGTCGGGGAAGGTTCCCTGTGACCAGAACAGCACCAAGCAATCAATGAACCTGTCATTAACTGTAAATTCATTCAGTCTGCTCTCTTTCTTCATGTTACCCACATGTTTTACCTCCCTGGATACTGGAGCATGATGTTGACACGGGTGGGAACTTCATCTGGTCTCTCGTTTTGTTTTAAAAGTAGCACAGCAGGAAACGAGGAGGTGGCTGGACGCCAAAGTTCCTGGCCTGGCCTCAGACCTGTGACTGCGGCAGCTCGGGAGTGTGTCCAGCGACCTCCAGCCTCTTATCTGCCAGCATTTCCTGCACTTTGCTCTTCGCATAGCCCACATATTTACAATAACTCGGCCGAGGAGTCAACTCCAGCATATTTGCCTTATCTGACTCCTAAATATAGAGCTGCCACACATTTTCCTCTAAAAGAGAGTTTTGTCCAGCCGTTGTATGGTTAAAAACTGTAATTCAGAGCAACGTCTAGTACTGTCCTGTTCATTCCCTGTTTTTTATTCTTCCTACAGAGAAGAAAAGGGCAGCCCTGATCAACAAACCTGCATTTAGAGCACAGAAAACCTATTAGGTGTTGAAAATGTTAGCTCAGTTTGAATTTGATGGCAATGAAATGTCTCAAAAACAGTTGGGACATAACAAAAGTCGAGGAAAGTAAGTGGTACTACAAACGAACACCTGGAGGAACATCTGTATGAAACTGACCTATCAGTAAGCCCCGCCCCTCAAACACAGATGAGCCAATGCAGCTTTAAATATGGTGTTAGGTAGTTGTGTCTTTCCGGATTAAACTGAATAAAAGTAAACGACTGTAATCTTCCCTGCAGTGCATGAACAGTGTTGATCCTGGATGTCATCTGTAACCATGACAACAGTAAGATGAAGCTTCTGTGATCCCTCACCTCCAGTTTGACCTTGTTACCAACCAGATCTATTTTGAGATGTTCTGCATATCCCTCCACGACATATTTAAGTCCGTTTGAATGTTCCTCCATTAGTGTACAAAATGTGTCTAAAGTATCTCAGGACCATCTCTGATGGTGTGGAGGTGCACTGCTGTCTTTGGAAAGGACAGGAGAAGATGCTCCGTCAAGACCCGTCAAACATCTTTTCAGGGAGCCTTGCATCTTTGACAAACCTACTTGCAGTCCAGACCTTTCACCATAAATACACAAATACATATTTAATTATTTAAGAGGACAATGAAAACCCAGGACTCTCCCAGAACTCCATCAACTGGTCTCCTCACTTCCAAATGTTTATGGACTGTTTTCAAAGAAGAGCTGCTACACCGCGGTGAACATCAGCCTGTCAAAACTCTCTTCAGATGTTTTGTTTCCGTTAAATTCAAAGTTCATGATTATTATTATAATTTTTAAGATAGTACATTTTTTAGTTCAAACTTTGTATATGTTTTATATGATCTATTGTGTGTTTAAGACACACTTTTATTCACCTGTGTTTCTCTATTTACTGACTTCACTCACCTTAACCATGATAATATTATCTTCTGGGGGCAGGGGGGTTGTAGTTGCTTAAAAACCAAACAGAACTATATAAAAAAATGCAGTAATATGATAACAGAGTCATTGAGTCTTGTTGCTCCTCAGCTGTTTCTGTGCCAGCCGTCATCACTCTGACTGTTAACTTTGTTAACGGGGGCTGATGTCACTTATGACTTAAACACTCACTTCACACCTCCACATGCACTCATCTGCCTGCTGTCTGTTTTCATTCTGCACCATGAGTCACGTTGGGTCAGAATTCATCTTTCTAAGCCACAGTCCCACTAAAGCCAGATTTACCATGGGAAACAAATGTTGGAGCAGATAAGGTTCTCACTTGGAATAGTCTGGAATGAACTGAAGGCTGCCAGAGCTGAGAAGAGGACCAGCAGAGCCGTGTTGGGAGCCTGCTCGGAGTCTGCTTGGTGGGACGTGTTGAAGTTGGGTTCTATCCTACCAGCGATGGTTAAGTGCATGTCCCAGCAGACTCCCATTGTGAAGTATCCTGCAGTCATCCTTCATAGGTCCCTCTTTCAGCCTGCCTGAGTGGATCAACATGATCCACTGAGTGGTGCCTTTCACCTTCTCTGTTTCTCTTTGTCTTCTCTGTCTCTTCTTCACCTCAACCCTCAGTTATTAACAATATCCCATAAACTTAATTGTGGTCCATTGTTCTGGTAGTTTTTTGTGCTGGTCTGGTCCTTCTTTTCCTCTTCTTTGCATGTCCTGCAGACCAGAACCTCAGGAGCTGCTTGCTGACCTGCAGTTCCACCTCTGACCATCCCAGTGTCTGCCTTCACCTGTCTGTGTGGATGTCTGTTGGATACTTGCTGACACCCCGACCTGCAGTCCTCATCCCCTTGTATCACCGTCTATCCATATATCACCCATATTCACAGAAGTCTAATTGGACTACTGATGATAGTTACTGTTGTATCCTGTCTTGTACCTTTGACGGTGTCTCTGTGTCTCTATTCTTTCTTATTTCTTGCTCTACCCGGCTGGCCTTCGGCAGGAGGGTCCCCCTTCATGATCCAGGTCCTGGTCCAGGTTTCTTCCCTCTTAAAGGGGAGTTTTTCCTTGCCACTGTTTGGTTTAAGGTTTTTCTCCCACTGGGGGAGTTTTTACCTGCTGTTGTTTATGTAATAATTGCTCGGGGGTCATGTTCTGGTCTCTGGAAAGATCCTGGAGACAACTTGTGTTGCAATAGACGCTGTATAAATAAAATTGAACTGAGAGAGGACCCGGATCCTAGCGGACTTTAAGGAACAAGGAATATATATATATATATATATATATATATATATATATATATATATATATATATATATATATATATATATATATATATATATATATATATATATATATATATATATATATATATATATATAGTTAATGAGCGATTCAGCTTAAAATACGGATGTAAATCCACCCGTGACAAACCAAAATATCAAATCAATCAATTGTGGTCATCAATATAAGACATGAAGTGAACTGATTCCAGCTCCTCTTGTGACTCTAAATAAAATAGCGCCCTTAAATAAAACGAAACAGTAAAGCAGTAAAGGTAACTCAGTCAGAGATGTCTCGTGGGGTGACCCTCCGACCCGCTGACCCCTGCCCTCCACATCTGGAGGAACCTCTGGACTAGAATGTCAGCAGATGTGTGTACCTCTTTCACGGCTGAGCTTGGGTCCATGTGGTCCATCTGCCTCCTCTGCTCCTTCGTTCCTTCACTCGCTCTGCTCTCCCAGAACAATGAGACTTTAAATTCCTGTCGAGCACACTTCCCCTGGCCCCGCCCACAGCCGCTGCCGCTGCGCCCCACTGCCTGCAGCCCTTCCAGACTTTTACACACCCATCCACGTACTTGTGCACTTCCTCAGTGTTTTTCTCTTTTCGTCTGGGTTTCAAATGTCTCCTGTAAGTTCTCTGTTTTTATAAACTCAGAGCAGCAACAAAGCTGACAAGTTAAACACCTTGAAGCTCACAGTGACTGAGATATTTTGGAAGTATGCATCTACTAACAAGGGGACGTTTAAGGTCTGTGCTGGTTCCCAGTGATCAGACTGGCGGACCGGTTCTGGTTCAGGCTGCAGGACTACCTGGATCTGGGAGTGATTAACCAGAGAGAACCGTGGGGAATTCCCTGCTCACACATTTCCAGCAAATCAGATTGATCCTGGAAGAACTCCTTGTCCAATTAGAGCTCCAGAAACATCTCCTCCCCTCCCAATCTGCAGTAGTTCAATTCAATTTTATTTATACACGTCTATTACAACACAAGTTGTCTCCAGGATCTTCCCAGAGACCAGAACATGACCCAGAACATGACCCCCATCAGTTATTACATAAACACCGGCAGGTAAAAACTCCCCTTTAAGAGGGAAGAAACCGGGACCAGGACCTGGTTAAGACTTTGTCTGTACTGATAAATAAACCAGAAAACGCTAACGTCCAAACGCTGTCGTTGGCAACTTTACTTATCCAATCATACAGCGAAACATAAAACGGAGCTGCTGTGATGGCGGCGTGATGTTCCCGGCCTAACACACATCATATCCTGTCGTATATATTTTCTTTCTCTAATTGGCTTCTACAGCTAATTTATTTTTAGAACACAATTCATACACATGGCAGCTCAAGGTGCTTTGCAATTACATAAAATCATTAGAAAGCAAATAAAAAAGATTGTGAATTATAAATATATAGATGTATTATTTTGGTGTATTACAGTGTTAGTGTCAGTGAGAGCAAGTGGCCGGTCTGGCAAGAGGAGAGGGAGGAACTGGCTGTGGTTTAAAGACATCTAAAAACATCTGATACGAATGTACTAACTGAATGAATGAATGAATGAATGAATGAATGAATGAATGAATGAATGAATGAATGAATGAATGAATGAATGAATGAATGAATGAATGAATGAATGAATGAATGAATGAATCCTTAGACAACAGTCTGGAGGACTACAAACCTGCAGCCAACAACAATAAAATAAATATAGATTTATCCAAAGTGTGATCATATAAACTAGCCTGATATAATCAAGGACTGGTTCAGAGGTTTATATCACTTTTCTGAGTCATTTCTTCCACCAAACAGTGTCAACAAAATCTTATTTGAAATGGCCTTTAGTCAGGTTTATTTCTTTAACAAATTTCAAACAACTACGGTTAACCAAAGTGCTGTACAGGCTAAAAATTAAAATAAGCAAATATAACTAATAACACAAAATAAAAAGAATAAAAACAGAGCAAAAACACAATATCTACTAAAATAATAAAGTTTAATAATAAACAATAATCCCACACTATTGTGAGCGGCGGGAAAAGCAGTGAAAAAAGGTTTTTAATTATGATTTCAAATGATCAGAAAACGCTGTCCGGAGCAGGTTGGTTGCTCGGACAGGACCTTGAAAATCCGTAAGTAAGGTGGTAATGTTGATTAAGACTTAAATATAATAAAAATAAATCTTAAACTGGGCTGAAACTGAACTGAGCTGCTGCGTCCTGGACACACGGACATAAACCGAGAAATGTCAACGTTATTTCAAATGTGTCAAAACATAAAGACAGTTTAAGTAATGTTTTGATGTTTCACAAAGTCTCTATCATTTTCTTCCTCTAATTTGTATTTTTATCAGGGAAAAAGATCAGGTTATGTTCGTATGGCCATTTCTTTTTAACCACAGCAACATTGAACGCGCCACAAAAAACAAAACAAAAAAGCCAATGCGTCACAAACTCCGCCCAGACTCAGAGCTGAAATCAAGGGGTTCGTTTGATTTAATACTCTGTTGAGCCGCCGCCTCTTGAATCAATCACGCTGCATCCGCTTCGGTTGGTTTGATTAGAGACACCGAACGCGCTCTGTTGTAAGACCGCCCCTCTTCAGCAAATCTACCAACGAGAGAGCCTAACGTTGATTCCGCAATTGAATATTTATACATTTTCGCGGGCTCCGAGAGTCACGTGGTCTTTTCGCGCGAAAAGTGACTCCTGCAGGAAGCAGAAGCAGAAGCAGACAGACAGACAGACAGACAGACATCAGCAGCAGCAGCGATGGCGGTGAGTTTAAACGGCTTAAAACAATAAAAACACCGTCCGTTGATGTACGGAGGTACAAATCAGTTAAGTGAAACAGGCTGTGAGTTTGTAGGTGGCGTTTCTGTCATTTCGATAATTTGGCCTTTTGTCACATTAACGAGTACCAGCAGAGACCTGTTCGGTAGAAAAATAATGACGTTCTTTTATATTTTTTATCACATTTCCGTGTGAATCTCGGATACTGTGGGTATGTAATTTTAAACAAACAGTTTTATTCTTGGTCGCTCACAGAAACAGGAACTTTTTACGTCTGTTTTGGTGTTTGGCTCAGAAACCGGAGTCGCCATGTGGCTCCGAGCTCCTTGTCTTTTAGATAAAAGATCAATAGTTTTTATGTTGCTATTTCCTAGGAATCACCGGAAGGGAGAGAGTAATACTAAAAACAAAACTCATTTGTTCATGATAAAGAGGCGCAATAAATATATCAGAGCCGTTTCTAGCGTTTTGGGGGTCTTCTAAGACTTCGTGAGGAAAGGCTTCATAGCGTTACAAAATTATAAAAGAAAGCGAATTTATGATTTTTATGAATGTAAAAATGTAAACACAAAAATCTCCCAGATAATGGTCAGAATCCCCAGCTTATTAAAGTTGCAAATTTCAAGGTTTTTATTGTCATTTGTGCATAAACTAACAGTCTAGATCATTTGGACTTTTTGTGCAAATTTACAAAATACACTCACAATTTATCACTTAATCAACTTGTAGTTGTCTTTAGTTGTAAATAATTCATACTTTAGTTGCCTTCTGACTTATGTTATGACGGATTTTTCACTTGCAGTTCTTGTAAAACACAGGAGCTTGTTTAAGCCGGCGTTTTCTCCGACACAAAGGAATTTGGTAGAAATCAATACCTGTGATTATTAATAGAAGTGATGTCTGGGTTGGGTAACAGGCTGTATCATATCAACTCATAAAACAGTTAAAAACAATGAGATTAAAACGTTATGAGCCGAAGGAGCTAAATAATTGCTCTTTTTTTGTTTTAATTTGGTTGAAGGATTCCTCCGAATCGTTTCACGTGGCCACCAGCCCCAGCCGAGCTTCCAGGAGAGGAGACTTGACCTCCAGTCCCGGACGAGACCTGCCCCCCTTTGAGGATGAGTCTGAGGGTCTGCTGGGAGAGGGAGCCCTGCCTGGAGAGGAGGAGGAGGGGGAGGGAGAAGGGGAAGACCTGATTGGTGACGGGATGGAAAGGTAAACACTGCTTTTAAATGTTGACTGAACTTTGTTTACTCTGACTTTGTCAGATGAAACATAATGTTCCTCTCCTTGTTCTCCTTGTTCAGGGACTACCGCATCATCCCGGAGCTGGATCGGTACGAGGCAGAGGGTCTGGACTTGGATGATGAGGATCTGTCAGAGCTGTCGCCCGGAGCCCGAGCTGCAGCTGAGGAGGAGATGAGAAGAAGGGACAGAGAGCAGGGCCTTAGTGGGCGGCTGAGGAGAGGACTCCTCTATGGTGAGGAAACATCTGAAGTCCTCATCTGGACACATTTAAAGAACAGGACACACTTTAAAAATACGTAATACACAGTCGGTCAACAGCCCGGTTTAAAATAAAACTCTTCTTGAAGCGGGTTTGGAGGAAAGTCCCGGTCCAAGTTCGGTCCTGGTTTTCTCCTCAGTATCCAGGCAAGACCTGGAACAGAAACTGAGTCCAGGTGGACGGAGGTGGGAGGAAACGCGGATGCAAAGATCATTTTCCTCAGCACAGTCCAGGAACCCATGAACCCACAGAACTAACAAAGAAGCTTTAAATTTAACGGGTCAAAACGTCCACAGAAGCGTTCTTCACGGCTGTACAGGGGGTTTGTTTCCCGGTTTTTGTGTAACATCTGCTAAAAGTGATCTCATTGACACCTGAAATGAGGACGCGATCAGAGCTACGGTAATGTAGATCACATCCTGAAGATGCCGCGCCGGGGCCGGTTTGGTGACCGGGTCTAGTGAGCTCTTAGTGGACAATTATCAAAGAGCAGGCGGAAACCGTTTTCTTTATTCAGACAGTGAAGACGAGGATGACGGACGTCCAGCTGCTCGGCGGAGACGACTGGCTGAACGTGCAGCGGAGGGCCTCGCAGACGGGGAGGAAGACGAGATGATAGAGAGCATCGAGAACCTGGAAGACATGAAGGTTTGTCACTTTCAGAAGTTACTGAAGTTGTTCTCCGGTGGAGGGTTCCGTCTCAGGAGTCTTCTCTGAGAGCTGGTTGGCGTCCAGGGGGGCAGTAGTGGTTTCTCCCAGCTACTGATGTGAGGAGTGTTTCCAGTCAGATGTGTGCAGCGCCAACATTCAGGGACTGAAGTTTCTCGCTTGTGCAGACCAGTAAACCCAGAAGGCTTCAGGGGTCTCCAGTGGTGTTTAGGTTTGGGCTGCTGTCGGTAGAAATCCATCACCAGTAACATCCTGACCTGCAGGGCCACACGGTGAGGGAGTGGGTGTCCATGGCAGCGCCACGGCTGGAGATCTACAACCGCTTCAAGAACTTCCTGCGGACTCACGTGGACGAAAACGGCCACAACGTGTTCAAGGAGAAGATCAGTGACATGTGCAAAGGTAACTGGGCTTGTCCGTGCCGTGAGGACACAAGTGGTGATGAGTCTGAGAAGTTGGAGCTTTAATGAACAGACCTGGTGTTGACCTTGCAGAGAACAAGGAGAGCTTGGTTGTGAACTATGAAGACCTCGCTGCTCGAGAGCACGTTCTGGCTTATTTCCTGCCAGAAGCTCCAGCTGAGATGTTGAAGGTGAGTTTCTGAGTCCCAGCTCCGCTCAAACGGACCCTGGTGTGTTTTTACCAACTCTTCTTGTGTTTAACAGATTTTTGATGAAGCAGCTAAAGAAGTGGTGCTCGCCATGTACCCGAAATACACCCGCATCGCTCACGACATTCACGTTCGCATCTGTAACCTGCCGCTGGTGGAGGAGATCCGATCGCTCAGGTACTGCGGATCCAAACACGGTGTTGATCAAAGTCAGAAGCAGTGTAACTGCTGATGGGTTCATGGTTACAGCTTCATAAATGCTCTTACAGTGGATCCATGAAGCAGTATCACCTCTGACCTCATGGGGGCGTGAGATCTGCTCTGTTTGTAAAGTTCACAACACAAAATCAATTCTCTTAAATATATGAATGATTGTGTTCTGTTGGGTCTTAAGTCAGCACTGAAGTGGTGACTGCTAGTCATTGTTTAAGCTCCTGTCAGTCAAAAGGCCACACCTCCCTTTTCATTTAATTTTACCTGATGAACTACATAAAAATGTAAGTAAAATCCATGGACACGATGGAGACCAAAACTGTTCCGGTACCAGATTGTAAATATGTTTAATTCTGCTGCAAAGTTGTCAATATGTTGTCAGTATGTTGTTGGGATTAAAACTCTAGGTTGGTTTAAATCAGATCTGTCTGATAGATCCAGTTTGTTCATGTTCATGACGTTTGTTCAGTTCAGACGAGCCCCCCCGAACATCCTCCAGCTGATGCAAAATGCAGCAGCGTGAGTGCTGACAGGAACCAACAAGAGAGACCACGTCTCTCCAGAGTTCACTTCCCTCCATCGGCTCCCCGGAAAACTTAGAATCCAATTCACTTGTTATAAAGTCCTAAACGTCCAAACTCCTGGTTTCTCCAAGACCTGATGGTTCCTGATGTTCCTAACAGAGTTCTAACAGAGTGCAGGTTTACTCGTAGTTCCTAGAAGATCCAGATGTAGATCTGGAGGACGGGTCTTCTGCTATCAGGAACCATCACTATGGAACCAACTTCCAGTTTGGGTGAAGGAGGCTGACACCACCTCCACCTTTAAAACCAAACTTCAAACGTTTGTGTTCAGTAAAACATCTAGTTGGTGTAAACTTTAGTGTGTCAGGACCAGTAGTCACAGCTGCAGCTGCAGGACCAGACTGGAGCAGCTGGTCTTCAACACAGCTTCATCTGGATCTGCTGCTGTAGACCTGCTGCAGGGGGGAACCAACATGATCCACTGACCTGCAGTCCCACCTCTGACCTGCAGTCCCACCTCTGACCACCTCAGTGTCTGCTGTCTACACCTGTTTAGATAGTGGTCTCTGTAGTCCACCAACTAACCAGGTACCAGTCTGGTGGACAGAAAACTCTCAGTTCTCCAGTTAACAGATAATTATACTGATGGATCTGGTCTTTGGTACCTTTGACTGGGTTTCTGTGTCTCTTCTCCCTACTTCCTGATCTACCTGCTGGTCTTCAGCAGGAGGGTCCCCCCTTATGATCCAGGTTTCTTCCCCCTTATGATCCAGGTCCTGGTCCAGGTTTCTTCCCCCTTATGATCCAGGTCCTGGTTCAGGTTTCTTCCCCCTTATGATCCAGGTCCCGGTTCAGGTTTCTTCCCCCTTACGGTCCAGGTCCCGGTTCAGGTTTCTTCCCCCTTACGGTCCAGGTCCAGGTCCAGGTTTCTTCCCCCTTACGGTCCAGGTCCAGGTCCAGGTTTCTTCCCCCTTACGGTCCAGGTCCCGGTTCAGGTTTCTTCCCCCTTACGGTCCAGGTCCCGGTTCAGGTTTCTTCCCCCTTACGGTCCAGGTCCCGGTTCAGGTTTCTTCCCCCTTACGGTCCAGGTCCCGGTTCAGGTTTCTTCCCCCTTACGGTCCAGGTCCCGGTTCAGGTTTCTTCCCCCTTACGGTCCAGGTCCCGGTTCAGGTTTCTTCCCCCTTACGGTCCAGGTCCCGGTTCAGGTTTCTTCCCCTTTACGGTCCAGGTCCCGGTTCAGGTTTCTTCCCCTTTACGGTCCAGGTCCCGGTTCAGGTTTCTTCCCTCTTAAAGGGGAGTTTTTACCCGCTGTTGTTTATGTAATAATTGCTCGGGGGTCATGTTCTGGTCTCTGGAGAGATCCTGGAGACACCTCGTGTTGTAACAGACGTGTATAAATAAAACTGAACTGATTTCTCCTCCACAGACAGCTCCATCTGAATCAGCTGATCCGGACCAGCGGTGTGGTGAGCAGCTGCACCGGCGTCCTCCCTCAGCTCGGGATGGTCAAGTACAACTGTAACAAGTGTAACTTTGTGCTGGGGCCCTTCTTCCAGTCCCAGAACCAGGAGGTGAAGCCCGGTTCCTGTCCCGAGTGTCAGTCACAGGGGCCCTTCGAGATCAACATGGAGGAGGTGAGAAGAGGACGACCCAGTTCTGTTGTTGGTTTTAGAGTGTGGAACTGAAACTGAAGCCTGCTGAGTGAAGTGTGGTTCTCTGAACACTGGGCTCCTGTAACCTGGTCACTGTGGTGATGGACCTCCTACAGACCGTGTACCAGAACTACCAGAGGGTCACCATCCAAGAAAGTCCTGGTAAAGTGGCGGCCGGTCGTCTCCCGCGCTCCAAAGATGCCATCCTACTGGCCGACCTGGTGGACAGCTGCAAACCCGGAGACGAGATCGTAAGTCCGCTTTGTGGTGCAGAAAAACGGAGGCTCTTTGATGTTGTTTAAATGTTCCCAGTTAGACGTGAGAGCTGGTGGAGGAGCCTGACTATGACCGGAGCAGAGACTCCACGATGTGGACTTCTCCTCAGACATCCACCAGTCTGCGCCGTCGGCCACACGTCCTCCCACCAACAGAAACTGCATTTAAACTCTATCGTCTGTCCAGGAGGTGACGGGAATCTACCACAACAACTACGACGGCTCCTTGAACATGGCCAACGGCTTCCCGGTGTTCGCCACCGTGATCCTGGCCAATCACATCACCCGCAGAGATGAGGGCGTCGCCGTGGCCGAGCTGACCGACGAGGACGTGAAGGCCATTGTCAGTCTGTCGAAGGACGAACGCATTGGAGAGAGGGTGAGCTCGCTCACTCGTTTACTCGCTCGCTCACTCATTCGCTTGGTCACTCTCTCGCTCGCTCGCTCACTCGAGCTTTATCAAACATCTGTGGGAGCACCTTGATGGAAGTTCACGTCCACCCGTCTTCGTTCCGGCCGTGTTGTTCTTATATTTGGTGATTCCTCACTGGGATCTTGTTGTGGTGCCGGAACGTCGGACCGCCATGTGAAATCTCCAGAAGATCCAACGGATCGGTGGTTGGACACTTTATTTTTCTTCCCCCAAATCGCTTCACGAGCTTCCGGGGCAGATTTAGAAGCCGACCGCCCCGCTGCTGATTGGTTCTGTAGACATTAACGTGTTAAGTCACATCGCTGCTGTAGTTTTCCTGCGGTCAGATCGGGTTTTTCTGACTCCGCCTCTCTGATCTGCAGATCTTCGCCAGCATTGCGCCGTCCATCTACGGTCACGAGGACATCAAGCGAGCACTGGCTCTGTCGCTGTACGGAGGAGAACCCAAGAATCCAGGTAAAAACTCCACCATGATCCCGACGCAGCGTCTTGTTGGTCCTCCCTCTGGACCTGAGGTCTGAAAATGCCCCTCCTTACTTCTGCTGCAGGCGGGAAGCACAAGGTGCGTGGGGACATCAACGTGCTGCTGTGTGGAGACCCGGGAACCGCCAAGTCCCAGTTCCTCAAGTACGTGTCCACAACAAGCAATGTTCCAGCGGGTTAAATTCCTGAGTTCATTTAAGAACCGTTTGGTTCTGGGTCCAGTTTTCAAAAGACTAGTAAACGGCGGTAAAATGAAGCGTGAGTAGGAAGAGAAGTCCTGAAGTGTCCACCTCTGCAGGTACGTGGAGAAGCTGGCGAGCCGCGCTGTCTTCACCACTGGCCAGGGCGCCTCCGCCGTGGGGTTGACGGCGTACGTGCAGAGACATCCGGTGAGCCGCGAGTGGACGCTGGAGGCCGGAGCGTTGGTGCTGGCCGACCGCGGCGTCTGTCTGATCGATGAGTTTGATAAGGTGAGGCGAGACGAAACCCTCGGACACACGGAGGAGTCTTCTTCTACCGTTCAAATCAAACCGCTGACTTCTGTCCTTCAGATGAACGACGCAGACAGGACGAGTATCCACGAGGCCATGGAGCAGCAGAGCATCTCCATCTCCAAAGCTGGCATCGTCACATCTCTGCAGGCCAGATGCACCGTCATCGCTGCCTCCAACCCCATCGGTGCGTTTGGTTCCGTTGTTTGAGCGGGGTTCTAATTTCGCTCCGACCTTCAGCTCCGACCAGGATTTTTGGAGCTGGAGGTCTGAGGTGGGTGGAGAAGCTTTGAAGACTGATCTCATGTCTCGTTTGGTTGCAGGCGGCAGATACGACCCTTCACTCACCTTTGCAGAGAACGTGGACTTGACGGAACCCATCGTGTCACGTTTTGACGTGTTGTGTGTCGTCCGAGACACAGTCGACCCCGTCCAGGTACGCAGACAGACCGCGCTTGTTGCCATTGACATATTTAGACGGGGACATGAACTTGGACTCACCAGTTCGGACTTCTGTTTGAGCTCTGATGTTGATTGAGGAGAAGCTCGTCTGGTTTTGTGCAGCGCCATCCTGCCAGAGTTATGTCATGTGGTGTCTGCTGGACGTTCAGATCAGACAGAAATGCAGATGTGGTTCCTCCAGGCCTGCTGCGGCCCGTCGGGCTGAAGGGGTTGATGGGATTTCACTGTACTCCAACATGAACGTGTGCGCTTCGGAGCCATTAGACAGCTTTTGAATGTTTTTTTTTTCTCGACCCACCAGGATGAGATGTTGGCTCGCTTCGTGGTTGGCTCCCACATCAAGCATCACCCTAGCAACAAGGAAGGGGGGGTGGCTTTGGAGGAGGTGGTTCTGCCCAACTCGTCGGACGTGCCGCCGATCCCACAGGAGCTGCTGAGGAAGTACATCATCTACGCCAAAGATCGGGTACGAGTGTAACCTGAACCCGTCAGAAACGGGTTCGGGTTCGGGTTCACGTCACCGCCGAGGCAGTACCAGCACTTTAGGTGCTGCCCGATGAACCACTTCTGACCACATGCAGGGGAAAAAGGTCTGCTGACAATACCGAGTTAATGGGTAGAGACGGTCCGGCACGCCTTATTATAAAGTTGTGGCCCGCCAGAACTACACTTCACTTCGTGTTTATCTGGTCCCGACCCACAATGGCAACTGGCTTTTAGTCGCAAGTGCTAAAGTGGGAAGACCTGCGGTTCCTCTACTGACCGCAAGGCTCTGGATTCAGACCTGCGGTTCCTCTACTGACCGCAAGGCTCTGGATTCAGACCTGCGGTTCCTCCACGGACCGCAAGGCTCTGGATTCAGACCTGCGGTTCCTCTACTGACCGCAAGGCTCTGGATTCAGACCTGCGGTTCCTCCACGGACCACAAGGCTCTGGATTCAGACCTGCGGTTCCTCCACGGACCTCCATACAGATGTTTATTTCTGCTGTCAGCTCAGATGGTTCAGGAATGAAAATGTTTTTTTACGGACCTTTTTTTTTTTTTTTTTTTTTTCCTTGTGATGCATGGACTTTATTGTGGTTTCTGCCCCCTTGTGGTCACTACTGGTGTTGGTTGTGCAGCTTGTGGGATCTTGGGACAGGTCTAAAGCTCTTTGTCCCCAAATGCTGGTTTCTACAGGTTCATCCTAAACTGAACCAGATGGACCAGGACAAGGTGGCTCGCATCTACAGTGACCTGCGCAAGGAATCGATGGTGAGTCCTCCGAACCATTTCGCCTTTAAAACCCGTCCCGTCTGGTCCTGTACTGGACTGCTTCCCTGAAAGCTGAAGTTGTCTTCAGCTAGTCTCTGGGTCTGGTGTCGTCAACAGGCCACGGGCAGCATCCCCATCACGGTTCGTCACATCGAGTCCATGATACGCATGGCGGAGGCCCACGCCAAGATGCATCTGAGGGACTACGTGTTAGAGGACGACGTCAACATGGCCATCAGAGTGATGCTGGAGAGCTTCATCGACACGCAGAAGTTCAGCGTCATGAGGAGCATGCGGAAGGTTGGCGGTGACCTCTGAAAACACGTTTGACACAAGTGTTGCTGGAGAGATGAAACGTGAACCTTCACTGTCTGTGTTCAGACGTTCGCCCGCTACCTGGCGTTCCGCAGGGACAACAACGAGCTGCTGCTCTTCATCCTCAAGCAGCTGGTGGCCGAGCAGGTCGCGTACCAGAGAAACAGATACGGAGTCCAGAACGACGCCATCGAGATCCCCGAGAAAGATCTGCATGATAAGGTACAGAAGCCACGTCGGAGCTCTTCGCTCAAGAAACCGTGTGTGTGTGTGTGTGTCCGTGTGTGTGTGTCCGTGTGTGTGTGTCCGTGTGTGTGTGTCCGTGTGTGTGTGTCCGTGCGTGTGTTGAGGCAAAGTTAAGCGAACAGACAAGAACGAAGCGCATCATGAAAACTCCAACAACCAGCTGATACGTTCTGCTGTCATTTAAAACTCCTGAACTTCCTCGTCTCTTTGCAAGTCGCCTAATTGCTTATGAATGTAGACAAATTCCCAGAATTCCCCTGGAAGTCCTGGTGCTACCATAGACTTGTTAAACTGAACACAAGAAACTGATTGAATCTCTTAACTATTGAGAAATAGGCTGTCAGCTTCACGCTTGAATGATGTGGAAGAGCTCCGTTTCTGAATCACTCGTCACTGCCTCCTGGTGGATGTTGCCCGGCAACCATACAAACATGACACTTGGAGGTTTGAGGGGAAGTGGCGTTTATAACGGACAGATGCCCCTATGAATTGAAATCCTCTGACTGCGTGGTTTTATTTATTTATTTCGTCTCTGTGGTCCATTTTTGTTGATCGCATCTGGTTTCTAAAGGAAACTGTTCCCCTCTTCTCCGTCCAGGCGAGACAGATCAACGTCCACAACCTGTCGGCCTTCTACGACAGCGACCTTTTCCGCTCCAACAAGTTCAGCCATGACAGCAAGAAGAAGCTGATCCTGCAGCAGTTCTGAGCTCCCGCTGCTCCGCCTCCTCCCTCGCTGACGAACCCGGAGGCGCCGCGCTGGGTCACGTGAGGGGATGTCTGAGGAGCAGAATCGTGACGTTTGGAGATGGAGGTGGTTCCATCATGGAAGTGAAATGATTTTAACCTCGGAGTTGGAAAGTGTATTTGGAGGAACCGAAGCGGCCACAGCCAGACGTTCCCTCTGTCGGCTTCTTGATTGTAAATAAATGTACATGTTATGAAAGAGGCAAAACTGGTTCTGGGACCTGTCATGTTTAACAGATTGTCCGAGTAAATGTTTATATTTCCAGCCTGCATCTGAAGTGTCTGAGCGCTGTGTTGGTTTAAAAAAGTACTTTTAAAGTTACTGAAATTGTTGACTGTTGGTGCTGGATTGTAGCTGTTTGCTGATAATAAAGAATTTACCTGCCTCCTGGCGTCTGCTCATGTAGCTGCTGCTTTAAAGGTACTCTGTGTAGTAATACCGCCGCACCACGTGGGGCGCGTGGATGGCTGCTGGACGGAGGAGTCGCGTAATACCACTTGTCTCGGGTCTATACAGATCAAATAAAACGCTGCTTTTCTGATTGAACAGTGTTCACTCCAATGTTCATAATCGATTCTGAAACATCGTGTAATTAATGACGCTATTATGAGACTAAGGAAAAGTAAGAAGTCTTAACATTTCCTGGCGGTTGTGAACGCACCACCGAGGCCGCCCCCACCGGAAGTCGTCTTCTTCGTCGCGCAGAAACAAACGGCTAACTAGTTAACAGCCGTACAGTTGATGTTAGAGTGAGTGATACCAGTTGAGAAAAACGCGGATTTCTGCTCAAACGTCTCGACATGGTAGGTTCACGTCACGGCCGGGCGTGTCCTTCACAAACGTGCTCACATTTCTGTTCCGTTTAGTTGCGCGTGCGTCGCCGTTGAAGCTTGAATCGGCCGCTGCTGCAGCTAGCGGCGTCGTTTCTGCTTCTTCCTGCTCGTATTTGGACAGGTGTCACGACCTCACCTGTCCACGTGCACGTGGTAACTGTTTGTTACTCCCTTGACTCTCAGGCTGAGGTGGAGGAAACCCTGAAGCGGATCCAGAGCCAGAAGGGCGTCCAGGGCGTCGTGATCATCAACTCGGAAGGTAAAACGCAAGAACCCCGACCCGACTCTGTTTCATCCCAACCGGAGGGTCCCCGGTCCGGACCTGTCTCGAGACTTCCCGTGGTCGCGCGTAGATGTTTAAACATGCCTTTTAGCCGAGACGCGCATGAATACGGAGACGTTTGGAGCATCAGAGCTGCTTGTTTAAAAACAGACGCCACGTCAACCTGTGAACTGTAGCTGGAGAGAAGCGACGGTCGACTTAGGGTCGGGGTTGGGTTAGAGTCGGGGTCGACTTGGGGTCAGCGGTCGATATGGGTTCGGGGTTGGGTTAGAGTCGCGGTTGGGTTAGGGTCGGGTTAGAGCCCGGTCGGGTTGGTTAGGGTTTAGGGTAAAGTCGTGGTGCCGGTATCGTGTGGGTTCGGCATAGAAGATGGGGTCAGCTGGTGGTCTGGGTCCCCAACAGCTGCTTTTTAGGAGAATATTTTAAATTCTTTTGTGGTCTCCTCCTTTAGTGTTAGAGGACTTCTTTGTGCATCAATCGATTCGCCCCCTGTCGGCCGTTGAGTGAACGCCGCTCTGAGAGCCCTGTAGCACTAAGACCGATGCTGTCTGGGGTGTGACGTTTGTTTCTTCATGAGATGCCTCGTGTTCATCATGTGACCTCAGATGACTGAACTGTGCAGCTGCCTGGAAGAAGTTAAAACGGACGGCTGCTGCAGAAACGAGACAGTAGCGCGTCCATCACTGGATCAGGGTGGATCATAGGATGACTGCATTCCAGACATTTACCTGGGAATACTCTGCTGATCTGATATTTCTTCTTCTACTGACAGACTGAGTCACGCCTGTCAAAACTTCTTTCAGGTTCTTTTCTGCTGTTCTTCTCAACCTGGCTGCAGTTGATTAGACATTTGTACTTGCGTTGCTCTGTACTCGCCACAGGAAGGTTCATGAAAGTTCACTCTCCTGGAGTGAGACCACAGGCTTTCATTATTTTAGTCCGTTTCCTAAATCCAGACAGAACACAGCAACACGTCTCCTTTGGATTGTGATATTCAAGGTGTGCTATGTACAGAAGCCAGTCATGTGACGGGCTGCTTGTCTTTCCTCAGGAATCCCCATCAGGACGACCCTGGACAACTCGAGCACAGTGCAGTACGCCGGACTGATCCACCAGCTGGTGATGACGGCGAGGAGCACCGTGGGGAACATGGATCCCCAGAACGACCTCACCTTCCTGCGCGTGCGCTCTAAGAAGAACGAGATCATGATCGCTCCAGGTGAGGGTGTGCTCATCTATCAGTATATCACAATCGATTACATGGATCTAGTCTTGACTGACAGCAGAAGCACAAATCTGTCTTCTGCTCCTCCTCCACAGATAAGGACTACATGATGATCGTCATTCAGAACCCATCGGCCTGAGAACGAACTGCTGACGACGCTCTGCTCCTCAGCCCTGGGTCTTTCTTGATAAATTAAAATAAAAGTTCCTAAATTTTTGTCAAAGTGAAATACCTTGCTTCATTTTAGAATAAAGAAGTTTGATGGCTTTGATTTACCTCACATTTAGAAACTGACTAGAGGAAGAGAAGCAAAACCACACATCGACCCAAGAACGATTACAGTCCCTCTGCCAGCCATCGAGGGTCCGGGTCCAGCACTGACCTCCGTGTTAAAACGTTCAACTGTTTACAGCAGAAATAAGATATCTACAGTCTGGAACAGTCTCACGTCCATAACTGTGTGAGGAAGTTTTATGAACCTCAGCAAGTACAGTAAATGTATAATCAGAGGTGTGGACTTGTGATTGACAGTTGGCTCAGCCAATGGCCTGCGGTCAGGGCTAAACAGAACATAGTTGCTCATACTCGGAAGAGAAAATGTGTTAAAATTCCCAACAGACCCTGCGGGTTGGTCTGGGAGGGTCCGAGGCTGAAGCAGTTAAGTTGATTCTTTACAGCTCAGAATTCAATTCTACACTAAGTAGCTCAAATTGGCCGTTACCACTGGCAATCAAAAGATGACGGCCCTGCCTTAGTTGTTTTATATTTAGGAAAACTCCAAAACATTCTGATTAAGGAACTTTGCCTGATGCTTAAAAAATGTTTAAGCATCAGTCTGTCTGTCTGTGTCAGTTGCATCAGTTGTCATGGATGTGAAATCCAACATGGAAAACAAGGTTGTTTTTTTTCACCCAGGCTTTAACTTGGCTTGTTTCTGCTGTATAATTCGATATTTTAAAACAGGCTGTTTGGGATTTACTCTTCTAAATCCGGCCTGCGCGGACGGAGCCCCCCGGCTCGCACACCTAAACACTGACAGTTTCAGCCAGTACGAACATTTTTGAGTACAATCTAGTATTGGTGCTTTTTATAAAGCGTTATTTTCGGTAGAACAACTTAAATGCGCTCTTATGAGTACCGAGTAGTCGTAAGAAGACGGAGGCGCTCCGGTCAACGTCCCCTTTAAACGTAGACGATGACGTCAGCGCTTCGGCTTAGTTTAACTGCTTTGTTTTGTCCGGAGCTTCAGACTGACCAGAGACGAGCGGAGGCCGACCCGCAACGCGTACCCATCGGTCCACGACTGCGAAACAGCCGCGATAGACATGCCGTCCGACAGACCCTTCAAACAGCGGAGGACATTCGGTGAGAGTCCGGCAAAGAGACGAAACTGGAGCGGAAAAGCAGGACGTTTAGCATGTTAGCCGCCTAGCTCTGTTGACAGTAGCTACTGTTTTAGCGACACGAGCGCCTGCTGCTTAAAACTCAGTCCAGGGGTCACTTCAACCATGATGTTCATATAGGAACCATAAACGACGAAAAGACTTTATTTCATACAAGTTTTAATATGTCGGGCAGACTGTAGGTGGAGTGGCGGCTGTGAAGGGCCGTGTTTTGCCGTCTGGAGGCCACCGAAGCTCCACAAACTGTCCGTTAAAACCGGCCAGAAACTGACCACAAACCGGCCACAAACCGGCCACAATCCGGCCGAGGGCTGTTAACACACAGTTCAGGGTTGGCCAGAGGAAAAACAACATGTGCTGACACATTATGCCAGTACACGTGTTGACTGGTCCATCACGCTGTAATGTGACACCAGAGGGCGGAGCCTGTGCTGCGGTGGGAGGTGCTCGGGCGTTCCGTTGTATAATGTTTCACAGAGAGCAAAAAAGCGTGGCGATTAAAATCGGCTAAAAACTCTTATTTACTGTCTTTTAATTATTTTGACCTTCCTTTTAAAGTCAGTATGCACTTTGATCCCCGTTAATGTTGTTTAATTATATAAAGACATGAAATCTCTGTCTAGTTCTCCTGTCAAATGTACTTTACTTTTAGGAACAGATTTATAATTCCTGCAGTTGTGGTCAGACCGCAGATAGTAAAGTGTCCATATTCTCTTGTGTCTCTAAGGTAGCTTCACACAGCAGAATAACACAGTCTGATGTAAATGAGCAGCAGCTCTAGTGCTTCCTGATTGGTCGAGTCCCTGGAGGCTTGCTGATGGCAGTGTTGTAGTCGAGTCACCAAACTTTGAGTTTGAGTCAAGTTCAGTCATTAAAGAAAAAGCTCCAGATAAAGATAAAGATGAAGCATTTGGAATTATGGAAAACCCTTTTAACATGAATAAAGCTTTAGACGACTGGATTCCAAAGTCTGAAAAAGCCAAATGCCAATGATGACATCTGTAGGACGAGATGGGAACTATTTTTGTTGATGTCTTTTCTTTGTCCACAGCTGACCGGTGCAAGGAGGTGCAGCAGATCCGAGAGCAACACCCAAACAAGATCCCTGTAAGCTGTTGTCCAGATCTAATCTCACACCAAACGCCCGAGCAGCAGACGCCTGTGGTTCAAACATTCACACCAGATCTCATCATTTGGGGAAAAAGGACAAATGTCCCTTTTCCACTAGTACCTACTCGGCTCAGAGGTTTTCTGCTACAGTACCAGCAGAACTCCAGATGTCTGTCATTATTTCACAACAACAATGACGGAGAACCACATGTTGAGCATCTTCCTGAAAACAAGCAGATTTGGCTCCGCTGTTTTCTGATTAGTGGAATTCGTGGAGGGTTGCTGATGGGCGGAGCTAAAGCTCATGACCATGCAGAACGTTTGTTAAAGGTCACATATACATGTGGACATGTGGACTGTTCCACTATCGGTGCCTTTCCTTCAAAGCGGTTCCGGTGCTAGTTGGGTTCTAGTGCCAGACTTGGCACTTTGCTTTTGGACCGCCGGTTGCAAGGAAAGCAGCGACTCAGTGCCAAGAGAACTGGTGCTACGCTGCCCCCAAACCTTGCTGGGCCAGATGCAGGAACCCCTACATCACAGCGGGGGCCGTGATGGTTGTAACCAACCAAATCTACGCAACCGCCACATTTAAACAACCTGTGTGAGTTGAAAACGTCACCGGGGGTGCCTGAAGCTTTCCTACTCATTTAATCCTGCCACCAAAACACGGCTCCTGTTCAGCAAACGTGACTTTAAAAAGACGCACTTTGCTCCTGAAACCCTGTCGATGTGGCGGCGGAACCTTCCAAACAAGATTTTAGAGCCAGAATCAGCATCATTAGTCATGTTTCCGAAGAAAAGCAAAATACAGGAACCGCTGCAGCGGGTTGCTGTTTCTGCTAAATGGCGTTTTTCGTTTTATGAGCGTAACTCTACCAGTGCTCTCTCTCTGTCTCTCTCTCTGTCTCTCTACCAGTACTCTCTCTCTGTCTCTCTACCAGTGCTCTCTCTCTGTCTCTCTCTCTGTCTCTCTACCAGTACTCTCTCTCTGTCTCTCTACCAGTACTCTCTCTCTGTCTCTCTCTCTGTCTCTCTACCAGTACTCTCTCTCTGTCTCTCTACCAGTACTCTCTCTCTGTCTCTCTACCAGTACTCTCTCTCTGTCTCTCTACCAGTGCTCTCTCTCTGTCTCTCTCTCTGTCTCTCTACCAGTGCTCTCTCTCTCTGTCTCTCTACCAGTGCTCTCTCTCTGTCTCTCTACCAGTACTCTCTCTCTGTCTCTCTACCAGTGCTCTCTCTCTGTCTCTCTACCAGTGCTCTCTCTACCAGTGCTCTCTCTCTGTCTCTCTACCAGTGCTCTCTCTATCAGTGCTCTCTCTCTGTCTCTCTACCAGTGCTCTCTCTACCAGTGCTCTCTCTCTGTCTCTCTACCAGTGCTCTCTCTACCAGTGCTCTCTCTCTGTCTCTCTACCAGTGCTCTCTCTACCAGTACTCTCTCTCTGTCTCTCTACCAGTGCTCTCTCTACCAGTGCTCTCTCTACCAGTACTCTCTCTCTGTCTCTCTACCAGTACTCTCTCTCTGTCTCTCTACCAGTGCTCTTTCTCTGTCTCTCTACCAGTGCTCTCTCTACCAGTGCTCTCTCTACCAGTGCTCTCTCTACCAGTGCTCTCTCTACCAGTACTCTCTCTGTCTCTCTACCAGTACTCTCTCTGTCTCTACCAGTACTCTCTCTGTCTCTCTACCAGTGCTCTCTCTACCAGTGCTCTCTCTACCAGTACTCTCTCTACCAGTCCTCTCTCTGTCTCTCTACCAGTACTCTCTCTCTGTCTCTCTACCAGTACTCTCTCTCTGTCTCTCTACCAGTACTCTCTCTCTGTCTCTCTACCAGTGCTCTCTCTACCAGTACTCTCTCTACCAGTCCTCTCTCTGTCTCTCTACCAGTACTCTCTCTCTGTCTCTCTACCAGTACTCTCTCTACCAGTACTCTCTCTCTGTCTCTCTACCAGTACTCTCTCTCTGTCTCTCTACCAGTGCTCTCTCTCTGTCTCTCTACCAGTGCTCTCTCTCTGTCTCTCTACCAGTGCTCTCTCTCTGTCTCTCTACCAGTGCTCTCTCTCTGTCTCTCTACCAGTACTCTCTCTCTGTCTCTCTACCAATACTCTCTCTCTGTCTCTCTACCAGTGCTCTCTCTCTGTCTCTCTACCAGTGCTCTCTCTACCAGTGCTCTCTCTACCAGTGCTCTCTCTACCAGTGCTCTCTCTACCAGTGCTCTCTCTCTGTCTCTCTACCAGTGCTCTCTCTCTGTCTCTCTACCAGTGCTCTCTCTACCAGTACTCTCTCTACCAGTCCTCTCTCTGTCTCTCTACCAGAACTCTCTACCAGTACTCTCTCTCTGTCTCTCTACCAGTACTCTCTTTGTCTCTCTACCAGTACTCTCTTTGTCTCTCTACCAGTACTCTCTTTGTCTCTCTACCAGTGCTCTCTCTCTGTCTCTCTACCAGTGCTCTCTCTCTGTCTCTCTACCAGTGCTCTCTCTCTGTCTCTCTACCAGTGCTCTCTCTCTGTCTCTCTACCAGTGCTCTCTCTCTGTCTCTCTACCAGTGCTCTCTCTCTGTCTCTCTACCAGTACTCTCTCTCTGTCTCTCTCTCTGTCTCTCTCTCTGTCTCTCTACCAGTGCTCTCTCTACCAGTGCTCTCTCTACCAGTGCTCTCTCTACCAGTACTCTCTTTCTGTCTCTCTACCAGTACTCTCTCTCTGTCTCTCTACCAGTGCTCTCTCTCTGTCTCTCTACCAGTGCTCTCTTTCTGTCTCTCTACCAGTGCTCTCTCTCTGTCTCTCTACCAGTGCTCTCTCTCTGTCTCTCTCTCTCTGTCTCTCTACCAGTGCTCTCTCTCTGTCTCTCTACCAGTGCTCTCTCTACCAGTGCTCTCTCTACCAGTACTCTTTCTGTCTCTCTACCAGTACTCTCTCTCTGTCTCTCTACCAGTACTCTCTCTCTGTCTCTCTACCAGTACTCTCTCTCTGTCTCTCTACCAGTGCTCTCTCTCTGTCTCTCTACCAGTGCTCTCTCTCTGTCTCTCTACCAGTGCTCTCTCTCTGTCTCTCTACCAGTGCTCTCTCTCTGTCTCTCTACCAGTGCTCTCTCTCTGTCTCTCTACCAGTGCTCTCTCTCTGTCTCTCTACCAGTGCTCTCTCTCTGTCTCTCTACCAGTGCTCTCTCTACCAGTACTCTCTCTCTGTCTCTCTACCAGTACTCTCTCTCTGTCTCTCTACCAGTACTCTCTCTACCAGTACTCTCTCTGTCTCTCTACCAGTACTCTCTCTGTCTCTCTACCAGTACTCTCTCTGTCTCTCTACCAGTGCTCTCTCTACCAGTCCTCTCTCTACCAGTACTCTCTCTCTGTCTCTCTACCAGTACTCTCTCTCTGTCTCTCTACCAGTGCTCTCTCTCTGTCTCTCTACCAGTGCTCTCTCTCTGTCTCTCTACCAGTGCTCTCTCTCTGTCTCTCTACCAGTGCTCTCTCTCTGTCTCTCTACCAGTGCTCTCTCTCTGTCTCTCTACCAGTGCTCTCTCTACCAGTACTCTCTCTCTGTCTCTCTACCAGTCCTCTCTCTACCAGTACTCTCTCTCTGTCTCTCTACCAGTACTCTCTCTCTGTCTCTCTACCAGTGCTCTCTCTCTGTCTCTCTACCAGTGCTCTCTCTACCAGTGCTCTCTCTACCAGTGCTCTCTCTACCAGTGCTCTCTCTACCAGTGCTCTCTCTACCAGTGCTCTCTCTACCAGTGCTCTCTCTCTGTCTCTCTACCAGTGCTCTCTCTCTGTCTCTCTACCAGTGCTCTCTCTCTACCAGTACTCTCTCTACCAGTCCTCTCTCTGTCTCTCTACCAGTGCTCTCTCTCTGTCTCTCTACCAGTGCTCTCTCTACCAGTACTCTCTCTACCAGTACTCTCTCTCTGTCTCTCTACCAGTACTCTCTCTCTGTCTCTCTACCAGTGCTCTCTCTCTGTCTCTCTACCAGTGCTCTCTCTACCAGTGCTCTCTCTCTGTCTCTCTACCAGTACTCTCTTTGTCTCTCTACCAGTACTCTCTCTACCAGTACTCTCTTTGTCTCTCTACCAGTACTCTCTCTGTCTCTCTACCAGTGCTCTCTCTCTGTCTCTCTACCAGTGCTCTCTCTCTGTCTCTCTACCAGTGCTCTCTCTCTGTCTCTCTACCAGTGCTCTCTCTCTGTCTCTCTACCAGTACTCTCTCTCTGTCTCTCTACCAGTACTCTCTTTGTCTCTCTACCAGTACTCTCTCTACCAGTACTCTCTCTCTGTCTCTCTACCAGTACTCTCTTTGTCTCTCTACCAGTACTCTCTCTGTCTCTCTACCAGTGCTCTCTCTCTGTCTCTCTACCAGTGCTCTCTCTCTGTCTCTCTACCAGTGCTCTCTCTCTGTCTCTCTACCAGTGCTCTCTCTCTGTCTCTCTA
The DNA here is from genome assembly GCA_014839995.1 of Xenentodon cancila. Classification (NCBI taxonomy): domain Eukaryota; kingdom Metazoa; phylum Chordata; class Actinopteri; order Beloniformes; family Belonidae; genus Xenentodon; species Xenentodon cancila. Next base: position 31,491,290 of record CM026203.1, on the reverse strand, counting down.
CCAGTGCTCTCTCTCTGTCTCTCTCTCTGTCTCTCTACCAGTGCTCTCTCTACCAGTGCTCTCTCTACCAGTGCTCTCTCTACCAGTGCTCTCTCTACCAGTACTCTTTCTGTCTCTCTACCAGTACTCTCTCTCTGTCTCTCTACCAGTACTCTCTCTCTGTCTCTCTACCAGTGCTCTCTCTCTGTCTCTCTACCAGTGCTCTCTCTCTGTCTCTCTACCAGTGCTCTCTCTCTGTCTCTCTACCAGTGCTCTCTCTCTGTCTCTCTCTCTGTCTCTCTACCAATGCTCTCTCTACCAGTGCTCTCTCTACCAGTACTCTCTTTGTCTCTCTACCAGTACTCTCTTTGTCTCTCTACCAGTGCTCTCTCTCTGTCTCTCTACCAGTGCTCTCTCTCTGTCTCTCTTCCAGTGCTCTCTCTCTGTCTCTCTTCCAGTGCTCTCTCTCTGTCTCTCTACCAGTGCTCTCTCTCTGTCTCTCTACCAGTGCTCTCTCTCTGTCTCTCTACCAGTGCTCTCTCTCTGTCTCTCTCTCTGTCTCTCTACCAGTGCTCTCTCTACCAGTGCTCTCTCTACCAGTACTCTTTCTGTCTCTCTACCAGTACTCTCTCTCTGTCTCTCTACCAGTGCTCTCTCTCTGTCTCTCTACCAGTGCTCTCTCTCTGTCTCTCTACCAGTGCTCTCTCTCTGTCTCTCTACCAGTGCTCTCTCTCTGTCTCTCTACCAGTGCTCTCTCTCTGTCTCTCTACCAGTGCTCTCTCTCTGTCTCTCTACCAGTGCTCTCTCTCTGTCTCTCTACCAGTGCTCTCTCTCTGTCTCTCTACCAGTGCTCTCTCTCTGTCTCTCTACCAGTGCTCTCTCTACCAGTGCTCTCTCTACCAGTGCTCTCTCTCTGTCTCTCTACCAGTACTCTTTCTGTCTCTCTACCAGTACTCTTTCTGTCTCTCTACCAGTACTCTCTCTCTGTCTCTCTACCAGTACTCTCTCTCTGTCTCTCTACCAGTGCTCTCTCTCTGTCTCTCTACCAGTGCTCTCTCTCTGTCTCTCTACCAGTGCTCTCTCTCTGTCTCTCTCTCTGTCTCTCTACCAATGCTCTCTCTACCAGTGCTCTCTCTACCAGTGCTCTCTTTCTGTCTCTCTACCAGTGCTCTCTCTCTGTCTCTCTACCAGTGCTCTCTCTCTGTCTCTCTACCAGTACTCTCTCTCTGTCTCTCTACCAGTGCTCTCTCTCTGTCTCTCTACCAGTGCTCTCTCTCTGTCTCTCTACCAGTGCTCTCTCTCTGTCTCTCTACCAGTGCTCTCTCTACCAGTGCTCTCTCTACCAGTGCTCTCTCTACCAGTGCTCTCTCTACCAGTGCTCTCTCTACCAGTGCTCTCTCTCTGTCTCTCTACCAGTACTCTCTCTGTCTCTCTACCAGTACTCTCTCTCTGTCTCTCTACCAGTACTCTCTCTGTCTCTCTACCAGTGCTCTCTCTCTGTCTCTCTACCAGTGCTCTCTCTCTGTCTCTCTACCAGTGCTCTCTCTCTGTCTCTCTACCAGTACTCTCTCTCTGTCTCTCTACCAGTACTCTCTCTACCAGTACTCTCTCTCTGTCTCTCTACCAGTGCTCTCTCTCTGTCTCTCTACCAGTACTCTCTCTACCAGTTCTCTCTCTTTCTCTCTCTGTCTCTCCCAGTTCTCTCTCTCTGTCTCTCTACCAGTGCTCTCTCTCTGTCTCTCTACCAGTGCTCTCTCTCTGTCTCTCTACCAGTGCTCTCTCTACCAGTGCTCTCTCTACCAGTGCTCTCTCTACCAGTGCTCTCTCTACCAGTGCTCTCTCTCTGTCTCTCTACCAGTGCTCTCTCTACCAGTGCTCTCTCTACCAGTGCTCTCTCTCTGTCTCTCTACCAGTGCTCTCTCTCTGTCTCTCTACCAGCGCTCTCTCTCTGTCTCTCTACCAGTGCTCTCTCTCTGTCTCTCTACCAGTGCTCTCTCTCTGTCTCTCTACCAGTGCTCTCTCTCTGTCTCTCTACCAGTGCTCTCTCTCTGTCTCTCTACCAGTGCTCTCTCTCTGTCTCTCTACCAGTACTCTCTCTCTGTCTCTCTACCAGTACTCTCTCTCTGTCTCTCTACCAGTACTCTCTCTCTGTCTCTCTACCAGTACTCTCTCTACCAGTTCTCTTTCTCCATAATTTTTCCAGTTCTTTCTCATAGTTTAATCTAGAAAGACATTATCTCAGAATTATTATGAACTACCACATACTGGATGTAAAGTTATGACTTTGTGTCAGGTGCTCAGTAGCTCCATAATCTGAGAAAACGGACAATGTTAGTGAAGTTAATTAAAATGTGAGGCGCCAACATATCTGAAACATACCAGTTGAACAATTGAACTTTGTCATAAACTCCATGAAACGGATGAGATTCCAGGGTCTTCACTGATTTTCTGTGGTGCTCAAAGCTACAGATGTCCAAGTTCTGGTCCCTGTGGAATTGATGCTCAGCAACCATTGGTTCATCTGCATTTGAGGGGTGGGGCTTATTGATAATTGAATTAGTTAGGTGTACTTGGTAATCATATTTGTCAGAGATTGCAAAAAGTATTTACATTAGCTTGATGGATCAGAGCCACATCTAGAAAGATGTAGGTCTAAAAGTGAGCCATAGCTCCTCCCCATCCAGGGGGCGGGGCCAGTTGTTGTTGACCAAACTGTGTTTGCATGCAGTTGGTTAGCGCTACAACCAATCAGAGCAATGAGCAAGGTGACGTATTCAGAGAGACGAGTCCACGGGAGAGTTTGAAGGAGCGACGGAGACGAAGGAAATCCAACGATCGTTTTAGCAGAATTTGAGAATAACACTCAGCCAGATAGACTGATTTGATTGGCCCTCCAAGACCTCCAACAGACAGCAGCTACATGTACCTGCAAAGCAGATTTAACTTGCTTTGCACATTTCTTGGAGTTACATGCAAAGAACTTCGAGCTATTGCACAACCGTTTTGTGGTTGCCGGTCTCGCTGTAGCCATTTAATATGTTTTGACGTATAAGACTTCAGTAACGTGGATGCTTATATGACGTGTTTGAGTGACACCTACTGACAAGTGAAGAAGGTGCAGCTGATAAGTAATGACCTGCAGTTTCCTTCTGTTTTTATTCAGTTTCACGTATGTAGACTGCTTTGTGTTGATGCCCCGGATCTGATGGAACCGTCGCCAGACCAGGATGGTTACTGGCGACTGTGACGACCGCAGACTGACGTCCCTGCTGCTGCTTTGTGTCTGCAGGTGATCATTGAGAGGTATAAAGGAGAGAAACAGCTGCCGGTTCTCGACAAGACCAAGTTCCTGGTACCTGACCACGTCAACATGAGCGAGCTGGTCAAGATCATCAGGTGAACGCTGGTTTTCTGTAGATGTATGTTCGAGGTCCACTCGGCTCTTTGAACCCAGACGGTAGTCAGTTCGTTGACGAGGTTCTGCCTGTGCATGGAATTAGGATCAATACTGATGATCAAGTCCCGGACTACAGGTCCCGATGCAAAGACTGGTCAGAAGATCTGGCAGAAGTCGAGTCCCTCCAGCAGGAGGGTTCGTGGCAGTCCTGTAGCCCGCTAGATCCGGTTAAACCGTTGCATCTCTTATCACCAACATTCAGAACAGGCAAACACACTGAGGACCTCTGAGGAGGGCAAGTAAACCGTTTTCTGAACTCGTAAATCAGTAGAAATGTGATTGTAAAAGGAGCTGGGACAGGAACCAGCCGGGGAAATGAAACGTTTGAGCAGAGTCGCCGCTCTCATTACCAGCCAGGCTCAATACACCACAATAAGACCGACACACTGACTCGCTCAGACTCTCATTCCCGCAGGATTCAAATGATCCTGGAAGATGATGGGTAATTCGGGATGGAATTTTTACCTTCATGCTGGAGGAACGTCACAGACGTCCTCTCTAGTTATTAGACTAGAATACTGCAGTGCCTGAACACCTCTGATCTCGCCAGCATCATAACGCCTCTCCCCCCTGCAGGCGTCGGTTGCAGCTGAACCCCACGCAGGCCTTCTTCCTGCTGGTCAACCAGCACAGCATGGTGTCGGTGTCCACGCCCATCTCTGAGATCTACGAGCAGGAGAGGGACGAAGACGGCTTCCTCTACATGGTCTACGCCTCGCAGGAGACCTTCGGCTGCTAGGGAGGGGCTAGGGGAGGGGGGCGGGGCTGAGCAGAGGTTAGGAGGTCAGAGGGGAGACGCTCCTCTTGCTGCATTACAGGTTCTCGTACGTAGCTGCGCCCGATCAGACGGCACTCCCACAACCCCTTTCACCCTCCTGTTCTCGCGTCGGTCAGTAAAAAACAAACTACAGATGCCAGAGGACTTCCTGTGTCATCACACGTCAGATTCTACTTTGATTTTCCCACCAAGGTCTCTTATTTTGAAGGGTTTAGTAGACGTCTGTAGTGTCCCACAGCAGCGCTGCTGACCGATCCATTGATTGATTGATCCCCGCTCATGTAAGAGTGAAGTTAAACGTGACATTTCCTGCCTTGTGAGGCGTTGACGCTGCAGCGCCATAACTTGTTTTAGTTGTTTTAATTCGTCTTCTGGGTTTAAGCTGCAGTTTCGTTGGCGTTTAATAGTTGAACGTTTCACAACTTCCTGACCTGCTGCTGTTATCTAACCTACGTGTGAGCGGAACCGCGGGGCTCCATACTCCCGTCAAGCCCGCTCATCGGCGCCGCGGTGTCGGCACTGCTCGCCAGGTGGCGCTTAGACAGCCGAGTTTGAAAACGTTTGTAGGATTTGTTGGAAGGCGCAGACGCACGACGGCAGTAAAATCAGCATTGATCCGACGCCGCAACGCGACGCTCGACACTTTGGCGGCGACGAGTCGCGCTTCAGACGTCATTAGACACATTTAATGTAGAAAATGAGCTTCTTTTGCACATGAATTATGACAAATATAAAGATTTGATGTTTTGGTAGAAAAGACTGTTTTTGTGCTTTTTATTTTCTGCTCCATGTCTGCCTTTAAGAGTTTATAGAAAAGGTTGTTCTGCACTACAAATATGCATGTTTTCACTTTTTTTATTAAACGTAATCAAATTTATGCTTCGGTTATTTTCACTTAGTCATTTTAGATGCTCTCCAAAGCAAAAACCAGTGTGTGAATAAAAGAAATGCGTATAAACGATCATGTAATGAAGCGTTTTCCTTCAGCTTTGACGATGTCGCTGAGTGGACGAACACTGTTGCAACATGATTCAAACCATCTGCCAATAAAGGAAAAACAATTAAAGAAGCTGTCACTCTTTATTGACTTGTGGTTCCCGCTTCTGGACGGCAGGTGGCGCCAAACCGTCGTGCTGGTTCAAAGAGGAATTACGCAAAATAAACCCCAACTGCAGATTGGAACGAGTTCTAAGGTTCGACTGTGGTTCCACGACAAACACTGACAGTCGGTAAAGCTGCCAGAACGCTTCTGTGGGAAAAACTAAAATCCCGGGCATCGAGCTGTCAGCAGGGTTCAGCTGCGCATCGCTTCACAAGAAAAATAAAACGAGTTAATTCCTCCAGAAACGAAGCAAATAGTTAAAAAGACACGACTTTATTTACAGACAGAAGAGACGTTTTAGGAGCTACCTCCTGAGCACTCCTTCAAATCTAACCTTCAACAACACGCAGCCTGCATGAGGATCTCCAGGTCTTCATCCACGACAAACATTACATCTTTACATTTGTGTGACTGCATGCTCATTTCTGCATCAGCTTATTCAGCTCTGAACAGCTGTCCAAAAGGAACTTCTAGTGATCGGCTTCAGGAGGTCGAGCAGCTGAAACCGCTCCAGCTGCCAGGATTTGTAACTCCGCCCAGAAAAACTGATGGAACAAGGTGAAAAGTGTGAAATGGCTGCAGAGGAGGCTGGAAAGTCCATCTGCGGTGAAGGTAAAGCTTCCAGTTGAGAAATGAGGTCCAGCAGCTTCACTTGGCAGAGCTCCTCCCCCACAGGAAACGCCATCATGCCATGCTGCAGAGAACAAGGACATTCAACAATGATCAGACTTCCAGGAAGACCACCCGCTACCGCAGGCTGGCCCCGGCCACCGCAGGCTGGCCCCGGCCACCGCCTGCTGGCCCCGGCCACCGCATGCTGGCCCCGGCCCAGCCTGCTGGCCCCGGCCCAGCCTGCTGGCCCCGGCCCAGCCTGCTGGCCCCGGCCCCCGCCGGCTGGCCCCGGCCACCGCAGGCTGGCCCCGGCCACCGCAGGCTGGCCCCGGCCACCGCAGGCTGGCCCCGGCCACCGCAGGCTGGCCCCGGCCACCGCAGGCTGGCCCCGGCCACCGCAGGCTGGCCCCGGCCACCGCAGGCTGGCCCCGGCCACCGCAGGCTGGCCCCGGCCACCGCAGGCTGGCCCCGGCCACCGCAGGCTGGCCCCGGCCACCGCAGGCTGGCCCCGGCCACCGCAGGCTGGCCCCGGCCACCGCAGGCTGGCCCCGGCCACCGCAGGCTGGCCCCGGCCACCGCAGGCTGGCCCCGGCCACCGCAGGCTGGCCCCGGCCACCGCAGGCTGGCCCCGGCCACCGCAGGCTGGCCCCGGCCACCGCAGGCTGGCCCCGGCCCGCGGCCCCGGCGGGACTCAAAGTGCACCAGGTTGATTTAGTTCAAACGTGTTGAGAAAGTGATGCAGGCGGTGAACAACACGTGAAAACGATTTCCTCCACGTCAGAGAATGTTGTGACGACGCAGAACAAGATAAACCCAGTGACATCAGAGGGGGCGTGGAAGATTAACACATCATAGATTAAGGTCATCAAATGTTTTATTTTTCTATCCAATAAACAAATGACTTAATTTGAAAGCCGACATGAAAGAAATTGTTTTCTTTCTTGTCATTGGTGGAGAATCAATGACAAGAAAGAAAACAATTTCTGATCTGTCAAATCTGCCGCATCGTAGCGAGCTTTACCGCCCCCAACGCCACACGCCCCCAACGCCTTGACTTTTCCAAAACTTTATTGGCAATTACACATTTCCAAAATCCGTTCCCGGGCTGGACATGATGCTTCAGAGTTTTTTTAAACGCGTGTGGTAGTGGGCGCCTGTGACGTCACAGAAGGCTGCGTAGCGTTCTCAGGCGTACGACAGGCCGACGTCTCGGCTGTGGTTGGGTCGTCTCTTCGGACAAACCTGCTCCCGGACTCACGCCCCCTCTACACCACCTGCGTGGTTGTGTGTGCTGCGTCACCTGTCGATCAGCGAGTCCCTCATGCTGGTGGCGATGGTGGAGGGCTGCGCCGTGTCGCTGAGTCTGAACACGCTCTCGATGACCGACACCTCGGTGCTGGTGGTGTCCAGGCCACAGAAGGCGCACCAGTCGTTGACCACCATCCCCGCCGCGATCACCTCGCTGCCCCGGTTCACGGTGCCGGCCTGGACCAGAGCAGACAAGGAGACAGGGACTGGGCTTTACCGACCATTAGAACTCCCACAAACTCACATGGACGCAGAGAGCAGCGAGATCCTTCAGGGCGCCGCCGCCACTCACCACCAGAGGAACCTGCAGCAGAGACGACAGCTCGTCCTGGTCTTCGATGGAGGTCTTCGGGTGGACGAGGCCCCCCTGGTTACTGAAGGTGCAGTAGGAGCCGACTAGGACCTGCTCCGCTATTGTCTGACGGAAAACCTCCACCTTCAGTGTGTCTGCGAGGATCTCCTCCGTCTCCTGAGAGGGACAGAGCGCTGATGTTCAACTCCGCCCACACATCATTTCACGCCAACTGCAGGTGTTTTTGTGGACACTAATGCCGTTAAAATGGCAGAAGTAAAAACATGAAAGAAGCTGCAAATTCACTGGGCAGCTGAGCGGTAAACCGTCTCACCCGGTCGAGGTCGGGGTGCACCAGCGCCACGTAGTCGTTGCAGGCGATGACGTTGCCGAGAGCCGACAGCCTCTCCTCGACCCGCTGGATCCGGACCGAGTCGGGCAGACAGTTCCGGATGTGCTGCAGCTCCTGGTCCGTGGCGTTGTTGGGCACCAGGAGGCCGTGGCGGTTCCCTGAACACACAGACCCACACGTTCCCTTAAACAACGCAGAACCTGACAGGAAGATGAGGAGCGAGCGGGACTTCTACTCACCGACGCACATCCTCCCGATGATGCGGCAGCCTGCTATGGAGGCGTGGACCACCGGGATGGTTTCTGACAGCTCCCCTTCAAACACGCTGCAAGCAAACGAAACCTCTGATTTCTCATGTGGCGCCTCCAGAACCAAACAGGAGGTTCTGGCAGAAGCGTACAATTACGTATAAATATGAATAAAGATGATTGGCTGAAAGCTGACGGAACCTCCCACTTCTGAACTCATCTTTCCAAACACACGAATCTCAACATTTACTGGAGCACGACGATGTCCTTGAACACATCCCAGCTTTGGGTTCGTTTGCATCAGCTGACCTCTTCAGTGTGTCACTCAACGGAACTGGACACACCCCCTGTGATGTCATCTAAACTCATTTCAAGTCCTGGTGCTGAAACAGCACCTGAACCCACAACCATCAGAGCTCCAGCTGGACCCACGGTCGCTCAGCGGGTTAGACCAGCCGCAGTCCAGCACCACCGGTCCCACCGGGCTGGACGGGTCCAGACACACACCGGCCCCTTCACCTTGGCGGAACCCCCTGTTTAGCGTGCAGATCTTGGTGTGGCCTGTTCTCCGTCGACTACATCGACTGACACGTGACTGCGAGCCGCTCCGAGGGTTCGCTTCACCGCGGGTCGTAGGAGGGATTAGGTGATCACAAAACCAGAGTGCAACCCACCAGGCGGAGGCGAGGACGGCACAAACCGCAGTACGCCCGGAACCACAAAAATGACAAACTGAACTGCAGGCCCGGATCCGGACCCTGGCCGTCGGTAGGGGAGCCGGAGGCCCGGATCCGGACCCTGGCCGTCGGTAGGGGAGCCGCAGGCCCGGATCCGGACCCTGGCCGTCGGTAGGGGAGCCGCAGGCCCGGATCCGGACCCTGGCCGTCAGTAGGGGAGCCGCAGGTTTCGGATCCGGACCCTGGCCGTCGGTAGGGGAGCCGCAGGCCCGGATCCGGACCCTGGCCGTCGGTAAAGGAAGCCGCAGGTCCGGATCCTGGCCGTAGGTAGAAGAGCCGCAGGACTGGATCCGGACCCCGGCGGTCGGTAGGGGAGCCGCATGTCCGGATCCGGACCCTGGCGGTCAGGTGAGGAACCGCAGTTCCTGATCCAGACCCTGGCCGTCGGTAGGGAGCCGCAGGCCCGGATCCGGACCCTGGCCGTCGGTAGGGAGCCGCAGGCCCGGATCCGGACCCTGGCCGTCGGTAGGGGAGCCGCAGGCCCGGATCCGGACCCTGGCGGTCAGGTGAGGAGCCGCAGGTCCGGATCCGGACCCTGGCCATCAGTAGGGGAGCCGCAGGTCCGGATCCGGACCCTGGCCGTCGGTAGGGGAGCCGCAGGTTTCGGATCCGGACCCTGGCGGTCGGTAGGGGAGCCGCAGGCCCGGATCCGGACCCTGGCCGTCGGTAGGGGAGCCGCAGGCCCGGATCCGGACCCTGGCGGTCGGTAGAGGAACTGCAGGTTTTACATTTTACATGACATGATTCTTTGTTCTCTGAAACGAGGGTCCGAACATGAAGGCTGAGTTTTTACGTAACAGATGATTCACTGAGGTCACGTGGTCCTGGGCTTCTTTACTTCTAGTTTGTCTCGTCTCAGGAAGGTAAACGGCTCATTCCAGGCAACAACAACTACCAGGCAGTTGTTAACTGTGACGCACGTGGAGGCTCACCTGTAGAAGTTTTCGGAGCCGCCGATGGCCACCAGGCAGTAGGTGTTGGTCAGCTTGGCGAAGCAGCCGATCTCGTTGTTCTTCTCAAAGGAGGCTCTCACAGCCATGACGGAGACCAGGAAGAGTGGAGCTGCGACCTGGAACCGACGGAGAAGTTCGTCACGCGGACCCGAGGAGCGAGCTGCGAAGCTACCGAGTGAGCGTCGGGACAGAAACCAACCGCGGTGGCAGGTTCCGCCTCGAAGTCGCCTCGAAGTCGCTCCGCAGTCACTCCGCTCGATAAAGAGTAAGATAATTACCTGAAGTAGACTCGCGGCCTCCAAACACGCCAGAGGAGATCCCTGCCACCCACGTGTGCACTTCCGGGCGAACGTGGTGACGTAAGACGTTAAACGATTATTGCCTTGCGCAAGTTTAGATTAATCTGTGTATCTTTATGACATACAACAATCATATGTCAAAATAAAAAAATAAATAAAAATATAAAGTTTACTAGGCTGTGTAAAAACCTTACTATGTGACCACAGTATCCACAAATTGTCTTTTATCTTTTATTTTTTTACTTTTACCTGGCACAGTTACACCACTGTATTTTATTCTCTTTATATACTGTATGTGTACTTAATTTAGTCTTTGTTTACAGGTGATTACACGTTTACAGAAGTACATGTGTTTACATGTGTTTACATGTGTAAAGGTGTTTACATGTGTTTACATGTGTAAAGGTGTTTACATGTGTTTACATGTGTTTACATGTTTACAGAAGTACATGTGTTTACATGTGTTTACATGTGTTTGCATGTGTTTGCATGTGTTTACATGTTTACAGAAGTACATGTGTTTACATGTGTTTACATGTTTACATGTGTTTACATGTGTTTACATGTTTACAGAAGTACATGTGTTTACATGTGTTTACATGTGTTTACATGTTTACAGAAGTACATGTGTTTACATGTGTTTACATGTGTTTACATGTTTACAGCTGTTTACATGTGTTTACATGTGTTTACATGTGTTTACATGTTTACAGCTGTTTACATGTGTTTACATGTGTTTACATGTGTTTGCATGTGTTTGCATGTTTACATGTTTACATGTGTACATGTGTTTACATCTGTTTACATGTTTACATGTGTTTACATGTGTTTACATGTGTAAAGGTGTTTACATGTTTACAGAAGTACATGTGTTTACATGTGTTTACATGTGTTTACATGTGTTTACATGTGTAAAGGTGTTTACATCTGTTTACATGTTTACATGTGTTTACATGTGTTTACATGTGTTTACATGTGTGTACATGTGTTTACATGTTTACATGTTTACAGAAGTACATGTGTTTACATGTGTGTACATGTGTGTACATGTTTACATGTTTACAGAAGTACATGTGTTTACATGTGTTTACATGTGTGTACATGTGTTTACATGTTTACAGAAGTACATGTGTTTACATGTGTTTACATGTGTTTACATGTGTTTACATGTGTTTACATGTGTTTACATGTTTACAGAAGTACATGTGTTTACATCTGTTTACATGTTTACAGGTGAGTACCCTGGCTGAGTGTGTCCTACCTCCTCAACAACCGCCATCCCTTTTCCGTCCTCGCGCTTCTCCTGTCAGCACTCAGCCAATCACGTAGTCGTGCTCGAGTGACGCCTTGTCTATTGACATTTCCATTAGCTCGTCTCATTTGTGACGTCACCGCAGCGGACCTAAGACGGGTGAGGTGAGGGAGAAAGGGATGGGAGGCCCTTAACTGAGGAGACAAAGAGTCACTAAAACAGGAATGAGGTTCCACTCCTCCACGTTTTTCCCGCCAACATTCCTGAAGTTGAGAGCAGGGTTCCTCGTGAGGACCCAGTGTCCTGCATGTTTTAGATGTTGCTGCTCTGACACACCTGCTTCAAATTAGTGGGCCATTAACAGAGTTACGTAGACCTCGATGACGAGCTGATGGTGATCCTATCAGGTGGCACCAGTATTTCCAGATGTATGATCATTTATTGTACCTGGCATTTCCGACGCTCGTGAGCAGGGACGGTTTGACAGATCTCTTATTGCCATTTTGTTCTACTTGAAGTGTACTTAAGACTTTTGCACAGCACTGTAAAATTAAATAATCTAACCTTTTTTTTGTCCCCTTTTGTTCCACACATATTAATGGCTAATACCAAGTTTGGTAGACCCCAAGCTTTATATATACATTTTAATCTTGCAACAGAGGTTTTTTTGTTTATGTGTGCGTAAGTGTGTTTCCTTCACCAGCCCTCATGACAGCCACAACTATTTTTATTGATCCCTGAAGAAAGAAAGAAAGAAAGAAAGAATAAGAAGGGGGGTAAACATTCTGTCACCGGATGTGGAATGTGAAAGAGTAGAAAAAGGTGGGACATGAAGGAGCAAGTCTGCAGTCTGGTGTGTTGTGATGTGTGTTAAATGATCTATAACGTGTTGTTTAAAGAGTAAAGCTGGACGCAGGACAATCAGGTGTTACAAGCAAAGAGAGGACAAAGAAAAGGGGGAGGAGCTTTCTATTTACTATAGTTGTAACTGTGAGCATATCTGAGTATATCTGAGTGTTTGGGGGTGAAATAATCTAACTTGCATCGTTTATATTAATTTGCATACATGTCTAATTTATGCTTAACTCGTGACTGAAATGACGGGATGCTGAGCTAATTGAAAGTCTCCGTCACCTATAAACAGCGCGGAGAGATCCCTCATGGCATCCGTAGGATCTTTGCAGCTCTGCAGACGCGTCGGTCGGGATTCGCTGCCTGTAAACAAAGGAAAATAACCGGAACCGAACCAGCGGTCGACGAGGACGGACGGGAGTCGTGGGCTTCAGGGGTCCGATTAGGTGGGAGCAAACACAAGTCTATTCCCAGAGAAGCGCACAGATCCTTGTTTTCACGCGTGTGTCCCTGTGGGCGGAGCTCGCAATGTTGTCGGTTAACACGTCACCGTACCATGAAACAATACGACGATCTGTGCATGTGGCATATACACAACCACTGACGCCACCACATCGGTGACGTGAAACAGCTGAAGTTTAAAATCCGAATCCGGATCCGGACCCTGGCGGTCGGCAGAGGAGCCGCAGATCTGGATCCAGACCTGCAGGTCTTTTATTGACCACTAGGGTCTGGATCCAGACCTGCAGGTCCTATGTTGACCACTAGGGTCTGGATCCAGACCTGCAGGTCTTTTATTGACCACTAGGGTCTGGATCCAGACCTGCGGGTCCTATGTTGACCACTAGGGTCTGGATCCAACCGTAAGTTCATCTCCATTGACCTCCATGTTAAGATGCTCAACTTTACAGCAGAAATAAACATAATTACAGTCTGGAAAAAAAAACAGATTAATTTTTGATTTCCAAATCTGTCTCATTTTTAGAGTCAGAGTCAAGTTTATTGTCAATTCTACCACATGTGAGACACATACAGAGAATCGAAATGACGTTACCCTCAAACCCTCGGTGCTACACAATAAATACATTTTAAACACAAAGTGCAGGTTAAAAAGAGACAAGAAACAAGTTGTGACATGACAACAACAGTTTTTCGGTTTGATTAAAGTGACCTGGTGCAAAGTAGGCGGTCCAGTTCTGCCAAAAGTGCCTGGTGCAGATACTGAGGTCAGAGTGAGTGAGGGGGGGCAAGGCGGGAAACGGTGGAAGAGCTGGGAGAGTGTTAAGCGTCCTGACGGCCTGGTGGACGAAGCTGTCCTTCAGTCGGCTGGTTCTGGTTCTGGCCTGGAGGGTCCACAACCTCCTCCCTGATGGCAGCAGACTGAAGAGGTGCAGCTCCGTACCACACGGTGATGCAGCTGGTCAGGTTGCGGTGCAGGATCCGTACCACACGGTGATGCAGCTGGTCAGGATGTTCTCGATGGTGCCTCTGTAGAAGGTGTACCTGATGGGGGCGGGGCTCTGGCTCTTCTCAGTTTGCGGAGGAAGTAGAGGCGCTGCTGTGCCTTCTTGGCGAGTGATGCGGTGTTAACAGTCCAGGAGAGGTCCTCTGAGATGTGGACACCCAGGAACTTGGTGCTGCTCACCCTCTCCACAGCAGCACCGTTGATGGTCAGAGGAGCATGCTGGGTGTGTTGTCTCCTGAAGTCAGCAACAATCTCCTTGGTCTTCTCCACGTTCAGGGAGAGATTGTTGTCGCTGCACCACTCAGCCAGGCGGCTCACTTCGCTCCTGTAGTTTGACTCATCGTTGTTGTTGATGAGACCCACCACAGTCGTGTCGTCCGCAAACTTTACGAAGAGGTTGGAGCTGTGAATCGGTGTGCAGTCGTGGGTCAGCAGGGTGAAGAGGAGGGGCTCAGCACACATCCCTGGGGGGCCCCTGTGCTCAGTGTGATGGTGCTGGATGTGTTGCCGCCGACCCGTACTGCCTGTGGTCTCCCAGTCAGGAAGTCCAACAGCCAGTTGCACAGCGAGGTGCTGATCCCCAGCTGGTCCAGTTTGTGAACGAGCTGCTGGGGGATGATGGTGTTGGATGCTGAACTGAAGTCGATGAAAAGCATTCTTACATTTTAAATCTAAAAGTCATATCATTAGTGGTTTGTACCTCCCCCAGAAGGAGATGTTCCTCCTCAGGAACCATCCTGGCAGCGAGGCGACTTTGTGAACCTCTGCAGGTTTCAGCCGCACTTCTCCTCCTCTTCAACCTCCTTCTCTAAAATCCACATTTTATTGATGTATTTTACTTCAAAGTTCATTCATGGTTTCAGAACCTCAGCTCGTCCTCATCATCTGGACTCTGAGGTTGTCGTCCTCCCGTCTTGATCTTATATTTCGTCAGCCCAGTTAAATTTTTTATGTTAAATTTTAAGGATTTATAGCTTAGAGTGCTTCGTCTAGAAACCCGAGCTCGCTTATGTCTTGTTGTCGTCCATCAGCCCCTCCCACCGGCACTCGCCTCCAGTCTCGGTCGCTGTGCTGTGAATTCATTCAGCCTGAAAGTGCAGTGTGAAAATATTCAGCTTCATCATGTTCCCGTTTGCTCCTGAACCAGTGCCAGAGACGTCCCAGCAGCCCACCAGCTGGTGGATCATGTACCAGCTTCTGGAGTTGCAAACCAAGTTCCAAGAATGCAGGATTCCCAGACCACACAGAGCCTCGGATGACTTCAGCTGAGTTACGACAAGGAAGAAGACTTGAGTTCATTGTTGCTAAATGAAAATAGAAGAAAACATTAAACTATTAATGGACTCTAAAGCTTATGTAATTCCTGCTTTGACCAGACGGTGGCAGTACTGCTTCATTGTTCTCTGGAACATCGTAGCTTCGCTTCACCGGTTTGCTGTTAAATACTGGATTGTCGTGGTTTCTGTTTTAGTCCTGGTTTCAGGTTTCTGGTCTGATCCTGGTTTGTTCTGGTCTGATTCTGGTTTGTTCTTGTCTGATCCTGGTCTGTCCCTGGTCTGATCCGTGTTTGTTCTGGAGTGATCCTGGTTTGATCCTGGTTTGATCCTGGTCTGATCCTGGTTTGTTCTGGTCTGATCCTGGTCTGTCCCTGGACTTTCCCTGGCCTGATCCTGGTTTGTTCTGGTCTGATCCTCGTTTTTCTGGTCTGATCCTGGTTTGCCCTGGTCTGTTCCTGGTCTGTCCATGGTCTGTCCATGGTCTGTCCATGGTCTGATCCTGGTCTGATCCTGGTCTGTCCATGGTCTGTCCATGGTCTGTTCCTGGTCTGATCCTGGTTTGATCCTGGTCTGATCCTGGTCTGATTCTGGTCTATCCCTGGTCTGTCCCTGGTCTGATTCTGGTCTGATCATGGTCTGTCCCTGGTTTGATCCTCGTTTTTCTGGTCTGATCCTAGTTTGTCCTGGTCTGATCCTGGTTTGTCCTGGTCTGATCCTGGTTTGTCCTGGGCTGATCCTGGTTTCTTCTGGTCTGATCCTGTTTTTTTCTGGACTGATCCTGGTCTGTCCCTGGTCTGATCCTGGTTTGTCGTGGTCTGATCCCTGGTTTGTTCTGGTCTGATCCTGGTCTGATCCTGGTTTGTCGTGGTCTGATCCTGATCTGATCTTGGTCTGATCCTGCACTATCCCTGACCTGATCCTGGTTTGTCCCTGGTCTGTCCCTGGTCTGATCCTGGTTTGTCCTGGTCTAATCCTGGTTTGTTCTGGTCTGTCCCTGGTCTGATCCTGGTTTGTCCTGATCTGATCCTGCTGTGTTCATGGTCTGATCCTGGTCTGTCCCTGGACTTTCCCTGGCCTGATCTTGGTTTGTTCTGGTCTGATCCTGGTCTGATTCTGGTTTGTTCTTGTCTGATCCTGGTCTGATCCTGGTCTAAGCCTGGTTTGTTCTGGTCTGATTCTGGTTTGTTCTTGTCTGATCCTGGTTTGATCCTGGTCTGTCCCTAGTCTGATCCTGGTCTGTCCCTGGTCTGTCCCTGGTCTGATTCTGGTCTGATCCTGTTCTGATCCTGGTTTGTCCTGGTCTGTCCCTGGTCTGATCCTGGTTTGTTCTGGTCTGATCCTGGTCTGTCCCTAGTCTGATCCTGGTCTGATCCTGGTTTGTTCTGATCTGATCCTGGTTTGTCCTGGTCTGTTCCTGGTCTGATCCTGGTCTGATCCTGGTCTGATTCTGGTCTTATCCTGGTCTGTCCCTAGTCTGATCCTGGTCTGATTCTGGTCTCGTCCTGGTCTGTCGGTGGTCTGTCCCTGGTCTGATCCTGGTTTGTTCTGCTCTGATCCTGGTCTGATTCTAGTTTGTTCTGGTCTGATCCTGGGCTGATCCTGGTTTGTTTTGGTCTGATCCTGGTCTGATTCTGGTTTGTTCTGGTCTGATCCTGGGCTGATCCTGGGCTGATCCTGGTTTGTTTTGGTCTGATCCTGGTCTGATCCTGGTCTGTCCCTGGTCTGTCCCTGGTCTGATCCTGGTTTGTTCTGGTCTGATCCTGGTTTGCCCTGGTCTGTTCCTGGTCTGATACTGGTCTGATTCTGGTCTTATCCTGGTCTGTCCCTAGTCTGATCCTGGTCTGATCCTGGTCTGTCCCTGGTCTGATCCTGGTTTGTTCTGCTCTGATCCTGGTCTGATTCTGGTTTGTTCTGGTCTGATCCTGGGCTGATCCTGGTTTGTTTTGGTCTGATCCTGGTCTGATTCTGGTCTGATCCTGGTCTGTCCCTGGTCTGTCCCTGGTCTGATCCTGGTTTGTTCTGGTCTGATCCTGGTTTGCCCTGGTCTGTTCCTGGTCTGATCCTGGTCTGATTCTGGTCTTATCCTGGTCTGTCCCTAGTCTGATCCTGGTCTGATCCTGGTCTGTCCGTGGTCTGTCCCTGGTCTGATTCTGGTTTGTTCTGGTCTGATCCTGGTCTGATTCTGGTCCTGATCCTTGTGAACCAGATAAAAAGTGCAACTTTAGTTCCTGTCAAAGATGTTCATCTACAGTGTAAAAGCAGCTTTGTGTCTGTGTCCAGGTGTGATCTGCTGCGTTGGTCGAGACTACGACGATGGGAGGAGGTCTGAGTCAGGACAGAGATGCTGACGAGAGAGGAGAGGAAACGGAACATCAGCAGGAGCCAGAAGAGCCCGACAAACCCGAGCGCTCTTCCTCTGAAGGTTTACAGATACAGTTCCCTCCACACCAGGATCAGCCAGCCGCCAATCCGCTGCTTGATTGTACAGAAAAGAAAAGTCACACTTGTGTAACCTACTTGAGGATTAGGCAGATGTGTTGACTTCCTTCTCACAAGTGGAGACAGACGCCTGACAACAGTTCGGTCATTTGCAGTTGTTTAAACACAGAATTCAGATTCCAGTGGAAAACTCCAGATTCATAAAATCACAAGAATCTAAAACAAATCAGAATCAAATTTGATCTGTCAGATGGGTTCCATTAGCTTCAGAGCTTTAGACAAGACGGCACCGAGTGGCCAACTCGAAGAACATGAGTTCTATAAGCCTGAAGTGACGTGGACTCGAGAACCGTCGTTGATTCCATTGGCTGTGTAGATTCCATAGAGGTGTCAATCATCCAGAGTGATTCATCGTCGTTCCTGAGATACGTCCTTGTACAAACAGCATCTGCTCAGCAACTGCTCCACATGGACACTAGAACATCCTGAAGACCTCACTGATACGAACAAACCAGAACTGTTCTGCCTGAAATGGTTCATACATTTATATTAAATAATGATGACTAAATGTAGGAAAACATTCGTCTTATTAATTGTCTTCAAAAACTATAAACAGACAGATATGAGCTCTAAAAGAAGAAGATTTAGTCATAGTTTATCTTCTTCTTCTGTTTCTGACAGCAAATCGCGTCTCAGTTTTATCTCCACAGACTGAAACTGCACTGAATCTTATTTTAAAAATGTGCCTCTCCTCCACAGACACACCGGGAGAGCTGCCCCAGTGCAGGATGGGGAACAGGAGGGTGGACAACATGAGTTTCATGATCTCATGCACCAACTGGTACTAACCTGGTTCTGGTGAGACGACCCAGTAACTGAAGCTGCTATCTGCTGGGCTGGGCTCTGAACCTGAAAGTCCAAAAGTCCAAAAGTGAACATCTTTGACAGCGCTTCTCCACTGCAGCTCGGAGGAGGACGTTCCTGGAGAATCCTGTGGTGTTAGTGGGTCCGTCCTGCACGGTACTTCCTTAGAAGGTTCCCCCAAAGCTCAGCAGAACGTTTGGATCTAGAGTCTGATCGGGACTGTTGGTCCTTGGTATCATTTTCCATCCAGAATAAACGGCTCTGAATGTTTGTTCCAGCTGTGTGATGAGGATCTCTAGATCAAAGCAGATGTGCGTAGAAAGGACTGTAGGGATCCAAGAACTGCTTTGTGTTGGAGTGAACCTGAATGTTTTAAAGAATGAAAGTGTTGCACCGCCGACATGGTCCGTCGTTTCATCTGTGCGTCTTCACTCCTGATTGTTTCATCTTGTTCTCTTGTTCTGGTGTCGTAACTAACCAACACTTTAGATAAACGCTTTTTCCAAATACATGAGCTACAGGCCTGAGGGGCGTAAAGCATTTGCAGACTCGCTGAGATGAATCAACCAGTCAGCAAGCCCCGCCCCTCAATCACAGATGAGCCAATGGGTGTTGAGTATCAGTTCCACAGGGGCCAGAACTTGGACATCTGTAGATTTCAGCTCCACAGAAAAACACTGAAGGAACCTTAACTCTCATCTTTTTATGGACTTTATGACAAATAAAAGATGTGACTGTGTCTGAAGTACTTTATTACTGATTCCAGGTATTCAGAAAGGATGGACAGATTATTTTATTCCATTTTTTCAATCCAAACAAAAAGATCAACAAGGCTGTCTACATTTGTTATAAAGCTGATTTTAACTTTGCTAATATCTTCATGGCTTTAAAAATGAATCTAATATAAATTAAATTAACTGAATCCAGCCCAGAATGAACAGCATCAATGCAGGATGTTCATCTGTGACAGTGAGAAGAAGTTTCTGGAAAGTCACCTGCAGGTTCTGTTTTCTGCCGCGGATCGTCTATAAATGTTTGTTAAAGAGGTAGATGGACAGAGGAAACCAAATAACTGAAAAATAAAACAGAAATAAGCCAGGATCATGATGTTTATTATGGAAAAACACAAGTCTTCAATGAACATGGTGTTGCTGGCTTGTGGTTGCTGTGGACCAATTAAACCAACGCAAACACAGGAATAAAATCATTTATTACATTTATAGAACACTGTCTTTTAAAAATGAATAAATACAGCAATTTTAAAAATGGCATTTAACCATTCTTCATGTCATTAACATAAATGTGCCTCTCCAACGTGAGTCGTCAGAAAGTGGTTGACATCAGGTGCAAAAGATCTCCGTAAACCCGAAACCCAAGTGCAGAGCTCCAGCCGCTTGTTTTATGCACATCGGACCCGACCGGGCTCATAAAACATTACCGTGCACGTCAAGAAGTGCCACATGATCAGATTTTTGTCATTTTCATTTTATAATCAACCCATTTAGTCAAAAACCCAAACAAATCACACGGTATTTACAGTTTATAAGAAAAATCAAATGGACTGAATCTGTTTTAAAGCTATTTGTGTTAAAATGTCCACAGAAGTCGTAGTTGTGTTTTTATGCAAAGAATTTCAAAAAGTCTGCTGACGCTTGATATGTTTGTCTTCCTCTAAATTCAAGTCTTCATAAGAAAAGAGAACTTTAGAAACAAAAGGCAACAACAGGCAAGTTAAAGGAAGACTCAGACACGTGAAGCCTCACTCACACGCACACGGACTCCACTGGTTAAGGTGGAATGTTTAAGGTGGAGCCATGTTTGGTTCCTGTGGATAACTGGAGTTAAACCTCGATGGTGATGGGAGTCACTGATCAACACCTGTTTCACTTTGACACCTGAGAGTAAACTGTGTTTTAGACTGGAAAGCAAAAACCAACCTGACTGAAGCTCTGAATATTTAGAGTTGATGATGTCGGTGCGTCGTCGAGACGGATGTGGGATGTTCAGCGGCGCACAGCTGCGACGAATATGCTGCTAAACTTTGGAAGATCTACTTGTTTTGTTCAGATCCACGTCTGTCATCCATCAACTCAGCACATTAGCTGATTATCTTATTGATAAATATTGATAAACAAATATATTATATCTTGATTTATATTTGTAATTTCCAGGTAAAGTAGTGGGCGTGCTCTACACCCAGACCCTTATTAAATCTAAATAATACTAATGATATGAAATCTTACAAAATCAAGCAAACATGCCTCTAAAGTAAGAACATAGAATGAACTGTACTGATTGTTTCTGACATTTATTTTGCATGTATGTTTAACATTTTACTCGGAACAGAGTTTCAGTGTTTCTGTTCGTTTAGACTAAAGCCTGTAGGCGTGAAAGCACTCCTACAGGTGTGTTTCTGGATTGAATTTGACGTGTGGACGCCTGTGTGGGAATGACGGCATCAGATGTCCGAGTCCACCTTCGAAGGCAACTCACTGTTGTCCGAACCTGCCAGAACACCATCAGAGCCGCAACAAAACGCCTCTGAGCTCTGGTCGAGTCCAACCAGGACTCCAGAACAGTTCATGTTTTATTTTATTCTGCAGTTTGTTGAACTGGTCTGATAAAAATCCCGTTGATAAACAGAAGCCAACGCAGCGGAGGAGGAATTTAAGTTTGCAGATTCCAGTCCCAGGGCCCGTTTAGGCCACGTCTGCGCTCAGTTTCCATAAAGAGACAGATTCCTAGAGGACCTTTTGCCCTCTGTGGCAAAAACATGATCAAGCTGAAAAAATAGATCTGAAACTGATGAAATGGGTCAGACAGACGACATCCCCCACTAAAAGTCTCATGTACAGAGATTTGTTTCTGTTACGAACGTTCCATAAATTATAGTCTGTTTCCTTCGAGTGTCCTTCTTTCTTTTCCGCAAACATACATCTGCTGATATACACAGTAAACTGCTATTTGTCTGTAAATCTCAGGAAACATTTACAAATCTAAGACATTTGTCTGAGCGATAAAACGAGGGAGTCACATTGTGGAGCGAGTAAAGAGCATCGGTCTTCCTGTAAATGTCCTTCAGTAGGAGCTCAGCAGCCTGATGAGAGGACGAGAGGGGTTCTCAGATATCTGAGAGCGTTTTCTAACCCACACGGAGACGACTGACACGAAAACCACTGGCTAAATGTAGTCGGTAACCGGAGGTTAATCGACTCTGGTCCCTGCTCACGCTTAGACGTGATCTTAGACTACACTACCGCGGAGATGTGTAAAAGAAGACAAAACATTACATATGCTCATAAAAACTGTAACACAAAGAAAAACTGCACAGACAAACAAACGTACCAAACGGACATCGTTTTGTCCCAAAGTCCCAAACCAACTTTAAGGCTCTTTGACTAGGATTTATGCATTTTATATAAAATAAGAACAAAACAAATACAAATAAAATGATAGGTAGAAAAAAGCTAATTAGCAGAGTTCAGAAAAGTAGCATCTGACTGATTTCATCATATGATGTTATGTACTTAATCTATTTCATTTGTCAATATTTTACCAACTTTATGACAATATCAATTATCTGTCAGAAAACACATGTACAGTGTGAGACTCTGCTGTGGATGCTGATGCTTGTGAGCACCTGCTTGTTAATTATACGCCTGAATTTGAATCTCTTCACACCTGCCCAATGCTTACAGCCACTTTATGCAGTAATGCCACCTCTGGCCACCGGGGGGCGCATAGCTCTGCTGTGTCATTGACAACACTGTTAATGAGTGGAGATGGTCCGGCACATCTTGTAATAGTACTTGGGCCCAATAGAGCCGCACTTGGTTGTGTCTTTCTAGTGACATGCTGCCCCCATGTGATAATAATTGGTATTGCTACATAGAGTGGCTTTAAGTAAGAATAATTTTTCCTTCTGCTAAGTTTGACTGTAAATCTTTGGATTTGAAAATGTCACTCAGCTGTAAGACAACCAGCTGTTTAATCAATGCTGATAATCAGTGTTGCAGCAACGGGAGCCTGGAACTGTGTAGGCTTTTGTTTTTTAAATGCAGATTCTCATTTTAACTTAAAAAGAAACACAAAGATGGATGAGTCTGTCAAGTTTTGCTGGATACATATTCATGTTTCTACGACGCCGCTGTTCCCACCGCGTTCGTGTTCACATCTAAACGTCTGTTTATTTTACACCCCTCAGCAGCAAAGACGCGCGTTGTCCACCTCAAGTAAAAACGACAGGACTTTGAACGTCATTGATCTGCACTTCACATCAGCGAGTAATTACAAGGACATGTGAATTCAGTTTCAGAAAGAATTCAGTTGAAGACAGAGAGCCTGTTGAGAAAAGGTGCAAAGCTGAGAGAATAAGACCAGACAGAGAAAGAACTGAGTGAAACGGGCAGACTAGGATGAGCGCAGGGGAGGTGGTGGACAGAAGACTCCAAACTCCCTGGGAGGCCTGTTAACCCCGAAACGCTCACGTACATGGACAGCGGGGGTGTTTAAAAAAAAGCATGCTTTAAGCTGCCGTACTGATGTTGTGTTGCATAAAATGACCCACATCTATGTGTGCTTCTTCACTCTGCAATGCCAGATGGGTAACCCCCCCCCCCCCCCCAGCAGCTGCTGTTGGGGTGAAATCCTCAGTAAAACTGGTTCTAACAGTGAAGATCCTCAAAACAAGATCTCAGACTCATGTGCAAAGTTAGGACCCCCTCTTTAAACTCGATTTATATATATATATATATATATATATATATATATGTGTGTGTGTGTGTGTTTATTTGTTTGATATTTATTTATTATATTATATTATTTATTTTATATTATATGATATATATATTTAAGTAGGATCAATTCTTGTTCATGTAACTTCTTGCTGTGGGTCCCAATATTAAGCAAGACAATCTCAGAAGAATAACATCATCTAACATCTGCCATTCATCTACTGAGGGTACCTGCTGCTGAAGGAAACATCTACTGAGGGTTCCTGCTGCTGAAGGAAACATCTACTGAGGGTTCCTGCTGCTGAAGGAAACATCTACTGAAGGTTGCTGCTGCTGGAGGAAACATCTACTGAGGGTTCCTGCTGCTGAAGGAAACATCTACTGAGGGTTCCTGCCGCTGAAGGAAACATCTACTGAGGGTACCTGCTGCTGAAGGAAACATCTACTGAGGGTTCCTGCTGCTGGAGGAAACATCTACTGAGGGTTCCTCCTGCTGAAGGAAACATCTACTGAGGGTTCCTGCTGCTGAAGGAAACATCTACTGAGGGTTTCTGCTGCTGAAGGAAACGTCTACTGAGGGTTCCTGCTGCTGAAGGAAACGTCTACTGAGGGTTCCTGCTGCTGTTGGAAACATCTACTGAGGGTTCCTGCTGCTGTTGGAAACATCTACTGAGGGTACCTGCTGCTGAAGGAAACATCTACTGAGGGTTCCTGCTGCTGGAGGAAACATCTACTGAGGGTTCCTCCTGCTGAAGGAAACATCTACTGAGGGTTCCTGCTGCTGAAGGAAACATCTACTGAGGGTACCTGCTGCTGAAGGAAACATCTACTGAGGGTTCCTGCTGCTGAAGGAAACATCTACTGAGGGTTCCTGCTGCTGAAGGAAACATCTACTGAGGGTTCCTGCTGCTGAAGGAAACATCTACTGAGGGTTCCTGCTGCTGAAGGAAACATCTACTGAAGGTTGCTGCTGCTGGAGGAAACATCTACTGAGGGTTCCTGCTGCTGAAGGAAACATCTACTGAGGGTTCCTGCCGCTGAAGGAAACATCTACTGAGGGTACCTGCTGCTGAAGGAAACATCTACTGAGGGTTCCTGCTGCTGAAGGAAACATCTACTGAGGGTTCCTGCTGCTGAAGGAAACATCTACTGAAGGTTGCTGCTGCTGAAGGAAACATCTACTGAGGGTTCCTGCTGCTGAAGGAAACATCTACTGAGGGTTCCTGCTGCTGAAGGAAACATCTACTGAAGGTCGCTGCTGCTGGAGGAAACATCTACTGAGGGTTCCTGCCGCTGAAGGAAACATCTACTGAGGGTACCTGCTGCTGAAGGAAACATCTACTGAGGGTTCCTGCTGCTGGAGGAAACATCTACTGAGGGTTCCTGCCGCTGAAGGAAACATCTACTGAGGGTACCTGCTGCTGAAGGAAACATCTACTGAGGGTTCCTCCTGCTGAAGGAAACATCTACTGAAGGTTCTGCTGCTGAAGGAAACATCTACTGAGGGTTTCTGCTGCTGAAGGAAACGTCTACTGAGGGTTCCTGCTGCTGAAGGAAACGTCTACTGAGGGTTCCTGCTGCTGTTGGAAACATCTACTGAGGGTTCCTGCTGCTGTTGGAAACATCTACTGAGGGTACCTGCTGCTGAAGGAAACATCTACTGAGGGTTCCTGCTGCTGGAGGAAACATCTACTGAGGGTTCCTCCTGCTGAAGGAAACATCTACTGAGGGTTCCTGCTGCTGAAGGAAACATCTACTGAGGGTTCCTGCCGCTGAAGGAAACATCTACTGAGGGTACCTCCTGCTGAAGGAAACATCTACTGAGGGTTCCTGCTGCTGGAGGAAACATCTACTGAGGGTTCCTGCTGCTGAAGGAAACATCTACTGAGGGTTTCTGCTGCTGAAGGAAACGTCTACTGAGGGTTCCTGCTGCTGAAGGAAACGTCTACTGAGGGTTCCTGCTGCTGTTGGAAACATCTACTGAGGGTTCCTGCTGCTGTTGGAAACATCTACTGAGGGTTCCTGCTGCTGAAGGAAACGTCTACTGAGGGTTCCTGCTGCTGAAGGAAACATCTACTGAGGGTTCCTGCTGCTGAAGGAAACATCTACTGAAGGTTGCTGCTGCTGTTGGAAACATCTACTGAGGGTTCCTGCTGCTGTTGGAAACATCTACTGAGGGTTCCTGCTGCTGAAGGAAACGTCTACTGAGGGTTCCTGCTGCTGTTGGAAACATCTACTGAGGGTTCCTGCTGCTGAAGGAAACGTCTACTGAGGGTTCCTGCTGCTGAAGGAAACATCTACTGAGGGTACCTGCTGCTGAAGGAAACATCTACTGAGGGTTCCTGCTGCTGAAGGAAACATCTACTGAGGGTTCCTGCCGCTGAAGGAAACATCTACTGAGGGTACCTGCTGCTGAAGGAAACATCTACTGAGGGTTCCTGCCGCTGAAGGAAACATCTACTGAGGGTACCTCCTGCTGAAGGAAACATCTACTGAGGGTTCCTGCTGCTGGAGGAAACATCTACTGAGGGTTCCTGCTGCTGAAGGAAACATCTACTGAGGGTTCCTGCTGCTGAAGGAAACGTCTACTGAGGGTTCCTGCTGCTGAAGGAAACGTCTACTGAGGGTTCCTGCTGCTGTTGGAAACATCTACTGAGGGTTCCTGCTGCTGTTGGAAACATCTACTGAGGGTTCCTGCTGCTGAAGGAAACGTCTACTGAGGGTTCCTGCTGCTGAAGGAAACATCTACTGAGGGTTCCTGCTGCTGAAGGAAACATCTACTGAAGGTTGCTGCTGCTGTTGGAAACATCTACTGAGGGTTCCTGCTGCTGTTGGAAACATCTACTGAGGGTTCCTGCTGCTGAAGGAAACGTCTACTGAGGGTTCCTGCTGCTGAAGGAAACATCTACTGAGGGTTCCTGCTGCTGAAGGAAACATCTACTGAAGGTTGCTGCTGCTGGAGGAAACATCTACTGAGGGTTCCTGCTGCTGAAGGAAACATCTACTGAGGGTTCCTGCTGCTGAAGGAAACATCTACTGAGGGTTCCTGCTGCTGAAGGAAACGTCTACTGAGGGTTCCTGCTGCTGAAGGAAACATCTACTGAGGGTTCCTGCTGCTGAAGGAAACATCTACTGAGGGTTCCTGCTGCTGAAGGAAACATCTACTGAGGGTTCCTGCTGCTGAAGGAAACGTCTACTGAGGGTTCCTGCTGCTGAAGGAAACATCTACTGAGGGGTTCTGCTGTTGGAAACATCCACTGAAGGTTGCTGCTGCTGAAGGAAACATCTACTGAGGGGTTCTGCTGTTGGAAACGTCTACTGAGGGTTCCTGCTGCTGAAGGAAACATCTACTGAGGGTTCCTGCTGCTGACGGTGGATCTACTAGCTATTTAATCATGGAGTTACTCTGGATTATTTGCATGATATTGTTTTTTTATCCTCATTTTTGTTTATTGATTAATGGCGCAGTAAAAAAAACTGTTATATTTCAGTCGTCTGAAGTTGTGTTTGTCCAGTAGATCCATTGTGATCAGATGATTTTTATTCCATTTTTTCACATAAAAACACCGGATTAAAGAGGGGTTACTGACTGTTGAACATGATTGTAAAACAATCTTTTCCAGGTTGAAGCACTTCAAGTCATACATTTAATTCCTGCTTAATCCTGCAAAATGTGAAGGTGACGCAGATTAGGAACCAAACACGGTACTTAAACTTCTCATCAAAAAGAGGTAAATAACACTGCATGTGTTTAAAACTCTTCTCACGAGAAGGTTTGAAGGAAAAGAGATTTGGAGCTTTTATGAAACTGCAGAAAAGAGTGACGGATACAGATGCTGAACCATGATGGAGCTGGCTGGAGGTCTTAGGTGGGAAGATTAGACGGATGGAGAGGATGATGGGAGGATTAAATGGAGCGATGTAAAGAGCAAGTAGCCCCGTCAGAACTGTATCAACTGAAATACTTCCTAAAACTCAGTCCATGTGGAATACTAATCCCGACTCTCCGTCTTCATGTGCAGTCAGACATCTGTTTCTTTATTTTCTACGTTCCTTACTGTTATACTACGAATGGTGTGTGCTGAGGATCCTCTGACCTCAGTCAGTTGTTGAGTTTCTACGTGAATAAGAAACAGATTGTAAAGTGCATTAGCTCTGTATATGAGGTGGGGGTGTTCAAAACACAGAGAGCCAATCTGACGCGTGGATTTAACCTCGATTAGCCAAGCTCTGACTTCTTTAACAGTTAACTGCTTCTACATATGCAGCTTTGATGCCAACCAAAACCGTATATGTAGAACATATAAGTAGAACCAATTGTCAAAAATGCTAAACATATGTTCACGTTAAGTAAATAAACACTTATATCTTGTACATTCGCAAAAAAACCATCTCATCAGGCATGCTTGTGTTTATAAACTACAGCATCAGTTATAATTTCAACTGACCTTAAAATGCCACTAGAAGGAATCAAAACATAAATTCATGAGTTGGCGAAAGTGAGACATTTCTGCTCATTGAATACACTCAAGTCCAGACCTTCAGTTTTAACGGTTTGATAATTACAGGTCCTGGTTGTGTCCAGAAAAGGTCTTTAAAGAGATAAGGCTACAGAGCATCATCAGTCAATTGTGATGCAATACGTCAATGACCCACTCATCTTCTGCTAAAACCCCCGTGTTGAATCTTTGTTTATGAATGTATATGAATGTGCGTCTGGGACGATTTTTATTTACTTTTTTGTGGTTAGGTTGACAGAACTGAAGTTTGCCGTGAAAGAGAGAGAAAAAGGTCCTCTGATAAATGTACAGCTGAAAAATAGTCAGGATTCAGTTCCAGAGAAAAATCCTTCTTTTTTCTTTTTTTATGGCCTTTCTATCTACACATGGACAAATTCTCTGGTGTCCATTAAAGGAATAGAAAGCCACAACTGTCACTCAAATAACTCAAAACTGACTAAAGTAATCATACATAATACTTTACTGAATTATGGTTCAACAGAAGCCGAACTAAAGAAACTGTTCAGGACAAATGAGTTAGTTCTCCTACGAAAGATGTAAAATAATGTTTCCATAGTGATGTGCTTAACTAAAGTGTGTCCTTTAATTAACATCGCTGGTTTCTTCAGTCTTCAGTCAGTGAGACTGGTTAAAGGGTTAAAAGTGGAGCCTCTGCTGTGTGGTATCGTGGTGTCCTCCACACTGAATATGGATCAGAGAAACCAAAGGAGGACCACAGTTGTTGACCAGCATGTTAGAGACTAGAAGACCATCTCCAAGCAGCTGGATGTTCCTGTGACTACAGCTGGACGTTTCACTCAGACGTTCAGGCTCCACAGGACTGTAGACAACCTCCCTGGACGTGGACACAAGAGGACAACTGAGGACAAACTGAAGAGACGATAATACGAATGGAAACCAAAGAGGTTCAAGGTGACCTCCAAGGTCAAGGTCCATCAGTGTCAGATCCCACCATCCATTACTGTTGGAACCAAAGTGGACAACTAAAGAGGACTCCACTGTTGGAAGAAAAGAAAAAGAGAGAGCGAGAAGAAGGAAGGATCTAAATCCTGTTGAACATCTGTGGAAACATCTGGAACATGCAGTCTGGAACAGAAACCCTGCAAATCTGAGACTTTTGCTTATGAGGACCAGAACACCTGTCTACACGTGGACAAGTCCCACTGAGAGTTACACTCATCACTGGATTGATGTGATTAAAGGTTGTACATCAAAATATTACGTAAAAAGTCACATCATTTTGTCCAAAACAGTGTTATACGTTTTTTAATGCTTCTGTTCAATTCAGTAGTATTTTATTAATTTGGAAATGACATGAGACGTTGTTGTAACTTTCATAACCCAAGTTTCCCGAGTATGACAAATTATTATGGCTGTGTTAGAAAGTAGGATCTCCTGTAGAGGTCTGAAGGATCTTGTTTTAAGGTCTGAAGATCTACTGTAGAGGTCTGAAGGATCTTGTGTAAAGGTCTGAAGATCTCCTGTAGAGGTCTGAAGGATCTTGTGTAAAGGTCTGAAGATCTCCTGTAGAAGTCTGAAGGATCTTGTGTAAAGGTCTGAAGATCTCCTGTAGAGATCTGAAGGATCTTGTGTAAAGGTCTGAAGATCTCCTGTAGAGGTCTGAAGGATCTTGTTTTAAGGTCTGAAGATCTCCTGTAGAGATCTGAAGGATCTTGTGTAAAGGTCTGAAGATCTCCTGTAGAAGTCTGAAGGATCTTGTGTAAAGGTCTGAAGATCTCCTGTAGAAGTCTGAAGGATCTTGTGTAAAGGTCTGAAGATCTCCTTTAGAAGTCTGAAGAATCTTGTGTAAAGGTCTGAAGATCTCCTGTAGAAGTCTGAAGGATCTTGTGTAAAGGTCTGAAGATCTCCTGTAGAGGTCTGAAGGATCTTGTGTAAAGGTCTGAAGATCTCCTGTAGAAGTCTGAAGGATCTTGTGTAAAGGTCTGAAGATCTCCTGTAGAGGTCTGAAGGATCTTGTGTAAAGGTCTGAAGATCTCCTGTGGAGGTTTGTATTGCAGCAGACCTGAAGAATTGTCACTGAGGACACTTTGTTGAATTAGTGTCTTGTGAAGAGGATGCTCAACATTGTTCATTTTGATTTTGATTTTTTGAAGCATCACTCAGATTCTTCTATTGAACCACAATTGTAAAGAAATGTCTGGAGTTCATGAGTTAATGTTCAGTAAATGGTTATTTATTATGACTTTTGTCCGTTTCAGGTGTCTCAGTGACAGTTGTGGGTTTCTCTTACCAACACATTTGTCCACATGTACTTTTTTCTTTCTTGGATTTCATCAAACACGATAGCGGATGTGGTTCACGTGTTTACAGGTTGCAGGTACAACAAACCTGGAGGTGGCGTCTGGCTTAGAAGAGCACTTTTTTCTGCCCCAAATAACTGATTTTGAATTTTCACTGAGAATTGTACTGTAGGTCCGGGAACAAATCCGTTTGTCATTATTCATGTCTGAAACGCAGCGGCGAGTAGGGGGAACACATCAGTTTTCTGGGCCTCGGGTCCTCCTGCAGTTGTTCCTACCACCAGCCAGCCGTGTTTTAAGCATCCGTAAACACTGAAGTGTCATTCGTTAGACACAAACACTCGAGACTAAATCTACATCTACTCCCACGGGGCTTCTTCACTGTGGCCCTCAGCATGTTACCCTCATTTTTAGCTGGCGTCGTTAATCAGCTCACCGATTGCTGTCGTCTGTCATACCCACTCCTGAACCGGGTATTTGTAGTAGTGCTGCGTGATGTTGCTCTGCTGCGCTCCTTTGTTCTTGAACTGAAAAATCGTGTAGACCAGCACCAGGATGCACAGCGTCAGAATGCAGGGGATCACCACAGCGATGGCGTTGACCGTTGATGGGATGTCATTGATTGCCACCACAATGTCCACGTCATCGATGGGTAGCTGGTGGTCTCCGCGGTTGACGCCAGAGCGCTCCATGTCGGACTGGTCGCAGCCCATCCAGTCACGCAAAATGGACTTGGGATATCCAGGCTCAGCCGCCAGCTTCTGGTTGTCGAACTTCCAGTAGTCCTTCCCCTTGTAGAAGTAGGTGAAGTCTGAGGAGTAGATGGGGGATATGAGTCAAGAGAAAAGAGAAATTAGGGGCAAGATTTGCTTTTGCCTGAGGAATGACCACGGACGGCACCTGGATGGTCTTTCAGATCTGATCTGAAGCCCAGAACAGCCACTTCTCTACTGCTTTGTACAGTTAAAAAAGGTGTCCCCTTAAGGCCTGGGGGCACACAGCCCACTGTGTTGTGAGATTTCCCGCTACAGTTCTGCACAGGTAGCAGCTCTGACACATCACAGCTTCGCCCACAGGACTAGTTCCAAGTTACTTTAACCTGGCTGACTTAGCTTATGGTAACCCATGAGGCCAATTCATGTTTCTTCCCTTCTGATCACATTTGTCCAAACATCCTCATTTCAAGTGTTGTTACTGAAACATCTGAAATGAGGGCTGCCAGAACTGAAGCCAGGATGAACAGATCTCAGCCGGGACTCGTGGTCACATGGGCCGCTGCTATCAGGGTCAGACCTGGTGAACCTACGAGGTTCCAGCAGACCTCCGCCTGAAAGGTCCTGAAAGGATCCTCCACGAGTCCCCGTTCCTTCAGCTGATCCACGCTGGAGGAGCTGCAGGGCTGCCAGCGAACATTTACAACACAACCTTCCGTCTCAAAATCAGAAATGAGTGCTGCGTTTGGCCGACACTCAGTCAGGACAAGCTGCTGCTGTCAGCTGACCTTCATCCTCCGATCCTTCCAGACCACAACCGGCCACGGTGGTCTGTTACTAAAATCAACAACACAACCGAACATGTTCTCACTGGCACTGAAGCTGAAATGTGTATGTAAATAACAGATTTCCTCTGCAGTAAAGACCGAGGAAGAGCATCAGTTTTTAAATCTACTTCTACTGCAGGAAACCCGCAATAAATCAGTTCATCGCTGAAATAATCTGGGCTGTTGGAGCTACAGCTACTCACATCCCTCCCTGCTGATGAAGGCTCCCTGCGGAGCGTCGGGGATCCCCTTCCAGACGCTGATGGGTTTGGGGTAACCAGGGTCGGCCTTGCGCTTCTCCTCGTTGTAGCGCCAGTACTTGTCCCCTTTGAAGAAGTAGGTTTTCCCTACGGGCTCCCAGCGCAGCGCCGTGTCGATGCCATCTCTGGGGAGGAAGCTGCCCAGCTGCACCAGGTTCTTCGGGTAACCCGGCTCAGCTGTGACCTCCTTAAACACCCAGAACTTGTCACCTGAACCAAGACAGGAGGAGTGAGTCCATAGTTTCAGCGCTAAGGTCACTAGTTTCTAGCTCTCTTTTCTCCACTGATGATCTCTGGCTAAAAAATAATTTTTGGTGGTTGCAGACTCAAACCTTTAAGAGTTGCAGAATTTGAGGACGTTTTCAAACCTGACAAAGTTGAAGTTACTTGCTTGATCGACAAAGTTGAAGTTACTTTCTTGATCGACAAAGTTGAAGTTACTTGCTTGATCCACTAAATTTAAACTAAGAAATCATGTAAAGGACAGTTTAGCATGTTAGCTACCATGGAGCGAGCTCATTTCTGTGACTGACCAAACCAAATGATCAAACAAATTATTAAACAGAATTAATGTTCAGAGAGCCCGAAACACAGGAACTGCTAAAAAAACTACTAAAAGTATTGTACGCCACAACAACAGCGGATGAGAATTGGGTTTGCAGTTATGGTATTGGGCGGGGCTAGGGAGGCGTGTCTGCATGGGGGAGGAAGAGAGCAGCGTTAAGGGAGGATAATAAAACCAGATCAACTACGAATAAGTGAATCTGCTGAATCTGAGTCCAAATCAGACTCATAGTGAATAACAGTCATGAAAAGAAACTCGCCTTCTGACTGGCGTTGTTTTTTCAACTACTGATCGTACATCGAACAGAGGTCGAAATTATCGTACAAATACAGCAACTATCGTACATCTGGCTACCATGGTGCTCCGAGCGCTTTACTGTGATGTTGAGGTTTCTGTTCTCAAACACGAGCAGAGGTTTTGGTCTGGTTTAGCTGACTGAGGAGCGCCCATGTGGTCAACACCAACTCTCTTCATTTATTCAGCATCAGCTGTAAATCATTTTAGCCATTCAGGAATATTCAAGTTGTTAAAAAGAGAAAACCACAGGGAGGACAAGCCCTCGCTGGGATTCGAACCAGGATCTCTATGAGGTTGTGTTATTGTACTGGACAGGCGGACGTGGGAGACATTTCTTTGCACGGTCCTGGTCAGAACCCCCACCACAGTTCTGGGTCGTATTCCAGGGAAGTATTTGGACATCAAAGTCAAGCAGCACTGGACTTGTCTTGCCTAGATGTGAAACAGGATTGGACCAGTTTCTGAATGTCACTTTGGGACAGAATGCTCCTGATGTTTGGTGGTGTTATTAAAAGATGAGAAAAGGGTCTAAAAGGGTCTAAAAAAAAACTTGTGTAATAAAAAATGATGTTCTTCACAGCTGTACAGGGAAACTAGGTCATGTGACCCAGACGAAAGGCCATGGCTGGAAGGAGAACCACTCAACCCCCTTCAAATCAACGTGAAACTGGATCTGGTTCTAGATCTAGTTCAGAACTGGTTCTACTTTGGAACCTTTTAAGAACTGGTTTGCCTCCACTGAGCCACGTCATGACTACACTGGGTCTTATCTAACATCAAACCTCACTTACTGAACTCAGAGTTTCTGCAGAAGACTGTGGTTCTCAAAGGACACAGATAACAGTTTTCCTTCGAAACCAGTGTCTTCATATCAGCAGTCCACTGTTGTAAAGGCTGCTGAGCTTGGTGTTTGCTACCATTCATGATCCATAAATGGATTCTGACACATCCACCAACGTTTATGACAAGAAAAAGTTTTTTAAATTCAGATTGAAACCGCCACTGTGAAACATGCCTCTTGCGCTTCAGACAATGTTAAAAAACGCTGCGTTTCCAAATGTTAACTGGTATTCATGAACACCGTTACAAACATGATTTATCCCAATGTTTGACTGCGATCCAGAAACAACAACAACGTCTATAAATGAAGAAGCAAACACAGCTTTAAAACTCATGAATCTTGTTTCCGGCACCACTGGCAACATTCAGCACTGAATTTGAATTTTTTTGTGTTTTAGTTTTCTTGGATCTGAACTGATATTTCCATGTTTGGAACAGGCACTGAACTAGCTCTGGAATTACCTTGGTGGAAAAGCCCTATTTGACGTTTTAATGGCTAAAAACAATTAACTTGATATTTCCTAAACTATCCATCCATCCATTTTCTATACCTGTTTTTTCCTTTGCAGAGTTACAGGGATTTACCGGAGCCTGTCCCGACTCATTACAGGCAAGAGGCGAGGGTCCACCCTGGACAGGTCGCCAGTCCATCACAGGGCCACATATAGACACAAACAGCCGTGCACACACACACTCACACCTACGCACAATGTGGATTAACCAATCAACCTAGCATGCAAGTTTTTGGACTGTGGGAGGAATCCGGAGTACCTGGAGGGAACCCACGCAAGTACGGGGAGAACATGCAGACTCCACACAGAAAGAATCCTCCCAGGAACCTTCTTGCTGTGAGGCAACAGTGAAAACCACTAACCCTGCAACTTCAGCAACTGACTGCCTTAATTGATAAAGTGTTAGGTTATGGTGTCATCAGCATATTGGTTGTACTGGATGCCATGTTTCCAGATAATATTGCCCCAAATGAAGCATGCACAGAGAGAAAAAACACTGGTCCCAGTACAGAGCCCTGTGGAACCAGAGCCCTTTTATTATGTTTCTGCATGTATCTATGAACCAACAGGACTAGAAGACTAGAAACCTGGTTCCTGAAAAAATCTGCTATGTCTTGATTGTTGATTTTGTACCTTTAAAGAAGACAAATTTTCCATCAGATCTCTCGTAGGCAGCATCGATGCGAGGTGGCAGGCCTTTCCAGAACTCACTGATCTGCATCGGATAACCCTCTTGCACCTTGTTGTTCCTCAGACGCCAAAACCACCGGTCCTGGAAGACAATGAGGAAAATTCAGGATCTCTCTATACACGAGAAGTATAATTAAATGACTGGAGATGGTTCATGGAGGTGAAATTTCTATTTGCAGCTTTCATCTGACCTCTCAAAGAAAAAACAAGTTGAAGTTTAGTTAATGAACAACACTGACAACGTTCTTCACTAAAACCAAAAGTACTTTACTGGAACCTCCTGAGAGGATCTGGTCAAATATTTGTTAATTGTTCCCTGTTGTGCCCCTATGATTCATTTTTATTTTGTTAGTTAGTCATTATTAGTTATCTAATTAATGTGTGTGTAAGTGTGTGGGGTGGAGAGAGAAAGCTGCTTGTGTTGTAATTTAAATATTCAAAATAAATATTAAAAGTAAATAAAATGGATAAATAAATAATACATTTTTTATAAATTGATTTCACTGATCAAATCCATTACTTTAAGTTAATAAATATACATTTAAGTATATACCTGTAAATATTTTAAATATTTTAAATACTTCAAAGTCTAATAATAAGATGGTGAAATAAGATGACGTCTGAGACTTCGATCTCCACACATACATACACAAACACAAAAAGATCAATGTGTGGACATCTATCTAAGAGTACATAATCGTCTTACTATGCATGAATGTCAGATACATATGCACATGTACATGATTATACATACATACAAATATACACTGATACATTCATGTATGCGTGTGCTTAATATATATACATATACATATAAATAACTATTCATATAATATGAATGTATTATATACACATGCATATAGATCACTGCACATATATATCAATATATAAATATACATGTCACAATACATGAATTATATATTTATTTATACATACACATACACACATGTGTGTGTGTTTGTGTATATATATATATATAAAACTGTACTGACTGTAAATGCTGTAAAGTTGGACATTTACACATGGAAATCAATGGAGAGAAACTCAGGGTTGGATCCAGACCCTAGTGGTCGGTAGGGGAACTGCAGGTCTGGATCCAGATCCTAGTGGTTGTAGGGGAACTGCAGGTCTGGATCCAGATCCTAGTGGTCGGTAGAGGAACTGCAGATCCTAGTGGTTGTAAGGGAACTGCAGGTCTGGATCCAGATCCTAGTGGTTGTAGGGGAACTGCAGGTCTGGATCCAGATCCTAGTGGTTGTAGGGGAACTGCAGGTCTGGATCCAGATCCTAGTGGTCGGTAGAGGAACTGCAGATCCTAGTGGTTGTAAGGGAACTGCAGGTCTGGATCCAGATCCTAGTGGTCGCTAGAGGAACTGCAGATCCTAGTGGTTGTAAGGGAACTGCAGGTCTGGATCCAGATCCTAGTGGTTGTAGGGGAACTGCAGGTCTGGATCCAGTCCCAAGTGGTCGGTAGGGGAACTCCAAGGCTGGATCAGGTCTGGTATTGCTAGCATCATTATATTTATTTATTTATTTTTTGTCAGGTTTTTAAGATTAAAAATGGAAAGGTGAAAAATGTATATGTCATTGTTTGTCTGAGATCGCATTATCCAGTTCCTACTATAAAAGGATTTTTGTTGTTTTTTCTAACACAAACTACACGCGTTTGGTGGAGAATAACAGACACATGTTATGAAGCTAATGCTGGAAAATAATAACAGAGAAAACAGGACAGGGAAAGGCGAATGATGGTGTGGCTGAGAGAAAAAAGACTGTAATAGAAAGAATTAGAGAATAAGAAATATGTGAGGTAAGGAGAGGAAGAAGAGGCATGACAGAGATGCTGAAAGCAGAAGAAGCAAAGGTGACGAGGAAGAGGAGGAGAGGAAGCTCGCATCAGTCTGAACTTATTACCAGTAGGTTTCCTTGAATCTGGGACAGGGCCAACTCCCCACCGAGTGATGCAAACACTTTCTCCTTGTCAAGACTCGGACTGACATAATCCACTGCTGGATCCCGGTTTGACCCTCATCGAGTTCCTGCCAACATGTCCCCACTTCTCAGGATGTCCTCACTCATGAGCAGAGACCCCACAAAGGTAGGTAAAACACACACACACACACACACACACACACACACACACACACACACACACACACACACACACACACACACACACACACACACACACACACACACACACACACACACACACACACACTGACTCTGCATTAGCAGCCCACTAATGCTCTCTTGTCTGAACTCAGACAGAAAAAGAGGAAATCGATGTCTCACATCCTGAGAGAAAAGCTCTAAGTGTTTCTCTCAGAGGAAACATCCCATAATGAGGGTCTTCTTTTGAACAACAGTCATTCAGCAGATTAAACCTGGAACCTGCTTCTCCATGACCACCGAGTCCTTCAAGGCTGATCTCGCCACTGACGGCGGTTGTCTCAAAATTCTGACATGTAATGAGATGAAACTAGTCAGTAACCCTGAACTGAATTATTTCAGACCGCCGGACTTGACTTGACTTCGCCGTCGTCGTGAGCATATCGTTTATGTAACGTGTTTAAGATCGTTTATTTTACACAAACCTTTGACATCAAAGCACTATCTTTTAGATTTAAACAAATAAGCATTTTTAGAATTCTATTTATAACTAAATACATTGAAATGTATATCTTAGAAGAGATTTAATTAGGGAAAATCTTCTAAATTTATTTAAAGATTGAATACTTTATTGTCATATCAACAAAGTCAATTAATATTTGTTGCAGTAAAAACACTCAACTGTCACACAATAAAATAAAATAAGTACATAAAAATATATAAATAAATAGGAATAAATGCATAAGTCATGTGGATAGTGAAGACAGCTCATTTGGTTTTGAGTTTCACAGCAAATTTTCAGAAGAAAACAGAAGAAAACGGAAGCAGCGGTTCATTGATCTCTAGCTGCTTCCAGCTGCAGCCTGTCGGGGTTCATCATGAAACGTCGGCATTATTCGTGTGGAAGAACCGTTTTCCACACCGGAGGAGCTGGGCTCGACAGATCACACCTTTCTGCAGGAACCTTTAAGGTTTACGAAAGCTGTTGACACCAAACCATGATCTTTCCCTGACCTCAACCTGAATCCTCGTCTGACAGTCGGCCCGGAGGAACAGATCCATCAGGGCGGAGACAGACAGGTGTGGACAGGTGAGCAGACAGAGAACACAAAAATGCTGATTGACAGGCGCTCCTACAGACAGATGGAGAGCTGGATGAGACTCTGACCTTTTCTAACATTCACTTTAAAGATCACAGACATCAGAATGGATTTTCCTTCATCTGTTTATCTCGAGCTCTCGAACAGGTGGAAACTGGCCCTCAGCATCTACTTTTTAACCACACAGCATTTATTTAACAGTTATTAGCAACTTTTATTGTCAACTTGATATTCAGGTAATGCACAGCTCCACTAGATCAACGAAAGATGAGCATCTCAGTTTGAAGTGGCCTTAATTCAACACTAACATGGTGGTTAATTGTCCATATTCTGCTTCAATGTCTCATCATGAATAATTATCATCTTAGACGTGACCCGACACTCCAAAAAATAGGGTAAACATATGTTGTAGTGTTTGCAGTGTTGCTGTGTTTTTTTACACTGGCTCTCGATGACATCACTTTTCTAGAAGGTCACGTTCGTCGGGCCACGCCTCATTTCAGGTTTCATGGTCACACACAGCTAACGTGAAACGTTGGTTCCATCATTACCACTAATGAAGTTCTTGGACTCAGTGTCCCTCAATTCTTACAAATCAAACACACTTTTACATTTAAAAAATATTTATTGAAGAAAAAGGGTAATACTAAAATATAGTTGAAAACATTTATGACTGCACATCATGAACTTCGGCTTGTCAGTGGATCTGAACTCTGCTATCCGTCCATCCGTCCATCCATCCATCCATCCATCCATCCATCCATCCATCCATCCATCCATCCGTCCATCCATCCATCCATCCATCCATCCATCCATCCGTCCGTCCGTCCGTCCGTCCGTCCGTCCGTCCGTCCATCCGTCCGTCCATCCGTCCGTCCGTCCATCCGTCCATCCGTCCATGCATCCATCCATCCATCCATCCATCCATCCATCCATCCATCCGTCCATCCATCCATCCATCCATCCATCCATCCATCCATCCGTCCGTCCGTCCGTCCGTCCGTCCGTCCGTCCGTCCGTCCGTCCATCCGTCCGTCCATCCGTCCGTCCGTCCATCCGTCCATCCGTCCATGCATCCATCCATCCATCCATCCATCCATCCATCCATCCATCCGTCCGTCCGTCCGTCCGTCCGTCCGTCCGTCCGTCCGTCCATCCGTCCGTCCATCCGTCCGTCCGTCCATCCGTCCATCCGTCCATCCGTCCATGCATCCATCCATCCATCCATCCATCCATCCATCCAAACACAGCTTAATGCTGTGTGAATGCCAGGGAGGCGTCCAGGATACGTCTTAACCAGATGATCCACCTGAACTATCTCCTCTGGATGTGGGGGAGCAGTGACTCTACTCCGAGTCCCTCCTGGGTGACTGAACTTGAGATTTTATCTCTAAGGGAGAGTCCCTGGAGACACCCTGCAGAGGAAACTCATCTCAGCGGCTTGTCTCCTCCATCTGGTTCTACCCACAGCTCCATAGGTGATGATGGGATCATAGATCCACCAGTAAACAGAGGCTTAGCTCTCTCCTCACCACAACAGACCAGAACAGAGTCCACATGACTGCAGATGCATGACCGAGACCCTGAGATACTTCAACTCCTCCACTTGAGGCAGCACCTCACTCCTGACCTGGGCAGGACATTCCACCCTTTTCTGACTGAGAACCATGCTCTGAGATTTGGAGGTACTGATTCCCATCCCTGCAACTTCACAGTCAGCTGCTAACAACTCGTACAAAAGAAAAAGGATGTCCACACCTGTTTATCCCAGGACACCCATGGATGGATGCGAAGATGGATTGATACATTATTCTTAAGGCAAAATATTTTTCCAGCGCAGAGGAGCTGTGTCATCATGACTTCTGGACACATGCAGTGGATGCTCATTGGTTGTTTCCTTAGGCCACTCCCTCTCAGTGAGGCATCATTAACAAGAGACCTGTAGCACTAGTGGCACTAGAAAGCATAAATTTGAATGTCAGAGATGACTAGAAACTCAAAAACTAGGACGTACAACAACCTGCCACTTTGTTCAACTAACTCTAAAGACAGGGGATTAAGCCAGTGGCTCAGATGTGACAGGTGTTGCGTTTGTGGTTGTTCAGCTGTGGGGAGCAAAGACTGATTTCAAATCAGGAACATGCAGCAAGAGACATGGATGGAGTTGAGCTTCTGACATTCGCAGAGGAAGCTGAAGTTCGATTCGGATTGGTTGAAAGGCTAAAAGGACCATTCCACTGCAATTTAGAGCAGTGAAACCACCTTAAACAAGGTCCAGTGAAAAACTCTGACTGTTTCCTGCATTGATTTTGTCACCTTTTTTTGCACATCGTCTAGGTGTTTACGAATACAGACAAAACAGATCAGTACCACTGGAGCTGGACTGTTTTGGTCTTAGTGAGGACTGGAGCAGCAGAGTTCTGGATGAGCTGCAGTTAAAAAAAAGAAGTCTTTATTAATATATATATCTATCTATATATATAGATAGATATATATAGGCATCCCCGTCCCAGGCACTGACCCTGTCACGCCCCCCCCCCCTTCTGTTACACACAGAACGTCCTGTTCACCAGACGTTGAAACGTCACCACGTAGCTGTTAGTGTCTCTGCTCACCTTGAAGACGAACATCTCCCGTCTGAAGAAGGCCAGCGTATTGAAGTTCCCGTCACAGATGTTGGGTTTGCCATTTCCAGGCAACGCGGGGCGTTCGTCGGGCGGACGGGCATGTTTGCGCTCTGAGGTGGAGTGGGTCCGTTGGGAAGGCAGCGTGGGTAATGGGCGGGTGGGTTCCAGCATGGCCGTGGGGATGCCTGGGGTAAGAAGAGCGGGGTTATTCCACAACTGCAGGACGCTTACAGTGAAACGCTGGGTTCGTTTGACCTCGGGTTGTCTACGCTGAGTCCCGGGTGTAGAGATAAGCAGAAGCTGCCGCTGCCAGGTTTCTAACGTGTACGTGTTCCTGTGCTTGGTTCATGGTCCCTCATCATTCCCTGAAAGGTCCTAAGTCTAAGCCATGCCCATTTTTGCTTCAATTTGTTTTCCTACCATTCTCAATAAACGCAGATGGTTTATCTGTTCTGAAACGTATTACCCCATAAACGTACAATGCAGGCTAAAACAAGTTTTCAGAATTTCATTTTTCAAATCGTTTTCAAGTCACACGCCATTTAAATTTATGGGTGTGGCCCAAAGTTGCTTTTGGCCTATGTCTGGAGATGTAACTGTCCAAACACAACAGGACTTGGTATTGTGGATGTGTGAAGTGAGAGCTGCTTGAACCTTGATGATCCTCACTGGCAGCGACATTTGATTTTTTGACCTTCTGTAGTCAAAGTTTGTGTTTTCTAGTTCTAGTTTTTGAACACCATTATGGCCATTCTGTGTCTTCTTGTCCTTTTTCGGAGGTGATAAACCAGTTTACAACACAATTCCAAATAATCTCAACTTAAATGTAAAAGAAATGCTGTTCCTGATGTCTACAAGTCCCATCGTCAGAGTGTTTGCTTTCGCCACAGTTTGAGAACCTTGTTGGCCATGAAAGGCCCTTTCACAGCAGCAGCCCTGTTCTGCGATGGAACCTTCGGAGCTGCTGTTCCAGATGGTCAGGAAACAGGATCAAGTCTCAGCAGGGGATGTTGTCCACACTGGACGCTGAAGTGCACGGTTTTGGCTTGGCTCCAACACTGACTGGAGGTGTCAGCGATGTATCTCAGGCTTCGATGTGGAGGTGAGACGATGAGCTCCGGTGATAACTGAAGAGGCCCAGAGCGAGCAGCAAACCAGTCTCATCCTGGAACTGGAGCACTTCTGTTTGAGGAATGTGACGAATGACAGGATGGAAAAGTTTCCTGAACCTCACCTCGGACCGAGCGGATGGGTTTTGTTTCTTTGTGCCGTTAAATCAAACGAATGTTGCTTTACAGAGCAGAAGCTCTTTGTTCACTTAAAAACAGAGTTGAGTGAAATGTCAGGCATGGTCTCGCTTCTGAAAAGGAACAAAGCGTCTAAACTCAAAAGATAAACGTTTTGTTGCTTTAAATTCCTGCCAGCACGAGCGTTCCTCACATTCACCCACGCAGCGCTCTGCAGCTGCTACCAGACACACATGATTCAACGGCTCTGTGGGCTTCAGACCGTCTATGTCTTCCGAGCAACGTCTTCCTTTTAGACCTCAGTACAGCTCAAAGAGCCCAAACCTTGTCTTCATGTCATTGCTTTGTTGAACTCCTGGAGGTATGATCCTCAATATTGTCAGCATTTCTACAGGAACAGCAGCTCAGAAGCATTATTTTACTTCTTGTTCTTAAGTTCAACGTCAAAAATACTAACGACTTCACAGCTGCTGTATCAACCTGAGCAACACAGACTCCACAGATCCAAACCTTCCACCAACTTTCCAACAAAGTTCCAGGTCCTCTACTGACCACCAGGGTCTGGATCCAACCGTGAGTTCATCTCCATCAACCTCCAGGTTAAAATGTTCAACTTTACAGCAGAAATAAACATAATTACAGTCTGGTAGAAAAATCAGTTTTGGTCTCAATTGCTGGATTTCACATCCATGACAGCTGGACTGGGGAGTTTAGTGTAGCTCAACAGAAAAAACTGAGTAAAAAAATAGACCAGTCTCACCTCTGTAGTACCAGTCTCACCTCTGATAGTACCAGTCTCACCTCTGGTAGTACCAGTACCACCTCTGATAGTACCAGTCTCACCTCTGGTAGTACCAGTACCACCTCTGGTAGTACCAGTCTCAACTCTGTAGTACCAGTCTCACCTCTGATAGTACCAGTCTTACCTCTGATAGTACCAGTCTCACCTCTGGTAGTACCAATACCACCTCTGATAGTACCAGTCTCACCTCTGATAGTACCAGTCTCACCTCTGTAGTACCAGTCTCACCTCTGTAGTACCAGTCTCACCTCTGTAGTACCAGTCTCACCTCTGATAGTACCAGTCTCACCTCTGGTAGTACCAGTACCACCTCTGATAGTACCAGTCTCACCTCTGATAGTACCAGTCTCACCTCTGGTAGTACCAGTCTCACCTCTGATAGTACCAGTCTCACCTCTGATAGTACCAGTCTCACCTCTGATAGTACCAGTCTCACCTCTGGTAGTACCAGTCTCAACTCTGTAGTACCAGTCTCACCTCTGATAGTACCAGTCTCACCTCTGGTAGTACCAGTCTCACCTCTGATAGTACCAGTTTCACCTCTGCAGTACCTGTCTCACCTCTGATAGTACCAGTCTCACTTCTGATAGTACCAGTCTCACCTCTGATAGTACCAGTCTCACCTCTGATAGTACCAGTCTCACCTCTGCCACTACTTGTTTTGACCTCAGCTAGTACTCGTTTTAGATGTTTTAGTAGCAACCCTTAAAATGTTGT
Organism: Xenentodon cancila; assembly: GCA_014839995.1. NCBI lineage: Eukaryota > Metazoa > Chordata > Actinopteri > Beloniformes > Belonidae > Xenentodon > Xenentodon cancila. Next base: position 31,448,201 of record CM026203.1, on the reverse strand, counting down.
TGGCTGGATGTCCAAGTAATTCTCTTAACAGCCTCCAGCTGATCCAAAATGCAGCAGCGCGAGTGCTGACAGGAACCAACAAGAGAGAACACGTCTCTCCAGTTTTAGCTTCCCTCCATTGGCTCCCTGTAAAATTTAGAATCCAATTTAAAATTTTATTACTGGCATATAAAGTCCAAAATGGCCTAGCGCCGCGATATTTGCAAGACCTGATAGAACCGTACGTTCCTAATAGAGCTCTCTGTTCTCAGGGTGCAGGTTTACTCGTAGTTCCTAGAAGATCCAGATGTAGATTTGGAGGACGGGCTTTCTGTTATCAGGAACCATCACTCTGGAACCAACTTCCAGTTTGGGTGAAGGAGGCTGACACCACCTCCACCTTTAAAACTAAACTTAAAACATTTCTGTTTAATAAAGCATATAGTTAGTGTATATTTAGTACCTTAATGTGTCAGGACCAGTAGTCAAAGCTGCAGCTGCAGGACCAGATTAGAGCAGCTCATCTTAAACAGCTTCGGTGTAGATATGCTGCTATAGGCCTCTGCTGCAGGGGGGCACCAACATGATCCACTGAGTGGTGCCTTTCACCTTCTCTGTTTCTCTTTGTCTTCTCTGTCTCTTCTTCACCTCAACCCTCATTTATTAACAATATCCCATAAACTTAATTGTGGTCCATTGTTCTGGTAGTTTTTTGTGCTTGTCTGGCCCTTCTTTTCCTCTTCTGTGCATGTCCTGCAGACCAGAACCTCAGGAGCTGCTTGCTGACCTGCAGTTCCACCTCTGACCATCCCAGTGTCTGCCTTCACCTGTCTGTATGGATGTCTGTAGGATACTTGCTGACATCCCGACCTGCAGTCCTCATCCCCTTGTATCACCGTCTATCCATATATCACCCATATACACAGAAGTCTAATTGGACTACTGATGATAGTTACTATTGTATCCTGTCTTGTACCTTTGACGGTGTCTCTATGTCTCTATTCTTTCTTATTTCTTGCTCTACCCGGCTGGTCTTCGGCAGGAGGGTCCCCCCTCATGATCCAGGTCCTGCTCCAGGTTTCTTCCCCCTTATGATCCAGGTCCTGGTCCAGGTTTCTTCCCTCTTAAAGGGGAGTTTTTCCTGCCACTGTTTGGCTTAAGGTTTTTCTTCCACTAGGGGAGTTTTTACCTGCCGCTGTTTATGTAATAATTGCTCGGGGGTCATGTTCTGGGTCTCTGGAAAGCGCCTAGAGACAACTTGTGTTGTAATAGACGCTATATAAATAAAATTGAATTGAATTGAATTGAATTGAATTGAAAATGAGGATGTTTTTTACAGACTTGATCAAAGCAATCTTCAGAAACGTATTGGTGACATCACAGGGGGTATGTCCATTTCTTCTTATACAGTCTATGGGCAGGCCTGATTACATGGCCCATGAAGGTTTCCTATAAACGTGCTTGTGGCCACCATCATGACTGATCAACAAGATTTTGACCTGTATACCACATACATTACCAGAGTTTAAACAAATGAATATTGAGGGCTCACCATAGATCTTCTGTATCCCTTGCAGGTCATCTGGAGGCAGCTTGAAGTTGTGAGTGTCCATGTACTGGTAGAAAGGAGCCATGATGGCGCTGGGATCATTGGAGTGCTCCAAGCCCAACGCATGACCCAGCTCATGGACCGCCACCAGGAACAAATCATTACCTGGACAGAGATGGACATGGACAAAGACATGTTTGAGGAAAGGAAACAGCATCACTTCCAATATAAGTAGAGTTTTACTGATAAAGCACCTCAGGAGAAAAGTCTCCGCGCCTTCAACGCTGCTCCTTGGCAGGAATTACTCAGCAGCATTCCAAACTCTTCAGTGCTGGTATTGGTTAAATTTCTAAGCCAGTCATATTGCTGTCATTTAGTGTCAGCTCGTCCTGGATCCCACTCGATCAAACCTCTGTCGTCTTATACAGCTGCTGATCGAGACAGGTCAGGTGGGCTGAAAACAGCAGGGTTGCTATGGTGAATCACGGCCTCCTTTAGGAAACACTCAAAAGAAAGACCTCCATCATCCCTCTTTCAACCACATCAGCTGTATTTTTAACTGGAGGGCAACTTCTAGTTTCACTGTTTGACCCTAATCATGAGTGAGCTTAAGGTTTAACATAATTTTACCTTACGAGGGTCATAAAAAACCCCCCGCGCAGTCGGAATGATGGAGAAAGACCAAAACTGTTTCTGTTCCAGACTGTAAATGTATTTATTTCTGCTGCAAATGGACATTTTAACATGAAGGTCAATAGAGATGAACTCACTGTTCGATCCGGACCCTAGGGGTTGGTAGAGGAACCGCAGGTCTGGATCCGGACCCTAGGGGTTGGTAGAGGAACCGCAGGTCCGGATCCGGACCCTAGCGGTCGGTACAGGAACCGCAGGTCTGGATCCGGACCCTAGGGGTTGGTAGAGGAACCGCAGGTCCGGATCCGGACCCTAGCGGTCGGTACAGGAACCGCAGGTCTGGATCCGGACCCTAGGGGTTGGTAGAGGAACCGCAGGACCGAAACCGGACACTAGCAATCGGTAAAGGAACCGCAGGTCTGGATCCGGACCCTAAGGGTCAGTACAGGAACCACAGGTCTGGATCCGCACACTAGCGGTCGGTACAGGAACCGCAGGTCCGGATCCAGACCCTAGCGGTCGGTACAGGAACCGCAGGTCTGGATCCAGACCCTAGCGGTCGGTACAGGAACCGCAGGTCCGGATCCGGACCCTAGCGGTCGGTACAGGAACCGCAGGTCTGGATCCGGACCCTAGGGGTCGGTAGAAGAACCGCAGGTCTGGATCCGGACCCTAGGGGTTGGTAGAGGAACCGCAGGACCGAAACCGGACACTAGCAATCGGTAAAGGAACCGCAGGTCTGGATCCGGACCCTAAGGGTCGGTACAGGAACCACAGGTCTGGATCCGCACACTAGCGGTCGGTACAGGAACCGCAGGTCCGGATCCAGACCCTAGCGGTCGGTACAGGAACTGCAGGTCTGGATCCAGACCCTAGCGGTCGGTACAGGAGCCGCAGGTCCGGATCTAGACGGGTTAGACGACATCTCTGTTCTCTGCCAACTGGACCTTTACTATAACTAATATAAGCAGAAGGAGCATGGACAGAGGCTCGTCTGGCCCCGACTGGAGTGGGATTAGAGTCACCCAACTCCGAGCTGCTGTCAGACTTTTGATGAATTCTTACAGTGTGATAGCAGAGCTCAGATAAAAACGTTTCATCACCACTGTAATTAGTTTGACTCTTCCTGAACCTAATTGCAGAAGATAATTATCCTTTCTGTTTGAAGATTACATCCTCAGTTGCCGTCAGCTGACTTTAGCGCTGATGTAAAGGTGTGGACGGAAGAGCTGAAGCTGCTGACAGTTTCCTTCACTGCAGTCATTGATGTTCGGTTTCTGTCGGCGCTTAACAGATCTGCAGTCAACGCTTTTACCGTAAATGTTTTCTATGAAGGACAAAAGCTTTCCTAACAGTCCAGCGGCAGGTTGGTGAAGCTCTGTGAAATTTCCAGCCCGATGGAGCACGTCACAAAGTTAAAGTGATAAAGTGAAACTTTGGATCTTTGATCTTCATCCAAACCTGAGGTGGACAAGCAGAAATGTTGAGACTGCGGTCAACTCAGGGCACGTGTGCAGCCAGAACGGCCGACTCCTGCAGCTGGGCCACCCCCACTCCTGACGCCTTCAGGTTCACCAGCCGGACCGCTACCTGACAGCTCCGGAGGTCCTCAGCTGCCTAGGTCGGCTGGGGATCACGGTGGGGACCAGTCAGATCCATCCTGGATGAGCAGGTTCCATCAGGAGAAATGCAAGGTAACATTAGCTAGCATCATAGGTTAGCATGGGCTAAGCTAAGCTATGCTAACTAGCCTGTGGCAACTGAAGTGACATGGCGGCTCCACCTGCTAGCCAGGCCTGTTCATCCACCCATTTCCATGGCCTGGGCAGAGTCAACTCCTGCCATGATGGCATCACCCAGAAAACGGACTCTTCAGAAACCTGCAGTGATGTCACAGCGGGCTTGTCCAGTTCTTTTTATACAGTTTATAAACATTTTTAGATTAGACCCCATTACTTTTCCTGGAACTTCTGTTTAACGCTGGTCGGTGTAAATGTGAGGGGTGTGACTGTCTTCCCGATGCCCGAAGCGGAGTTGAGGGAAGAGGAGTCAGGAGGCGTTATCGAGTGGTTGTCTGGTTTGTTGGTCTCGCTGGTGACAATTATGAGAATATTTTCTGTCCATAATTCTGGCACAAATAAGATCAACACTGGTTTAATAGCTGAACTTAAATAAAGTAAATTTTCTGTGACACCCACTCTGTCACATCGACTACAGCTCTTCTGTGTGTGCCGCGTTTCTTTCCTTCTGCTCCTTCGCCTCCTTTTATCTCCCTCTCCCACCACTCTCCTCCTCCCCTATCCCTACATCAGCCTTTAATGCTCCTCTTATTCTTCCACCTCACAGTGGAGATTTCAGAGCACTAGACATACACTTTCTGTACAACAGCCTGAGGGGAGTCCTGGTGGGCAATCTTTCAGGTCTGTTCGGCGTCCTCGTGGTCGCTTTGCCGCCCCGCTGTGACGATAACGCCTTCTGCTGTCATGTTTGTTCCTGCAGCCGTCTGTCCTCCAGCGATAATGATGAGCTTTAAAGTTCCTGTGGTGAAACCTGTTTCTGAAATTCAAGCAGAGTCGTGCTGCTGGAACAATCTGAGCATGATTTATGCAAACAACATCTGAAACAAACTCTGTACAGTCAAGTCCAATGTTAGATCACGAGCGTGTAAAAGCAGAATAAAAATGATCTGGATCATAGCAGGTCTTCAAATAACTTCAGGTAAATAACAACAAAAAGAAAAAATTCTCATGTCGGAAGTCCTTCGTACCCCCTTACTACTTCCATAGGACTTACGAGCTGATCATCGTCATCGATAAGCGGATCATCATCACTGAGCTGATCATCATCATCATCATCATCACTGAGCTGATCATCATCATCGATAAGCGGATCATCATCATCCTCACCACCTAGCTGATCATCATCAGCATCATCATCATCAATGAGCGAAACATCATTGACCCTAACAGCCAGTGTGCATGAAGATTATTATTACACAAATAAGAGTAAGTAAGAGATGAGGTACTAACTTTTTCATGACAGCAGCTGCCTGCCAGGTCTTAGGTCATTAATATGTGGTACATTTTACATACCACTAGAACATCAGCTGTTCCTCTGTCTAGAATGAACGATTTGAAGAGAAATATTTCTGCCACGCATGCTCCGCCACTTCTTCATTGGCCTGAGTGGAGTGAAGATAAAAGGAGACGTGGATCTTCCTGCAGACAGCAGGGAAGCGTGATGAAGGAGGCGAAAAATCAAGTTAAAATAGAAAATGGACTGAAAATGTTTATCAAAAAACCCAGTTTTACGTCTCCCGGTGGTTCATATTGCAGTTGGTGGGCGGTTGGGCCCTCAGCTTCATCCTCCAGGTGTCAGCAGGTTAATAAAAACGCACCTTCATCCAAGATGAAAACATGAGGTCTTAGGCTGAGGCACAACTGCAGCAGGTTCTCACCATAACCTCCAGCAGCCGACGCCATCAATTAGTTTTCAGAGCATACGACAATTTCTGCTCTATCCACTCTTTTATCTTTAAATGACTCTGTTTGTGTGTGTGTTTGTGTGTGTTTGTGTGTGTGTTTATGTGTGTTTGTGTGTGTTTGTGTGTTTGTTTGTGTGTGTGTTTATGTGTGTTTGTGTGTGTTTGTGTGTTTGTGTGTTTGTGTTTGTGTGTTTGTGTGTGTTTGTGTGTTTGTGTGTGTGTGTGTGTCCTCGTTCCAGCTCCCCTTGTCCTCGTTCCAGCTCCCCTAGTCCTCGTTCCAGCTCCCCTAGTCCTCATTCCAGCTCCCCTAGTCCTCATTCCAGCTCCCCTAGTCCTTGTTGCAGCTCCCCTAGTCCTCGTTCCAGCTCCCCTAGTTCTCGTTCCAGCTCCCCTAGTCCTCGTTCCAGCTCCCCTAGTCCTCGTTCCAGCTCCCCTAGTCCTCGTTCCAGCTCCCCTAGTCCTCGTTCCAGCTCCCCTAGTCCTCGTTGCAGCTCCCCTAGTCCTTGTTGCAGCTCCCCTAGTCCTCGCTGCAGCTCACCTAGTTCTCGTTCCAGCTCCCCTAGTCCTTGTTGCAGCTCCCCTAGTCGTCGTTCCAGCTCCCCTAGTCCTCGTTCCAGCTCCCCTAGTCCTTGTTGCAGCTCCCCAGTCCTCGTTCCAGCTCCCCTAGTCCTCGTTGCAGCTCCCCTAGTCCTTGTTGCAGCTCCCCTAGTCCTCGCTGCAGCTCACCTAGTCCTCGTTCCAGCTCCCCTAGTCCTTGTTGCAGCTCCCCTAGTCGTCGTTCCAGCTCCCCTAGTCCTCGTTGCAGCTCCCCTAGTCCTTGTTGCAGCTCCCCTAGTCCTCGTTGCAGCTCCCCTAGTCCTTGTTGCAGCTCCCCTAGTCCTTGTTGCAGCTCCCCTAGTCCTTGTTGCAGCTCCCCTAGTCCTCGCTGCAGCTCACCTAGTCCTCGTTGCAGCTCCCCTAGTCCTTGTTGCAGCTCCCCTAGTCCTCGCTGCAGCTCCCCTAGTCCTCGTTGCAGCTCCCCTAGTCCTTGTTGCAGCTCCCCTAGTCCTCGTTGCAGCTCCCCTAGTCCTTGTTGCAGCTCCCCTAGTCCTCGCTGCAGCTCACCTAGTCCTCGTTCCAGCTCCCCTAGTCCTTGTTGCAGCTCCCCTAGTCGTCGTTCCAGCTCCCCTAGTCCTCGTTGCAGCTCCCCTAGTCCTTGTTGCAGCTCCCCAGTCCTCGTTCCAGCTCCCCTAGTTCTCGTTCCAGCTCCCCTAGTCCTCGTTCCAGCTCCCCTAGTCCTCGTTCCAGCTCGTCTAGTCCTCGTTCTAGCTCCCCTTGTCCTCATTTCAGATGTTGTTTTAGTAGCGACATATAAAATGAGGATCTTTGGACAGATTTGATCAGAATGAATATAAAGTAATTTTACTTTGCCTTACAGGTCATGGATGGAAGCAAGACTGAATGAACTCATTTAGATTTTGCTGAAAAGGCAGAAAAAAATGCAGACAGATATGAAACCGCGGATCGGAGATACTACCGAAAATCAGACTGGTACTGTGCTTATTGCATATCCAAAAGGCTACACGAATGTAACAGCAGATCTGCCCCTAAAATAATACTCAACAGACTGGACACATGACACCAAAACCACCTGAGGACCATCACAGGACACAGTTGGCCAAAAAGTCTCATCTCGAATAAGGCTCTAAATTATGCACCAAACGACTGTCTGTAAAGCTCAAGAGAGATGGTGAATGTTTGTCCACAGTTATGCTGCAGATGCAGAACTCACGATCATGATCATGATGAGTGACAGAGGACATCTTCATGTTGGCAGTATTTCTTTTACAAACACAAGGTTCAGGGCAACAAAGATAGCTGTAACCATGGTGACAGTGATGAATGAGTCATCTCACCATCGTGGTTGGCGTTGCCCAGTGTCCATGGCTCGTCAGCATCAAAGTGAGTGTCTCCTCCGATGCCGGCGCCAGGGAAGTAGGCGTGGGCCAGGAAACCCCCCTCGCCATCGAATGGAGAGCTGTCACCATGGAAACCAGAGGCAAAGAAGATCATGACATCAGCCTCTTTACCCTCATTCTTGATCTCCGAATATGGGACCTCCTGGAGGGGGGAGCCAGAGAGGAGCAACCTCAGAAACTTAAAATCAGAGAACAAACAACATTAAACCTTTAGGCTTTGTAGAAGACCAGATCTGTCTGGCTGAAGGATGAAGGTTTGGTGAAAGAACAAACTAAAGATGCAGCAACTGCAGTCTGAACGATTCTGGCTTCAATAACATGATCAAGCAGTGAAAGAAGCTGCACGCTGGCTGGTTTGCTGGACTGACTTTGTTGTCCCAGATGTTATGGTTTTTGTTCCTACACCTGAACCAACATCTGCTTGTGGGTCCTTCTGAGGTATAAATGGGCTGGCACATGGGATTGTCCACTGATTCCCAGTAACACGCAGGACTGGACCCAGTCTACCATGGAGCCCTGAGGTACATCGGAGCTGTCAGAATACACCCCAGTATGATGTCTGCTCGGGTCAGAAGATCAGATTTGTCCTTACATTTAGAAAACCTAACTTTCTATAGATGAAAAACCAAAACATGTATGTCTGTGATGACGCCGATCCTGCTGACTCAAACACATGCTGCTCATTTCAGCAACACAAACCACATGATTTAATCAGGTGCCACAAAAACAAAGTGTGACTGTTAATAAAGGTTTTCTGACCTGGAAGGAGAGCGGAGTGACGCCCTGCCAAACGTTAAAGGCTTGTCGGATGGCTCGCTGGGTGTCCTTCTCTCCCACTTTAGGGGTGTAGTTTGATATGCTGTGGAAAAGAAAGAAACATCAGTTCTACATTACATTGTCCGATCTAATGTGTATCTACACCCACTCTTGCTCTCTGAGCTCCTCCTCCTCCCTCCACCTCTCTGGTCCTTCCTCCGTCTCAGCACCGCGGCGAGCAGAGGTTTCAGTCGCTCTGCTCCCCAACGCTGGACCTCACTCCCACCTGACAGCTGAAATAACGAGTCTTTACCCCAGTTCAAGTCCAGGCTCAAAACCCATCTGTTTCAAACTGCATTCAATTTATAATCTCTTCTTTACTTTATTTTTATCTTGTTCTTTGTCTGTTTTTATTTATTTTTTTATGTTCTCATTTAACTGTAACATATCCTTGAATACCCTCAAAGGTGATGTTGATAATGATAAAATGCATTATTATTATTATTACAGGGTTTAGTGAATATTCGCATTCACACATTCGTCCACAACCCAGTGGAGGTGAGGAAAGGGTTTGAACATCACTGACTTTGGAGTCCCACAGCGGATCACCTGTTCCCATCTTCCCCTGTCTTCTTTCTGTCGCCGCAACTGCCTGCAGACCCTCTTTCCCCACGTCCACAAATCCCTTCACTGGTCCGAAATCCATGAAGACTCCAGTTTGACCTCATCAGTCAACCACCAGGGTCTGGATCCAGACCTGCAGATCCTCCACTGATCCAACAATGAGTTCATCTCCATTGACCTCCATGTTAGAACCTTACAGCAGATGTATTCTACTCGAAACATCACTGCTGTCATGTTGCTCTCATACATGTCCTGGACTTCTCTAACATGACACCCCAGACTTCCTCATCAATCCCACAACTCCTCCCTCATACTCTGTTGTAGAGTATTTCTACATCCACAAAACTCCAGCTCCGTCCAGCTTTTGTGGATTTTTAAAAAATCCAAAAAAGGAAACTTTTAAAGATTTACAAAGCTTAAAAACAATGGGATCTGTGCAGCAGCACAAAGGCTCATGGTGTAGAAAACTAGAAACTCCAAATTTAGAAGTGTCTGGTCAGAGATCAAACGTTCTTATGAGGGCGTGGGCTTCCCTCTTATTTCATGCAGGTGATCTGTTAGTGATCCCGCTGAGTCATCTTCAGCAGGATGTTGTCTCTGTCCATGTCTGTGGTCTTCCTGGATGGCTGGCGTGTCCTCCGGGCGTGTCCGCCGGGCGTGTCCGCCGGGCGTGTCCACCGGGCGTGTCCACCGGGCGTGTCCACCGGGCGTGTCCTCCGGGCGTGTGCTCCGGGCGTGTCCGCCGGGCGTGTCCTCTTGGCGTGTCCTCCGGGCGTGTCCTCCAGGCGTGTCCACCGGACGTGTCCTCCGGGTGTGTCCACTGGGCGTGTCCACCGGGCGTGTCCTCTTGGCGTGTCCACTGGGCGTGTCCTCCGGGCGTGTCCTCCAGGCATGTCCTCCGGGTGTGTCCACTGGGCGTGTCCGCCGGGCGTGTCTGCCGGGCGTGTCCGCCGGGCGTGTCCGCCGGGCGTGTCCACCGGGCGTCTCCTCCGGGCGTGTATTCCAGGCGTGTCCACCGGACGTGTCCTCCGGGTGTGTCCACTGGGCGTGTCCACCGGGCGTGTCCATCGGGCGTGTCCTCTTGGCGTGTCCTCCGGGCATGTCCTCCGGGCGTGTCCTCTGGGCGTGGCAGTTCTCACCCCTGTTGCAGATCCATTAATGGAGCCATCTATAAAAAACTGGTCCGTGCAGCCACTGATGGCCAGAATTCGCTGCATCAGGGGCTCAGAACCTACAACCTGTTGTATCTGGACTTGTTGGCTTGTACGTGTGTATTTTTCTCTTTTTTGGAGTAGTGATCCTGAGAGGGGCATTCTGTTGTCGCCTGCCAGCTTGCTATTACCTCCACCTAGAGTCTGCCAACCTGTCCACCAGCCCCAGGAGTTTACATGCTGTCCCCGTGGTCCAAAGGACTCTTCCTGAATTTATTTAAAAAAAAAAAAAAAAAACAATTCTAAGTCAAGCCAGGTTTTGGAATCTATTTGCAGATCTTCTGAGTTGGTCTTTACAGATATAAGATGTGAATATAAGGACATAATTACTGGACCAATTACTTGGTCTTTTTTAATTCCTGGGAGTAAATGTCCTAAATATCAGTCGAGATCAGACCATGTAAGGTGCTGAAGGTGGATCTACAGTTTCTGGCAGTTACATCCTAAGACCTGGCGTACACATGAAACTGCACCACGTCTTAGGAGGTTAAATAATAATGAATAATAAAACAATATGTCAGGATTTGCTCATCTGAGGGGGCGTTTCCATCATTTTAGACCTGGTCAGAACCAGCAGATTGTTACTGCGTTACATATTGATTCAGAAAACCTTTCATCTTGATTTATTGTTTCAAGATGGCGGCGCGTGTACACGCAGCGGCTTCTCTCTCCCGACGGTTCGCCGTTTTCGTGTTTTTCGTTCGTGTTTTTGTTACTAAAGTTGTGTTTTTACAGGTCATATGTTCACCAAACACAAGCACAGCCGGGGGGTTCTGCTCGACGTTGGAAACAGCCACACTGTCGAGCTGAACTATGAACTCTGAACTCGCCGGCGACCTTCAGGACCGCGGCCTGCTCCGGGAACCACCGCTGCTGCCGACCCCCACGCCTGAATCCCAGCCGCAATGGAAGCGTCACAAGCGGCGCCAGAGGAAGCAGAAGAGGGGTAAGCGAGCCGGTATCCGGACGAGACTGGCGGAGAACCCGAACAAACCGACGGTTCCCTCCATCGTGTTGGCCAACGTTCGTTCGCTGGACAACAAACTGGACCACATCCGGTTACTCTGCTCCGCCGAGAGGACCGTGAGAGGGAAACATGGCTCAACGACAGCATACTGGACCCCGCCATCCAGCTCGACCAGCTGACCTGCTACCGGGCGGACCGAGCACACACTGAGGCAGGTAAGGACCGCGGCGGCGGCCTTTGTGTTTTCCTCCGTGATGCTTGGTGTAGAGATGCTGTGGTGGTCTGCAAACACTGCTCACCCCTGGAAGAAGCTGCCACCACCAACACCACCACAGACCTCCAGGAGTACACAGTCTGTTACCGCCTACATCGCCAAGTGCATCGATGATGTAACAGACTCCAGAACCATCAAAGTCAGAGCCAACCAGAAGCCGTGGATGACAAAGAAAGTCCACAGACTCCTGAGGGCTCGGAACGCTGCCTTCAGAGCTGGAGACAAAGCGGGTCTAAAGACAGCTACGACCAACCTGTCCCATGGCATCAGGGAGGCTAAGAGACGGTACTCCAGGAGGACAGCCCGCCGTTTCAGCAACAGCAGGGACACACGGAGCCTGTGGCGAGGGATTCAGACCATTACGGACTACAAGCCCCCACCGCAGACCTGTGAGAGCAGCACATCCCTGCTGAATGAGCTGAACACCTTCTTCGGCCGCTTCGAGGCACACAACACCATCGCCGCACAGAAAGCAGGAGAAAGCAGAGTCAAACTACAGGAGCGAAGTGAGCCGCCTGGCTGAGTGGTGCAGACAACAATCTCTCCCTGAACGTGGAGAAGACCAAGGAGATTGTTGCTGACTTCAGGAGACAACACACCCAGCATGCTCCTCTGACCATCAACGGTGCTGCTGTGGAGAGGGTGAGCAGCACCAAGTTCCTGGGTGTCCACATCTCAGAGGACCTCTCCTGGACTGTTAACACCGCATCACTCGCCAAGAAGGCACAGCAGCGCCTCTACTTCCTCCGCAAACTGCGAAGAGCCAGAGCCCCGCCTCCATCAGGTAACCTTCTACAGAGGCACCATCGAGAGCATCCTGACGAGCTGCATCACCGTGTGGTACGGAGCTGCACCGCAACCTGCCGCAAGTCTCTGCAGCGCGTCGTGAGAGCAGCTGAGAAGATCGTTGGTGTCTCTCTCCCCTCACTTCAGGATATTTACAGACCCGTCTGACTCCAAAGCCCTCAGCATCGTGAGAGACCCCACCCACCCGTCACACAGCCTCTTCAGTCTGCTGCCATCAGGGAGGAGGCTGCGGACCAGAACCAGAACCAGCCGACTGAAGGACAGCTTCGTCCACCATCCTTCCCTGCCTTGAGAGTAACATAATCTCGATTCTCTGTATGAACCTCACATGTGGTAGAATTGACAATAAACTTGACTTTGACTTTTGACAATTGAAAGAATGTGGACTTTATCACACAACTTTAGAAAGATCCTGTTTGTAGTTCAGTGTAAGCAACATCACATCACAACTGTCAGAGAAGACAAACACCACGTCTGCAGTGATCAAATCCATGCCGCTTCCTCCACGGCTGATGCTAATTCACCACACAAAACATGTGTTTGTGGGAGGCGGGGCTGAGTCTGGCGTCGGTTTGGCTCCTCAGCAGAGGAACGATCAAGTTTAAAACGACTGCAGCCTGGAGGACACAGACACCGGTGCAGGAATGTGGTGGAGGATAGTGGTGAAACATGAGGAGGACGAGGCTTCCATGCAGTTAGAGGAAACCAGAGAGGACGGGGATCTCACTGAGGGCCCGATGGGATGCTGCGGAGTGGGAAGCTGTGATGGAGAGCTGTGATGCCTTCAGTGTCCCGTGGGAAGGCCGTAATTTACATTAGCCCAATAAAGCTCTGAGTGGGATGGTGTGGAAAAGGAGAACGAAGGGATGAGGAATAGAGAACAGATGCAGTCATGAGCAGCAGAGCTCTCTTTTAATCCTGTTTTCTGTATAAATCACAAATACAACCTCAGACCTCAACAACACACTACTTTTTCCACCATCTCATTATTTATTAAACAAAAATAATAATTAAAAAAAAATATTAAAAAAACAACCTTAGTGATAGTAAGTACCCCTTTACTGCTTCCATCAGGTTTAAGAGAGATACTGATCATCATCATTGATGATCCAATCAGACCTTTATAAAGGTGTTTTGTCAGTTTTTGGTCTGGAACATTTAGGTTTGTGTTAACACAACACCTAAAGGAAAAGACATCAGCAATGGTCTTAGAAAAGTAACTGTTGCTGCACATTAATCTGGAAAGGATTATAAAATCATTTCTATACTATTCATAATTCAAAGTTCCAAAGTGGAAAATATTCAAGACAGGATGTCCAAAGAGGACAAAGCTGATTCACATCAGAGAGATGCAGACAGAAGTACAAAATAAACCCTCAGGAGCTCCATCTCAGATTGGAATTAGAGGAAGACCGAACCAGGATGGATTTTTTTTTGGAAGAGTTTTCAGGAGAAAACCTCTTCTGTATAGAAGCACAACTGAGGTTCACAAAACTGCATGTGAACAAACCAGCAGACTTCTGGAACAATGCCTTCTGGACATGACACCAAAGTGGAGATGTTTGGTCTTCATGTCCAGAACCATGTTTGGAGGAAACCAAACTTAGCTTTTCGGCAGAAACACCTCAGACCCACTCTCAAGTACGATGGTGGAGAGATGACGGTCTGAACCTAGACACCTGTCAGTCATTGAGTGGACCATGAACCCCTCTGTATCCCAGAGTGTCTACAAACAAATGTGAGACCTGAATCTGGTTAAGATGCTATGGTAAAACCTTCAGAGAGCTGTGTAGAAATGAATGTCCAGAAATCTCAATGAACTAAAGCAATGTTGGAAAACAGAACGAACCAGGACTCCTCCACAACCATAAGACACTAATAAAGTCAGACAGAAAACATCTACTGGGGGTTCCTGCTACTAAAGGAAACATCTATGAGGGTTCCTGCTACTGAAGGAAACATCTACTGAGGGTTCCTGCTGTTGGAAACATCTACTGAGGGTACCTGCTACTGAAGGAAACATCTACTGAGGGTACCTGCTACTGAAGGAAACATCTACTGAGGGTTCCTACTGTTGGAAACATCTACTGAGGGTTCCTGCTACTGAAGGAAACATCTACTGAGGGTTCCTGCTACTGAAGGAAACATCTACTGAGGGTACCTGCTACTGAAGGAAACATCCACTGAGGGTTCCTGCTGTTGGAAACATCTACTGAGGGGTTCTGCTACTGAAGGAAACATCTACTGAGGGTTTCTGCTACTGAAGGAAACATCTACTGAGGGTTCCTGCTACTGAAGGAAACATCTACTGAGGGTACCTGCTACTGAAGGAAACATCTACTGAGGGTACCTGCTACTGAAGGAAACATCCACTGAGGGTTCCTGCTGTTGGAAACATCTACTGAGGGGTTCTGCTACTGAAGGAAACATCTACTGAGGGTTTCTGCTACTGAAGGAAACATCTACTGAGGGTTCCTGCTGTTGGAAACATCTACTGAGGGTACCTGCTACTGAAGGAAACATCTACTGAGGGTTCCTGCTACTGAAGGAAACATCTACTGAGGGTACCTGCTACTGAAGGAAACATCTACTGAGGGTTCCTGCTGTTGGAAACATCTACTGAGGGTTTCTGCTACTGAAGGAAACATCTACTGAGGGTTTCTGCTACTGAAGGAAACATCTACTGAGGGTTTCTGCCACTGAAGGAAACATCTACTGAGGGTTCCTGCTGTTGGAAACATCTACTGAGGGTTTCTGCTACTGAAGGAAACATCTACTGAGGGTTCCTGCTGTTGGAAACATCTACTGAGGGTTTCTGCTACTGAAGGAAACATCTACTGAGGGTTCCTGCTGTTGGAAACATCTACTGAGGGTTGCTGCTACTGAAGGAAACATCTACTGAGGGTTCCTGCTGTTGGAAACATCTACTGAGGGTTTCTGCTACTGAAGGAAACATCAAGGTGGATCTAGACGGTGTATTTGTAACATGGGTGTGTTTAGTATTGCTAAAAATATTTTTATTTCTGGCCTTATTTTTGTTAAATAAATATCTTGTTGTTCATCTGAGTTTGTATTTTCTCACTTATTCTCGTGAATGTAAAGTTACGAAAAAAACAAAAAAAAAACATAATTGTGCCAGAAACACAAAGAAAGATGACAAAACTGGTCACCTTTGATGTGGTTTAATATTAATTTGTATCATCTAAACGTGTTCCATAATGAGCTCCAGAATTTCACGACTGATTCAGGCTGATGAGCAGAAGCAGCTCTTGGAGCTGAGATGCATTCAGGGTCTACTGGGACGCCTCTAATCTGCTTCAGACCCACATTATGCGGCTGAGCTGCTGGGAGGTCTTTACTGTATCTCCAAAGAAAACAGGCTGTGGGTGGACGTAATGGACGGATGTGAGAGCTGTTCAGGCGCCAAGGGAAATGGCTAATTCACATTAGACCAAGTTCAGACAGAGGGGATCCAGTTTCAGGCAGATACCTGTAGGTTATCTTCTTGTCTCTCCATTTCTGTCCCGTCAGGGCGTAGCGTTTATTCCTCTGCCGGCGGCTGGTGTGAGGGTGATCGTGGACGCCACAGCGGGGTTTCCTCATCCACCTGAACACAATGCGTTTAAACCCGTCAGTTAAAACACTTTATTTCAACATCCGGCACACATTTACCTTCAAAACTTAGACATTTTCAAACCTGCTGATCCTTCAGTTCAGATGGTCAATGTTTTTAATTTATTGTTTCATAGTCTAAGAAGAACTGGAACACCCCCCGTGATG
The DNA here is from genome assembly GCA_014839995.1 of Xenentodon cancila. Classification (NCBI taxonomy): domain Eukaryota; kingdom Metazoa; phylum Chordata; class Actinopteri; order Beloniformes; family Belonidae; genus Xenentodon; species Xenentodon cancila. Next base: position 31,432,179 of record CM026203.1, on the reverse strand, counting down.
CCGTCCACAGGTTTCTGAGGAGTTCTTTTGAAGCCTCTTTTTCAAGATCTGCTAGACCTCGTTTCAGCTCCGGCAGAACTTCAGACCTTTTTAAGTACCATTTAGGCTGAAATACAGTAGGCGTGGCCCAGCTGTCATCCAGGTCTGTTTGTTCCACCCATTTACAGTGTGACACAATGCAGCACGAGGAAAATGAGGCTTCAGTCTTCAGAAACGTATGAGTGATGTCACAAAGAGTTTGTCCAGTTCTCTTAATGATCAGACTGTAGGACAGGTGTCCAGTTGGTCTCGGCCCGACTGAACTGAGCCTCATCATTAACAGAATGTAGGTTTTCGAGTTGATGTACACACGCCCATATTTGAAACCTGCAGACTGCCTTCAGATGGAACAGATCGTGTGAACAATCGGAGCTCCTACAAACCACACCCATCTGTACAAAGCAGCTGGGTGTCACAACGAAAATTCACTTCATGGATTCAGACATCAAAATCTCAGGATGAATCATAGTTAACTGTGATGAGAGACCTTCACCACGTGACCTGCAGTTCCTCCACCGACCACTGGGAGACCGAAACCAAATTTGGTCTCCATAGTTAGAGTTCACATCTATGACAACTGAACGGGGGAATTTAGATACCTCATCAGGTAAGATTATATATAGACACAAATGTACACACAAGTGTCCTATCAGTCAGGAGGGATATGTAAAAAAAATCTAAAAACAGATCTAGTTGGTAATAAGGTTAAATTGGAGGTGAGGGTTCACAGAAGCTTCATCTTACTGTTGTCAGATGACAGATGACAACTTCCAGGATCGACACTGTTCATGCAACGCAGGGGAAGATCTGTGTTTGAGGGGTGGGGGCTTACTGCTAGGTCAGTTACTGGTGTGGTTTCTTGGGCGACAGAGGACAGAGGACAGGATCTAAGTTGTTCCTCCAGCCAAGCCTCCAGCCAGGTTGTCTTGGACTAACCCAACCTCTCAACCTCTGCTAGAACCTGAGCCTGAGTAAGGACACTCCTTACTGCAGTCAGTCAGCTGAAGGTCCCATACGTGGAATATATCAACTAATCCTATCTGCACTGTCAGTGCAGTGCAAGATCTGTGTTTGAGGGGTGGGGGCAGTGTGTAACTAAAATGAAAATCTGCCAGCTGTTCCTAAGAGAAAAATCCGATTATTACACCTAAGACCAAAAAAATTACATGTAAGACCAAAACAAGATCTAAGACTAAAACGATTACATCTAAGACTAAAACAACAACATCTAAGACTAAAACAACAACATCTAAGACTAAAACAACAACATCTAAGACTAAAACAACATCATCTAAGACTAGAACAACATCTAAGACTAAAACAACAACATCTAAGACTAGAACAACAACATCTAAGACTAAAACAACATCATCTAAGACTAAAACAACATCATCTAAGACTAGAACAACAACATCTAAGACTAGAACAACATCTAAGACTAGAACAACAACATCTAAGACTAAAACAAAAACATCTAAGACTAAAAAAACAGCATCAAAGACTAAAACAACAACATCTAAGACTAAAACAAAAACATCTAAGATTAAAACAACAACATCTATTACTAAAACAAAAACATCTAAGACTAAAACAAAAACATCTAAGATTAAAACAACAACATCTAAGACTAAAACAACAGCATCAAAGACTAAAACAACAACATCTAAGACTAAAACAAAAACATCTAAGACTAAAACAAAAACATCTAAGACTAAAACAAAAACATCTAAGACTAAAACAACAACATCTAAGACTAGAACAACAACATCTAAGACTAGAACAACAACATCTAAGACTAAAACAAAAACATCTAAGACCAAAACAACATCTAAGACTAAAACAAAAGCATCAAAGACTAAAACAACAACATCTAAGACTAAAACAAAAACATCTAAGACTAAAAAAACAGCATCAAAGACTAAAACAACAACATCTAAGAGTAAAACAAAAACATCTAAGATTAAAACAACAACATCTAAGACTAAAACAACAGCATCAAAGACTAAAACAATAACATCTAAGACTAAAACAACATCTAAGACTAAAACAAAAACATCTAAGACTAAAACAAAAACATCTAAGACTAAAACAACAACATCTAAGACTAAAACAAAAACATCTAAGACTAAAACAACATCTAAGACTAAAACAAAAACATCTAAGACCAAAACAACATCTAAGACTAAAACAACAACATCTAAGACTAAAACAAAAACATCTAAGACTAAAACAACAACATCTAAGACTAAAACAAAAACATCTAAGACTAAAACAACATCTAAGACTAAAACAAAAACATCTAAGACCAAAACAACATCTAAGACTAAAACAACAACATCTAAGAGTAGAACAACAACATCTAAGACTAAAACAACATCTAAGACTAGAACAACAACATCTAAGACTAAAACAAAAGCATCAAAGACTAAAACAACAACATCTAAGACTAAAACAACAGCATCAAAGACTAAAACAACAACATCTAAGAGTAGAACAACAACATCTAAGACTAAAACAACATCTAAGACTAGAACAACATCTAAGACTAAAACAACAACATCTAAGACTAAAACAAAAACATCTAAGACTAAAATGATTATATCTAAGACTAAAACGATTATATTTAAGACTAAAACGATTATATATGACTAAAACAACAACATCTAAGACTAAAACAACAGCATCAAAGACTAAAACAATAACATCTAAGACTAAAACAACATCTAAGACTAAAACAAAAGCATCAAAGACTAAAACAACAACATCTAAGACTAAAACAACAACATCTAAGACTAAAACAAAAACATCTAAGACTAAAATGATTATATCTAAGACTAAAACGATTATATTTAAGACTAAAACGATTATATATGACTAAAACAACAACATCTAAGACTAAAACAACAACATCTAAGACTAAAACAAAAACATCTAAGATTAAAACAACAACATCAAAGACTAAAACAACATCTAAGACCAAAACAACAACATCTAAGACTAAAACAACATCTAAGACTAAAACAACAACATCTAAGAGTAGAACAACAACATCTAAGACTAAAACAACATCAAAGACTAGAACAACAACATCTAAGACTAAAACAACAACATCTAAGACTAAAACAACAACATCTAAGACTAAAACGATTATATCTAAGACTAAAACGATTATATATAAGACTAAAACGATTATATCTAAGACTAAAACGATTATATATAAGACTAAAACGATTATATCTAAGACTAAAACGATTATATCTAAGACTAAAACGATTATATATAAGACTAAAACGATTATATCTAAGACTAAAACGATTATATCTAAGGGTAAAACGATTATATCTAAGACTAAAACGATTATATCTAAGACTAAAACGATTATATATAAGACTAAAACGATTATATCTAAGACTAAAACGATTATATATAAGACTAAAACGATAATATCTAAGACTAAAACGATTATATATAAGACTAAAACGATTATATCTAAGACTAAAACGATTATATCTAAGGGTAAAACGATTATATCTAAGACTAAAACGATTATATCTAAGACTAAAACGATTATATATAAGACTAAAACGATAATATCTAAGAGTAAAACGATTATATATGACTAAAACAACAACATCTAAGACTAAATCGATTATATCTAAGACTAAATCGATTATATTTAAGACTAAAACGATAATATCTAAGACTAAAACGATTATATCTAAGACCAAAACAACAAGATCTAAGGCAAAATCTGGAACCTGTTGCGTTTAAGAGCTGATAAAGTCAGTTTCAGGGACATTCTAGAACATAAACGCTCCCGTGACTTACTCTACGGTCGTCTGGTCCAGTATTCCTGTCAATGGGATGCCGTAGAAGCGCTGCATGGCGGCCACAGCCGACTGCAGGTCTTTCTCCTGCTGCAGGTCTGATGTTCGTACGTTGTGAGGCAGCAGGTAGCCGTAGTTCTTCAGCCATGTCTGAAGAAGAGCAGAAGGAGAGGTGGCTTACAGGTTTAAAGGAAGCCTTGTGGTTTCATTTACCTTCATTCACCGTGAAATCAAAATCAAACACACAGATGTTTCAGAGCTCTGGTGACCTGCATGGTATCTCCAGAGCAGAGTTCCTGACATTTGTCTGGATTTGATGTTCTAACATATATATGCTGCAACTTTAGGCCTTTTTATTCAGTTTTCTCATCAAGGTTTGTCTGTAGGGAATGTCTGGTGTGGTAGACTGTTCTCTGGACTAGTTTCTGAACCAGAACTGACAGACGCTGGGTTCTGTTTTTGGCTCTGCAGTTGCAGACCAGGAGAGGAGAGGGTGAAAATGAGGGAAAGACTGAAAAAACCCTGTTGAAAAAGAGACGGAGCAGCAGCAGAGATGACAGGAGGAAAAGAGGTGAGGACAGGAGGCTGAGTTCTCTACAGTGCAACCAGGACCAGGACAGGGACCAGGACGGGGACCAGCAAAAGAAACAGGACCAGGACCAGGACCAGGAGCAGGTTCAGGACCAGGTTCAGGACCAGGACCAGGACCAGGACCAGCGCAAGGAAAAGAAACAGGACCAGGATCTGGACTCAGAAAAAGAGCAGGACCAGGACCAGCACAAGGAAAAGAAACAGGACCAGGACCAGGACCAGGACCAGGACCAGGAGCCCAACCAGGACCAGGACCAGCGCAAGGAAAAGAAACAGGACCAGGAGCAGGACAGGGAACAGGAACAGGACCAGGACCATGACCAGCGCAAGGAAAAGAAACAGGACCAGGACCAGGACCAGGACCAGGACCAGGACCAGGACCAGGAACCCAACCAGGACCAGGACCAGGACAAGGAAAAGAAACAGGACCAGGACCTGGACTCAGAAAAAGAGTAGGACCAGGACCAGCACAAGGAAAAGAAACAGGACCAGGAGCAGGACAGGGAACAGGAACAGGACCAGGACCATGACCAGCGCAAGGAAAAGAAACAGGACCAGGACCAGGACCAGGACCAGGACCAGGACCAGGACCAGGACCAGGACCAGGACCAGGAACCCAACCAGGACCAGGACCAGGACAAGGAAAAGAAACAGGACCAGGAGCAGGTTCAGGACCAGGTCCAGCACAATAAATAGACACAGGACCAGGACCAGGACCAGGACCAGGACCAGGACCAGGACCAGGATCAGGTACAGGACCAGGTCCACAGCCAGGTCCGGGATCAGGACCAGGACCAGCACAAGGAAAAGAAACAGGACCAGGAGCAGGACCGGGAACAGGAACAGGACCAGGACCAGGACCAGGACCAGCGCAAGGAAAAGAAACAGGACCAGAACCAGGACCAGGACCGTGACCAGGACCAGGAACCCAACCAGGACCAGGACCAGGACAAGAAAAAGAAACAGGACCAGAACCAGGACCAGGACCGTGACCAGGACCAGGAACCCAACCAGGACCAGGACCAGGACAAGGAAAAGAAACAGGAACAGGAGCAGGTGTGGATTCAGACCCTAGCGCTCGATGGAGGACCTGCAGGTCTGGATCCGGGCCCTAGCGTTTGGTGGAGGACCTCTCAGAACCGGGACGTTCTGTCTCGAGACCGGTCTTCCACCCGTTTACTCTGACAGATGTAGTGAAATGGTCTGTGTCCTGGGGTGCAGATGCGTGTTGTCAGAGATGAAATAATCCGATTTGGATGCCTTTTGTTGTATCACAGCTGATTTAGTGCAGAGGAGCTGGCTGTCAGCGCTCGGGTCCCGCGGCTCATCCAGCACGTCCACATTTACACTCTGGACTGAGAACAGACCACTAACTGAAAACCAAACGGCCTGAGCCCGAAACATTCGTCTGTACAGAGATGCAGGATGTCAGAGGACGGTGAAAAACCATGACTGATACCACCACCTTATAAACTTTATGTCCCCGAATACACTAGCGTCTTATCTTAACGAAGCGTTACAAGACACAGACATTTATTCTAACATTTATATAACTGAACTCACATTTTCACCCTCATCTTACAACAATTTATTGCTTTATATCTCAACTACTTTTTGCCTAATTTACACTTTAAAACTATGTTAGCTGGTCTCTTTTGCAATAAAAATTTGGATTTTTTTTTTTTAATTTGTATTTACAAAATCTGTGTCAAAGCCACGTTGCCAAAACCAATTCTGACCACATGGGGGCGTAGAGATCTGCTGTGCTGACAAGAGACCAGGACCTAGGACAAAACAAGTGGAGACGGTCCAGCACGTCTTTAATACCGCTTTGTCCCACTAGAGGGCTCTTGTACCCGCAGATGACACACTTCATCTGCCTGGATACCACTAGAGTCTGGGTCCGGATCCAGACCTGCAGTTCCTCTACTGACCACCAGTGTTCAGAACTGCAGATCTGGATTCAGATCCTGGTGGTCAGCGGAGGAACTGCTGCTGAACTGCTGAACTCAAACCTGCGAGGGCCGTCGTGGCTTGTGTGATTAAAAATGCTTTGAATGATCTCTGTGTCAGCTAAAACTCCTGTGGTTTGACTAAAAACATGCCTCCATGCTGGATCTGCTCCTGATGTTCTACAAAGCTCTGATTTGCTGGTGTTTTAAAGATGTGTCGGTCAGACGTGAACATCCCTGAGAGCGTCGGGAACAGTGACAGCTTCCAACTGCAGCTGCATTAATGTTTAAAACTAAAAGGAGACGCTTCTAAACGGAGACCGCAGCACCTTCAATATCAGCGCAAATAAAAGACCCAGAGGGGGCGGGATGCAATAACAACAGCAAAAGTGCTTTAATGTAAATATTTTAATGGAGTTTTGATGCTACGAAGCCCATTTAACTTGCATGAAGCAGCGAGTGAGCGGAGAATCCTGATGATTCAAGCTTCACTGCTGATCTTCTGAGTTCCAGAAGCTCCCCAGGAGCAGGATATTCAAAGAAACAAACAACTGCAGCAGGAATTTACATCCTGCAGCCTGAAGCGCCGTCATGGATCGTTCAGGGGTCAGTGGTCACTTTGAGCTGACTCACGCTGCCGTCACCACGGTGATACGATGACACGGTCGACACGTAGCTGAGTACGTCTTGTTCATGGTGGTGACTCACTTTCACAATGAACACAGACTGAAAAATGTCAAAAAAAGAAAAAAACGTGGGCAACACCAAGTGTCAGCATGATTCAAAAGCCGCTCCCAGGAGCAGAAAGCTCAGGCTGTGGCTTCGAGTCTTTATCAGGTCTGGACTTTGACCAGGTCATTCCACAGCCTTGATTCTTTTATTTTTCATCGTTCCGATGAAGATGTGCTGCTGTGTTTGGGACCATTTCCTGTTGCATCACTCAAGTTCAACCAAGCCCGAGCGAGCTGGTCTGCACACCTGAATACTTCAGACCAGCAAAGTGGTCTGCTATCTTTTTCTGGTGTTTCTGATCATTTCACAAATCCATCCATCCAGACCATCTAGCTAGATGGAGCTTCTAGTTGGAGAAAGTGTTCAAAACCACCAAAAAAACAGCTTATTCCCAAAATGGAAGTAATACATGAAATATTTATGATCTAAGCATACCGGTTATGATCATGCTCAGCTTCTTCAAGTAAACCTCCAACCACATCACAGAAGTCCACTTTCTCCCAAGCTTTCTGTTTGTCTCCAGTCCTCTGCTCAGTTACATAAATCCCTCCAAACATCAGTGCAAATAAAAACATCAGCCACCTGACTGTGTTGTTCACCAGGAGGATCCAACATCATCAAACATTTATAGGTGCAAACACATGTGAGGGTTCGCCCACTAAAGCTGCAGCCGCCGCCACCGAACACACCCTAACGAGCTCACCAATGCTTTTACTGTTTCTGCAGATCGGAAAACATCAATTACCGCTGCGTGAAGGTTCAGGACTAAGAACAGGCTCATCAGCTGCCCGCTGCAGGAAGCACTAACATGTGCCATTTCAGCTTTTAATTGCAATTAATTCAGTCCTGAACCAGATATAGAAAAGTAAAAGTGAAAATCATCCCACTGCTAAACAAAGAAGAGAAAAGGAATTCTTCAGCAGTGCTGGATGCTCCAGAAACTCCGAAGCACCTGCAGCCGCAGCCGTCCGTCAAGCAGTCTGTGTGACCGCCTGATTGGCTGAGACTCGTCCACCTCTGAGCCCGATTGGCTGTCTCTCCCCCGAAGCCTCAACCCATTCGTCTCCTTCATGTGTCTGCAGAGATAAAAATAGACCTCCTCTCACCCTGTTAAACTATTTACCTCCTCGGCCTGGGATCACTGGGTACATTCCCTGTACCAACACAGCCCCAGTCTGGGAAACGTGTTGATGTTTTGGCTCGGAACACGTCTAACGTGAGTTTTACAAAAACCAGGCCACCTGTCAGAGAAGTGCTGCATTCTTCAGAAGCTGAATTTACGCTGCCTTTTCTGATTATTCCTGAACAGCACATGATTTCAAATGTTTTGCAGTAGTCTGAATGTAGAAGTTATCATCTGATGCACTTCAGGAAACCGTACAAACACTGGGGGTAAGTGTTTGTTGTACGTTTCAAATCATTTTAAAATATAACTACACCCAGACGTGCCCTCTAAACCAGGGAGATACAGCTGCTGCTCTGACCTTCCTGATCTGCAGTTTCTCTACCGAGCACTGGGGTCCGGGTCTGCATCTAAACCTGCAGTTGCTCCACTCACCACTAGGGTCTGGATACAGACTTCAAGTTCCTCTACTGACCAGGGGTCAGTAGAGGAACTGCTGCAGCTCATAGTTCAGAATTAGGTTCTAGTCCTGGCCTGGTCGCAGCTGATAGTTCTGGTTTAGGTTCTAGTCTAGGCTGCAGCTGATAGTTCTGGTTTAAGTTCTAGTCTAGGCTGCAGCTGATAGTTCTGGTTTAGGTTCTAGTCCTGCCGCAGCTGATAGTTCTAGTTTAGGTTCTAGTCCTGCTGCAGGTGATAGTTCTGGTTTAGGTTCTAGTCCTGGCTGCAGCTGATAGTTCTGGTTTAGGTTCTAGTCTAGGCTGCAGCTGATAGTTCTGGTTTAGGTTCTAGTTCTGCTGCAGCTGATAGTTCTGGTTTAGGTTCTAGTCTAGGCTGCAGCTGATAGTTCTGGTTTAGGTTCTAGTCTAGGCTGCAGCTGATAGTTCTGGTTTAGGTCCTAATCGTGGCTGCAGCTGATAGTTCTAGTTTAGGTTCTAGTCTAGGCTGCAGCTGATAGTTCTGGTTTAGGTTCTAGTCCTGGCTGCAGGTGATAGTTCTGGTTTAGGTTCTAGTCCTGCTGCAGCTGATAGTTCTGGTTTAGGTTCTAGTCCTGCTGCAGCTGATAGTTCTGGTTTAGGTTCTAGTCCTGCTGCAGCTGATAGTTCTGGTTTAAGTTCTAGTCTAGGCTGCAGCCAATAGTTCTGGTTTCGGTTCTAATCTAGGCTGCAGCTGATAGTTCTGGTTTAGGTTCTAGTCTAGGCTGCAGCTGATAGTTCTGGTTTAGGTTCTAGTCCTGCTGCAGCTGATAGTTCTGGTTTAGGTTCTAGTCCTGCTGCAGCTGATAGTTCTGGTTTATGTTCTAGTCTAGGCTGCAGCTGATAGTTCTGGTTTAGGTTCTAGTCCTGCTGCAGCTGATAGTTCTGGTTTAGGTTCTAGTCTAGGCTGCAGCTGATAGTTCTGGTTTAGGTTCTAGTCTAGGCTGCAGCTGATAGTTCTGGTTTAGGTCCTAGTCGTAGCTGCAGCTGATAGTTCTAGTTTAGGTTCTAGTCTAGGCTGCAGCTGATAGTTCTGGTTTAGGTTCTAGTCTAGGCTGCAGCTGATAGTTCTGGTTTAGGTCCTAGTCGTGGCTGCAGCTGATAGTTCTGGTTTAGGTTCTAGTCCTGCTGCAGGTGATAGTTCTGGTTTAGGTTCTAGTCCTGGCTGCAGCTGATAGTTCTGGTTTAGGTTCTAGTCCTGGCTGCAGCTGATAGTTCTGGTTTAGGTTCTAGTCTAGGCTGCAGCTGATAGTTCTGGTTTAGGTTCTAGTCTAGGCTGCAGCTGATAGTTCTGGTTTAGGTTCTAGTTCTGCTGCAGCTGATAGTTCTGGTTTATGTTCTAGTCCTGGCTGCAGCTGATAGTTCTGGTTTAGGTTCTAGTCTAGGCTGCAGCTGATAGTTCTGGTTTAGGTTCTAGTCCTGGCTGCAGCTGATAGTTCTGGTTTAGGTTCTAGTCTAGGCTGCAGCTGATAGTTCTGGTTTAGGTTCTAGTCTAGGCTGCAGCTGATAGTTCTGGTTTAGGTCCTAGTCGTGGCTGCAGCTGATAGTTCTGGTTTAGGTTCTAGTCCTGGCTGCAGCTGATAGTTCTGGTTTAGGTCCTAGTCCTGCTGCAGGTGATAGTTCTGGTTTAGGTTCTAGTCCTGGCTGCAGCTGATAGTTCTGGTTTAGGTTCTAGTCTAGGCTGCAGCTGATAGTTCTGGTTTAGGTTCTAGTCTAGGCTGCAGCTGATAGTTCTGGTTTAGGTTCTAGTCTAGGCTGCAGCTGATAGTTCTGGTTTAGGTCCTAGTCGTGGCTGCAGCTGATAGTTCTGGTTTAGGTTCTAGTCCTGGCTGCAGCTGATAGTTCTGGTTTAGGTCCTAGTCCTGCTGCAGGTGATAGTTCTGGTTTAGGTTCTAGTCCTGGCTGCAGCTGATAGTTCTGGTTTAGGTTCTAGTCTAGGCTGCAGCTGATAGTTCTGGTTTAGGTTCTAGTCTAGGCTGCAGCTGATAGTTCTGGTTTAGGTCCTAGTCCTGGCTGCAGCTGATAGTTCTGGTTTAGGTTCTAGTCTAGGCTGCAGCTGATAGTTCTGGTTTAGGTTCTAGTTCTGCTGCAGCTGATAGTTCTGGTTTATGCTCTAGTCCTGGCTGCAGCTGATAGTTCTGGTTTAGGTTCTAGTCTAGGCTGCAGCTGATAGTTCTGGTTTAGGTCCTAGTCGTAGCTGCAGCTGATAGTTCTAGTTTAGGTTCTAGTCTAGGCTGCAGCTGATAGTTCTGGTTTAGGTTCTAGTCTAGGCTGCAGCTGATAGTTCTGGTTTAGGTTCTAGTCTAGGCTGCAGCTGATAGTTCTGGTTTAGGTCCTAGTCGTGGCTGCAGCTGATAGTTCTAGTTTAGGTTCTAGTCTAGGCTGCAGCTGATAGTTCTGGTTTAGGTTCTAGTCTAGGCTGCAGCTGATAGTTCTGGTTTAGGTCCTAGTCGTGGCTACAGCTGATAGTTCTAGTTCAGGTTCTAGTTCTGCTGCAGCTAATAGTTCTGGTTTATGTTCTAGTCCTGGCTGCAGCTGATAGTTCTGGTTTAGGTTCTAGTCTAGGCTGCAGCTGATAGTTCTGGTTTAGGTTCTAGTCTAGGCTGCAGCTGATAGTTCTGGTTTAGGTCCTAGTCTAGGCTGCAGCTGATAGTTCTGGTTTAGGTTCTAGTCCTGCTGCAGCTGATAGTTCTGGTTTAGGTCCTAGTCGTGGCTGCAGCTGATAGTTCTGGTTTAGGTTCTAGTCCTGCTGCAGCTGATAGTTCTGGTTTAGGTTCTAGTCTAGGCTGTAGCCGATAGTTCTGGTTTAGGTTCTAGTCTAGGCTGCAGCTGATAGTTCTGGTTTAGGTTCTAGTCTAGGCTGCAGCTGATAGTTCTGGTTTAGGTTCTAGTTCTGCAACAGCTGATAGTTCTGGTTTAGGTTCTAGTCTAGGCTGCAGCTGATAGTTCTGGTTTAGGTTCTAGTCTAGGCTGCAGCTGATAGTTCTGGTTTCGGTTCTAATCTAGGCTGCAGCTGATAGTTCTAGTTTAGGTTCTAGTCCTGCTGCAGGTGATAGTTCTGGTTTAGGTTCTAGTCCTGGCTGCAGCTGATAGTTCTGGTTTAGGTTCTAGTCTAGGCTGCAGCTGATAGTTCTGGTTTAGGTTCTAGTTCTGCTGCAGCTGATAGTTCTGGTTTAGGTTCTAGTCTAGGCTGCAGCTGATAGTTCTGGTTTAGGTTCTAGTCTAGGCTGCAGCTGATAGTTCTGGTTTAGGTCCTAATCGTGGCTGCAGCTGATAGTTCTAGTTTAGGTTCTAGTCTAGGCTGCAGCTGATAGTTCTGGTTTAGGTTCTAGTCCTTGCTGCAGGTGATAGTTCTGGTTTAGGTTCTACTCCTGCTGCAGCTGATAGTTCTGGTTTAGGTTCTAGTCCTGCTGCAGCTGATAGTTCTGGTTTAGGTTCTAGTCTAGGCTGCAGCCGATAGTTCTGGTTTCGGTTCTAATCTAGGCTGCAGCTGATAGTTCTGGTTTAGGTTCTAGTCTAGGCTGCAGCTGATAGTTCTGGTTTAGGTTCTAGTCCTGGCTGCAGCTGATAGTTCTGGTTTAGGTTCTACTCCTGCTGCAGCTGATAGTTCTGGTTTAGGTTCTAGTCCTGCTGCAGCTGATAGTTCTGGTTTAGGTCCTAGTCCTGCTGCAGCTGATAGTTCTGGTTTAGGTTCTAGTCTAGGCTGCAGCCGATAGTTCTGGTTTCGGTTCTAATCTAGGCTGCAGCTGATAGTTCTGGTTTAGGTTCTAGTCTAGGCTGCAGCTGATAGTTCTGGTTTAGGTTCTAGTCCTGGCTGCAGCTGATAGTTCTGGTTTAGGTTCTAGTCCTGCTGCAGCTGATAGTTCTGGTTTATGTTCTAGTCTAGGCTGCAGCTGATAGTTCTGGTTTAGGTTCTAGTCCTGCTGCAGCTGATAGTTCTGGTTTAGGTTCTAGTCTAGGCTGCAGCTGATAGTTCTGGTTTAGGTTCTAGTCTAGGCTGCAGCTGATAGTTCTGGTTTAGGTCCTAGTCGTAGCTGCAGCTGATAGTTCTAGTTTAGGTTCTAGTCTAGGCTGCAGCTGATAGTTCTGGTTTAGGTTCTAGTCTAGGCTGCAGCTGATAGTTCTGGTTTAGGTTCTAGTCTAGGCTGCAGCTGATAGTTCTGGTTTAGGTCCTAGTCGTGGCTGCAGCTGATAGTTCTGGTTTAGGTCCTAGTCCTGCTGCAGGTGATAGTTCTGGTTTAGGTTCTAGTCCTGGCTGCAGCTGATAGTTCTGGTTTAGGTTCTAGTCCTGGCTGCAGCTGATAGTTCTGGTTTAGGTTCTAGTCTAGGCTGCAGCTGATAGTTCTGGTTTAGGTTCTAGTCTAGGCTGCAGCTGATAGTTCTGGTTTAGGTTCTAGTTCTGCTGCAGCTGATAGTTCTGGTTTAGGTTCTAGTCCTGGCTGCAGCTGATAGTTCTGGTTTAGGTTCTAGTCTAGGCTGCAGCTGATAGTTCTGGTTTAGGTCCTAGTCGTGGCTACAGCTGATAGTTCTAGTTTAGGTTCTAGTTCTGCTGCAGCTAATAGTTCTGGTTTATGTTCTAGTCCTGGCTGCAGCTGATAGTTCTGGTTTAGGTTCTAGTCTAGGCTGCAGCTGATAGTTCTGGTTTAGGTTCTAGTCTAGGCTGCAGCTGATAGTTCTGGTTTAGGTCCTAGTCTAGGCTGCAGCTGATAGTTCTGGTTTAGGTTCTAGTCCTGCTGCAGCTGATAGTTCTGGTTTAGGTCCTAGTCGTGGCTGCAGCTGATAGTTCTGGTTTAGGTTCTAGTCCTGCTGCAGCTGATAGTTCTGGTTTAGGTTCTAGTCTAGGCTGTAGCCGATAGTTCTGGTTTAGGTTCTAGTCTAGGCTGCAGCTGATAGTTCTGGTTTAGGTTCTAGTCTAGGCTGCAGCTGATAGTTCTGGTTTAGGTTCTAGTTCTGCAACAGCTGATAGTTCTGGTTTAGGTTCTAGTCTAGGCTGCAGCTGATAGTTCTGGTTTAGGTTCTAGTCTAGGCTGCAGCTGATAGTTCTGGTTTAGGTCCTAGTCGTGGCTGCAGCTGATAGTTCTAGTTTAGGTTCGAGTCTAGGCTGCAGCTGATAGTTCTGGTTTAGGTTCTAGTCTAGGCTGCAGCTGATAGTTCTGGTTTAGGTTCTAGTCTAGGCTGCAGCTGATAGTTCTGGTTTAGGTCCTAATCCTGGCTGCAGCTGATAGTTCTGGTTTAGGTTCTAGTCTAGGCTGCAGGTGATAGTTCTGGTTTAGGTTCTAGTTCTGCTACAGCTGATAGTTCTGGTTTAGGTTCTAGTCCTGCTGCAGCTGATAATTCTGGTTTAGGTTCTAGTCCAGACTGCAGTTCCTGCAGCACTCGCTGTGCACCTCCATGTCAGTGTCTTTTCTTTTTCAGATGAAGTGAAACTTGAGAAATCTCAAACCTTAAACATCTTCACACACACTGTCGCAGCTGTGACATGTGAAACCCGTCTGAGGAACGCCAAGGTGGGACTGATGGTTTCACAGCTGTGACCTCATGTGGCGTCATATTACACTTGTTCACCACAAACAGGAGAGACGATCGATGCCTGTTGGGATGTGGATGATTGGCTGTTAGAGCGGAGCTGTGGAGGGAAAATCATGAAGAGCCCAAAAGAAATCAATAATTTAAACACGGCTCTCTGTGAGCAGCTTTCCAACCCAACAAAACACACCAGGATTGTGTGAAGGTTTGTGGTCGTCCATGCAGCGGTGAGAGCTCCTGATGCATCAGTCCACCACCACCCCTCATGACTCCCGTCAACAGTCTGGATTCGGTTCATAATCGCAGACTGAAGGACAACTGCTGAACTGATTTAAAAAGTTGTCCACAGAGATGCCCTCAGTCGACCTCTACTGCAGACATGTTTCTTTGATCATTTCTTAAGGGGGGAGGTTGTACATAGATTTATTGTAAAGATGTGGTGGAAATTTGAAAGTACTTGCTACTGACCTATCTGTAAGCCCCCCCCCCCCCCCCCCCCCAGTCTAACTTCAGACTAACTTCAGACTAACTTCAGAGTGACTTCAGACTAACTTCAGACTAACTTCAGACTAACTTCAGAGTGACTTCAGACTAACTTCAGACTAACTTCAGACTAACTTCAGAGTAACGTCGGACTAACTTCAGACTAACTTCAGACTAACTTCAGACTAACTTCAGAGTGACTTCAGACTAACTTCAGACTAACTTCAGACTAACTTCAGACTAACTTCAGACTAACTTCAGAGTGACTTCAGACTAACTTCAGACTAACTTCAGAGTGACTTCAGACTAACTTCAGACTAACTTCAGAGTAACGTCGGACTAACTTCAGACTAACTTCAGACTAACTTCAGACTAACTTCAGAGTAACGTCGGACTAACTTCAGACTAACTTCAGACTAACTTCAGACTAACTTCAGAGTGACTTCAGACTAACTTCAGACTAACTTCAGACTAACTTCAGACTAACTTCAGAGTGACTTCAGACTAACTTCAGACTAACTTCAGAGTAACGTCGGACTAACTTCAGACTAACTTCAGACTAACTTCAGACTAACTTCAGAATAACGTCGGACTAACTTCAGACTAACTTCAGACTAACTTCAGAGTGACTTCAGACTAACTTCAAACTAACTTCAGAGTGACTTCAGACTAACTTCAGAGTAACGTCGGACTAACTTCAGACTAACTTCAAACTAACTTCAGAGTGACTTCAGACTAACTTCAGAGTAATGTCGGACTAACTTCAGACTAACTTCAGCTTAACGTCAGAGTGACTTCAGACTAACTTCAGACTAACTTCAGAGTGACTTCAGACTAACTTCAGAGTAACGTCGGACTAACTTCAGACTAACTTCAGACTAACTTCAGAGTGACTTCACACTAACTTCAGAGTAACTTCAGACTAACTTCAGACTAACTTCAGACTGACTTCAGACTAACTTCAGACTAACTTCAGAGTGACTTCAGACCAACTTCAGATCAACTTCAGACTAACTTCAGACTAACTTCAGACCTACTTTTAACTCCCTAATGTTAATGCTAGCTAATGTTACCTTTAAGGAGATAAGTCTTTACTAATTTTTATTTAAGTCAGTGTTTCTACATAACAACTTTCATTAAATAAGTTTCATCATTGTTGCTTTGAACAAATGTAGACATCCTTGCTGATCTTCTGGACATCAAGTTTAATCCAGTTAAATCCAAAGCAGACATTTGTGTTGTTTGGATTTTTGATGCGGAATAAAAGGAGCTCCATAAATCAGATGAGAGCTCAGGATCTTCCAGGTTTGTTCTGTGGATCTGAAAGACGTAGAAGTCTGGTCCCTGTCCATCTGATACTCAACAGCCATTGGCTCATCTGTGTTTGGGGGCAGGCTTACTGGTAGGTCAGCTATGCAGTGGCAGGTACACACAGCTTTTGAACAGCTACACAGTTTTACACATGAAACCCAGCTTTCATGGGGTTCCTGGTTGCAGCGTCAGAAACTCCAGTTTGGTCAAAGCAGTAGTTTGAAACTCAGATCGATGGAAAACCTCCAATCTGTGATCAAAAAAGCAGCAGCAGGAATCTGCGTATGTCTGTTTTCATTTGTGACTTAATTTAACATAACATGTAAAAACCGTATCAGCTCAAGGCTTTCAACTCCAGACAAATATTTCAATTAGTGTAAGATCGGAGAACATGATGGAGCTGCAGCAGAATGATCCAAATCAGCTGCAGGCGCACAGCATAATTAAATTTACATCTTGGTGTGAAACGGTTTCCTTTTCCTGCGCTGCCGCTGTGATCAAACGTAATCCTCCTGCGCTGCTTTCGAGATGTGAGACGTAGCCCTGTCTGGTCTTCATGATAACCAAAACTGCAACTAATCACTGCAAAAACACAATACTGTGCTAATGAAAGTCATTTTCCTTTAGCACCTAACTGCAGTACTTCCATCAAAACACCAGCTTTTACACTGAGACAAGCAAAAAGGTTGACTGATGGAGGAAAAATGAAAAAACCAACTGACCAAATGCCAAATGTGAATGTTTTTGTCTATTACTGTCTGAGATGCTCTGATGCAACACCAGGCAGTAAAACAAGCACCAGGAAGTCAGATAAAAAAGACTTCCTCTACCAACCAGTAGGATGCAGACCTGCAGTTCCTCTAACGACCACCAGAGTCCAGGTAGGGACCTGCAGTTCCTCTACCGACCAGTAGGATGCAGACCTGCAGTTCCTTTAACGACCACCAGAGTCCGGGTACGGACCTGCAGTTCCTCTAACGACCACCAGAGTCCGGGTACAGACCTGCAGTTCCTCTAACGACCACCAGAGTCCAGGTACGGACCTGCAGTTCCTCTACCGACCAGTAGGATGCAGACCTGCAGTTCCTTTAACGACCACCAGAGTCCGGGTACGGACCTGCAGTTCCTCTACCGACCAGTAGGATGCAGACCTGCAGTTCCTTTAACGACCACCAGAGTCCGGGTACGGACCTGCAGTTCCTTTAACGACCACCAGAGTCCGGGTACAGACCAGCAGTGTTAGACTGAATCACTGATGAGACGGTTCTGGACAACGCTGCAGCTCGCTGCATCTTAACTGAATAAATCCTTCATGAATATGAGATGCTGCTTCTCTGAGGGAGCAGCGATGTGTAAGAACCAATGACACAGCAGATAATTACCGAGGGGAGGACAGGATGGTCTGAGACAACACAGCTGTCCTTCAAGGTGACAGCATCCTTATGTTTGCACTATAGTCCAAATCGGACCCCTGACATCACGTACGTGGCAACCGTACGCCCAAAGCTCGGTAAGTGCAGCATCCTCAGGTGTGACGTGTTTATCGGACGACTAATCTGTAGGTTTGCTGGAAAGACAAATAGTCTGTGTACGTTTCCTAGTGCAACTAATCCTCGAAGGTTACTAGTAGTACTCAGGTGATCTGAGTCCAGTCCATGTGCTAACATCATAACTAACCGTGTATGTGTGGCTGTACATTTCTAATATAACGACTCATTTACGTAGGTTCTCTCGGACCACCACCATCTGCGCTCACGTTGGTACCACAACACATCCTCGTCGACTTCGTCCCGCCGTGTTCCAGCTTCGGGTTCTTGTCCTGCTTGTATGTAAATGTCGTTTCGAGGTCTGCTGTGATGCCACGTGTTACCTTTATTTTGTAGAAGTGTTTAACTGGACCGGGGAGCTGCACATATAAGCTCAGTTTACATGAGATTTGTCACGTCAGATCAGGAATCTCAGGATTAGGCTTTTTGAGGGGCTAATAAAACTGTGAACTCCCAGCACAGCTGCATCTGCGTGCAGAAACACAGAGCAAACTAAGAGTTAATCTCCCGCTCATGCTGCATAAACAGCTAATTCAGCGCAACACCAGCCTCAGCCCACACAGCAGCTGTCTGCACCCACCAGCCAAAAATATCCCACAAAACAGTCAAAACCGTTTGGAGCGCACAAATCTGCCCTGCTGTGTAAAGCAGACAAACGGTGGATGAAGGAGTGAATCGGACGCCTCCTGGTCCTCCTCCCCTCCTGAAAACATCCCTGTTTCACTCCCGCAACAGCAGCTCACCAGAAAATGTGAAATCTCTTACCAAGTTGCCAGAACGCAGCAGAGCTGCAATCTATGAGAAACGGCAGCAACTCCTGAGCTTGTTTTACGTCTGGCTATGGTCACATGACCCGAATCATGGCCTGAAACCAAGAATGCGTGTAAACCATGTAGGCTTTCTTAACCACCTACACTCATTCTACCTCTAACCACGTAAATGTAGTCCACGGTCAAGTGGACGCGTTACGTCAACATTTTCAACGCACTCCAGTCCAAAGTAGCCACGGCATCGTGAATGTAAATAAGGAGAGAACGCAATGATGATCAACAAATCTCACAAACTAACATTTTATCCAAAATTAAAAGAAAGAAATGAGGAATGTATCTTCACTGTCTATCCAGCTGCTGGGAGAGACTGATAAAGCCAGGTAGGAAACAGTTTTAAGTTCCTGACTGATGTGCAGCAACGGCTTCTCTAAGACCAGTGCTGATGCCTTTCCTTCTCAGCATTGTGTTAGCACACACCTGCATGTTCCAGACTAACAAACCGACAAATTATCTGCTTTAATACACGTCTGAACACCTGCTGGTCGGGTCATCAGTGATCGGTCCCTCAGTGATCGGGTCATCAGTGATCTGGTCATCAGTAATCGGGTCATCAGCGCTGATGATCGGTCCCTCAGTGATCGGGTCATCAGTGATCTGGTCATCAGTAATCGGGTCATCAGCGCTGATGATCGGTCCCTCAGTGATCGGGTCATCAGTGATTGGGTCATCAGTGATTGGGTCATCAGCGCTGATGATCGGTCCCTCAGTGATCGGGTCATCAGTGATTGGGTCATCAGCGCTGATGATCGGTCCCTCAGTGATCGGGTCATCAGTGATTGGGTCATCAGTGATTGGGTCATCAGTGATCGGGTCATCAGTGATCGGGTCATCAGCGCTGATGATCGGTCCCTCAGTGATCGGGTCATCAGTGATTGGGTCATCAGTGATTGGGTCATCAGCGCTGATGATCGGTCCCTCAGTGATCGGGTCATCAGTGATTGGGTCATCAGTGATTGGGTCATCAGCGCTGATGATCGGTCCCTCAGTGATCGGGTCATCAGTGATCGGGTCATCAGTGATCGGGTCATCAGTGATCGGTCCCTCAGTGATCGGTCCCTCAGTGATCGGGTCATCAGTGATCGGGTCATCAGTGATTGGGTCATCAGCGCTGATGATCGGTCCCTCAGTGATCGGGTCATCAGTGATCGGGTCAACAGTGATCGGGTCAACAGCGCTGATGATCGGTCCCTCAGTGATCGGTCCCTCAGTGATCGGTCCCTCAGTGATCGGGTCATCAGTGATCGGGTCATCAGCGCTGATGACCCGATCATCAGCAGCTGTAACTGATCCCTTAAATGCTCTGGAGTTCTTTATTATCACGCGTACGGTCTTGTTTTTGTTTAGTTTTAATAAAACAGAGATTCATGTTAATGTTGTTGTTCGTCTAAAACTAAGATTTTTCACATAAAAGTAGAATTAAAAGTGGAAACGTGATTTGGCCAGGAAACTGTTGGAAACTGTTCTGCAGCTGCTGCGGTTCTGTCATGTTTCACTCAAACCCTGAGCTGTTGCAGACTTTAAAGCACATCAGCGTGGCATTTAAAGCACCAGCGCTGGCAGGATTGTGCTACAGACGGAGGGCAGAAAACATCTCCTGCTTTGTGCGGCGGCGTGATACGTCAGCTGGAAGCCGCTCTCCTAACACCACCTCAGGCACTTCCTTTCTCTGAATCAAAGTGTCACCATCAACACAAACACAGCTGATCCCGTCTTAATACGCGACCCAAATCCCCATCCAGGTATCCTGTTCACTCAGCAAACAAAGACTCCTACACCTGCTGAGGCCAAAGACCACCATCATCATCATCATCATCATCATCATCATCATCATCATCATCATCATCATCATCATCATCATCATCATCATCATCGAAGAAGTTCCTCTCTGAATATGAGGCAGCAGCATGACCCATAGGTGCTCAAACATCCGGGATGTTTCTCTCTGCTGTTTCCATAAATTATAGAAGGAGGTTATTTTTGGACTCGGGGATAAAACCTGGATGCCGATGGCCTTTACTGAAACATGGAGTCTCCTCCTCTCCCTCTCTTCTATCTCTACCAATCCTTCCTGGATGTCCAGCTGGCGGTGGAGCTGACAATCCAGCCACCAAACAAACGGAGACCCTTGAACCGCCAAAGCGAGTAGTCAGCGTCAGTCCTTTCGTCCTACACGCAGCTGTAGGGTCTCTCCACCAGGGGGACCCCCGCCACAACGCCACCGTCAATATCCAGAATTTATGGCGCAATAAAAAGAAGTTTGCAGGTTCATAAAGTCAGTTTCTGAAATTTTACATTTAGTTTTTTCTTTGCAAAGAAAATTCTCTCGCTTTTTCTTCTTTTTTGGCAAATTTTTGACTTTATCATCAAAATATTTTAAAAAGTTTGAGCTTTTTTTTAATTAGATTTTTAAATAAATATACAGATTTATAGAGCTAGAAATTGTTTTTTTTTTTAGGGAGGTCAAATTTATAAGTTTACAAAGTCACAATGATTTATTTTCTCTCTCAAATTTTCATATTTGTAAAGTTGAAATTTCTAAGTTATGTATTTATTATTTGCAAGTTACGAAATCAGACATTTTGAGTCGGTTTTTGAAATTTTGTTTTTCAAATTCACAGATTGATAAAATCCAAAATCAAAGATCTAAAAAGTCACAGCTTCTGAATTTTCTGAAGTTTGTAAAGTGATAGTTCCCCAGTCTGTACAGTTTCATCCGTCCGTCTGTCCGTCCGCCCAACCATCCATCCACCCACCCGTCCATCCGTCTGTCCGTCCGTCCATCCATCCATTTTCTATACCCATTTTATCTTTTGCAGGGTCACGGGGGTCTGCCGGAGCCCATCCCAACTCATTACAGGGGTCCACCTGGACAGGCCTCCAGTCCATCGCAGGGCCACATACAGAGACAAACAGCCGTGCACGCTCACACTCACACCAACGGGGATTTAGAATCATCAGTCAACCTGACATGCATGTTTTGGACAGTGGGAGGAAGCCGAAGTAGTTTCTTCTTATAAATGTGCTAATTTATAACGGGGCTAGCCTCCACAACCTTTTCGCCAGGTAGGACTTTAATTTGAACTTTACATCCACAATTCTGTCTCATTTTCTTCTTTAACTGTAACAGAACTGCATCACCAGATCATCCTACAGGGTTTAACTCTGGTCTCTCTGGAGTTTTATAAGACAGGGGCCCCATGCAGAATGTTTCCCAGGGCTCCTAACAAAGCTAGAAGCGGCCCTGGTGCCAGTGTCTGGTGACTGAACAAACGCACATCTGAAAACAAAAGAGCTTTTGTGGTTTTCGGGTTTCAGGTTTTTCATAAATCTTTTACTCTGCTCATCGCCGACCAGCAAGAAGGCCGGAAGTGAGAAGACAGATAGGTGAAGAAACAGAAAACATCCAGCGGAGCGCTGCGGACTCTCACCTCCACGATGAACGTCTTCTCCTCCCCGCACACAGACACCACCCACACCAGGATCGGGACGTAGCAGGTCTTCCAGCAAAGTCCGGGGAGCCCCGCTCTTCTCCGCAGCCTCACTCCTCCGCGGCCCCCCGACATGGCTAGAGCCCTGAGATCTCCCGACCGGAGGATCCCAGACTCCTCACCGGAGGACACAGTCCGCGTGCTTCATCGCGGTGGGTCCGTGTGTGCGTGGTCCGTGGTCTGATGCAGCTGTGGGAGTCTGGAGGATGCAGGTCGGTCTCTTCTGGTACCACAGAGGAGGAAAAGAGGAAAGGAGGAGGGAGAGGGACGCCAGGAGGAGGTGTGATGATGTTGTTGCAGTTACGCGCTGCCGCCTCCGGAGGCGGTGCAGAGACAGGAGCTTCAGACAGCTGGATGAAGGTTCAAAGCAGAGGTTTCATCCTGGTCCACACCTGCATCCTGGTTAGTGTTGAAGGACTGGCGGTACAGAAACTGCGAGATTTTCCAAATGCGAGATCAAACATATTTTACAAGTGCCTCTGCAGTTAAATATGAATAAAAAAATGGAATATAATTAATCGAGGAATGTTGGATGGGTGGGTGTGTGGATGTATGAGTAGGTGGGTGAACGCTTAAAGAGATGGACAGATGAATGGATTAATTGATGCATGAATAGGTGAAGGGATAAGTGAATATGTTTCATAAACCCTGTTTCTTTTTTGTTTTTAACATTTTTCATTTTCTGATGATTCTTAATTGAATTTAAAATTGACAAATTCATAAAAACACATACCAAAGGGGGGGGGGGACTTCATTTTAAATATTTCTTTTATTTCAAACAGACAAGTTAAGTCAGTGCCTGGTCAAATCTGGACTGGATTTTAAATGAGCTGCCAGAACATGTAAACATTAATACGTTTAACAGAGGTCCAAACTGTTGTGACTCATGCGTGAACCGTAACTACATGTCCCACAATCCATCTTGATTTGTTAATCAAATTGTTAATAGTGCAGTATATGTAGTATATGTAGTATATGTAGTATATGTAGTTGATGTAGTATAGTGTAGTACATGTAGTATATAGTGTAGTATATGTAGTATATGTAGTATATGTAGTATATGTAGTATATGTAGTATATGTAGTTGATGTAGTATAGTGTAGTACATGTAGTATATAGTGTAGTATATGTAGTATATGTAGTATATGTAGTATATGTAGTATATGTAGTTGATGTAGTATAGTGTAGTACATGTAGTATATAGTGTAGTATATGTAGTATATGTAGTATATGTAGTATATGTAGTTGATGTAGTATAGTGTAGTACATGTAGTATATAGTGTAGTATATGTAGTATATGTAGTATAGTGTAGTATATGTAGTATATGTAGTATATAGTGTAGTATATGTAGTATATAGTGTAGTATATGTAGTATATAGTGTAGTTTATGTAGTATATAGTGTAGTATATGTAGTATATACTGTAGTATATGTAGTATATAGTGTAGTATATGTAGTATATAGTGTAGTATATGTAGTATATACTGTAGTATATGTAGTATATAGTGTAGTATATGTAGTATATACTGTAGTATATGTAGTATATAGTGTAGTATATGTAGTATATAGTGTAGTATATGTAGTATATAGTGTAGTATATGTAGTATATACTGTAGTATATGTAGTTGATGTAGTATAGTGTAGTACATGTAGTATATAGTGCAGTATATGTAGTATATGTAGTATATGTAGTATATGTAGTTGATGTAGTATAGTGTAGTACATGTAGTATATAGTGTAGTATATGTAGTATATGTAGTATATGTAGTATATGTAGTATATAGTGTAGTATATGTAGTATATACTGTAGTATATGTAGTATATAGTGTAGTATATGTAGTATATAGTGTAGTTTATGTAGTATATAGTGTAGTATAGGTAGCATATACTGTAGTATATGTAGTATATAGTGTAGTATATGTAGTATATAGTGTAGTATATGTAGTATATACTGTAGTATATGTAGTATATAGTGTAGTATATGTAGTATATAGTGTAGTATATGTAGTATATGTAGTATATAGTTTAGTTTATGTAGTATATGTAGTATATAGTGTAGTATATGTAGTGTATGTAGTATATAGTGTAGTATATGTAGTGTATGTAGTATATAGTATAGTATATGTAGTGTATGTAGTATATAGTGTAGTATATGTAGTGTATGTAGTATATAGTATAGTATATGTAGTGTATGTAGTATATAGTGTAGTATATGTAGTGTATGTAGTATATAGTATAGTATATGTAGTGTATGTAGTATATAGTGTAGTATAGGTAGTGTATGTAGTATATAGTATAGTATATGTAGTGTATGTAGTATATAGTGTAGAGTGTGAATGTGTATGTGAGTATCAGTGTACTCTCTTCAAATGTGTGTATATGTGTATTTATTTATTTACAGATTCATATTGGTGTAACGTTGTTATTCTTTATACGAGGTTTTAACGTGTCTGGACTGACACAAGAAAACAACCATGTGAATGTCAATAACACACTGAGATACATTATATGTCCAAAAGTATTCACTCTCCCATCCAAACAATGGGAATCAGGTGTTCCGGTCACTTCCGTGGCCACAGGTGTGTAAAATCCAGCACCTCGACATGCAGACTGTTTTTACAACTATTGGTGAAAGAACGAGTGGCTCTCAGGAGCTCAGTGAAGTCCAGCGTGGAGCTGTGACAGGATGTCAGCTGTGCACCAAATCCAGCGGTTAAATTTCCTAAATATTCCACAGTTGACTGTCAGCTGTATTATAAGAACATGGAAGTGTTTGGGAACGACAGCAACTGAGCCACTAACTGGTCGGTCACGTAGACTGACGGAGCGGGTCAGCGGATGCTGAGGAGCATCGAGCCAAGAGGTCTCCAACTTCCTGCAGAGTCGATCCTACAGACCTCCAAACTTCATGTGGCCTTCAGATGAGCTATGACAAGATGCTCTGCTGCCACTACCCCTCCCCCATGACACTTGTGGACCTGACCCCCCCCCCTCCACACACACACACACACACACACACACACATTTCAATTTCAATTCAATTTTATTTATATAGCGTCTATCACAACACAAGTTGTCTCTAGGCGCTTTCCAGAGACCCAGAACATGACCCCCGAGCAATTATTACATAAACAGCGGCAGGTAAAAACTCCCCTAGTGGAAGAAAAACCTTAAGCCAAACAGTGGCAAGGAAAAACTCCCCTTTAAGAGGGAAGAAACCTGGACCAGGACCTGGATCATGAGGGGGGACCCTCCTGCTGAAGGCCAGCCGGGTAGAGCAAGAAATAAGAAAGAATAGAGACATAGAGACACCGTCAAAGGTACAAGATAGGATACATTAGTAACTGTCCTTGGTAGTCCAATTAGACTTCTGTGTATATGGGTGATATATGGATAGACGGTGATACAAGGGGATGAGGACTGCAGGTCGGGATGTCAGCAAGTATCCTACAGACATCCATACAGACAGGTGAAGGCAGACACTGGGATGGTCAGAGGTGGAACTGCAGGTCAGCAAGCAGCTCCTGAGGTTCTGGTCTGCAGGACATGCAAAGAAGAGGAAAAGAAGGGCCAGACAAGCACAAAAAACTACCAGAACAATGGACCACAATTAAGTTTATGGGATATTGTTAATAAATGAGGGTTGAGGTGAAGAAGAGACAGAGAAGGCAAAGAGAAACAGAGGAGGTGAAAGGCACCACTCAGTGGATCATGTTGGTGCCCCCCTGCAGCAGAGGCCTATAACAGCATATCTACACCGAAGCTGTTTAAGATGAGCTGCTCTAATCTGGTCCTGTAGCTGCAGCTTTGACTACTGGTCCTGACACATTAAGGTACTAAATGTACACTAAGTATATGCTTTATTAAACAGAAATGTTTTAAGTTTAGTTTTAAAGGTGGAGGTGGTGTCAGCCTCCTTCACCCAAACTGGAAGTTGGTTCCAGAGTGATGGTTCCTGATAACAGAAAGCCGTCCTCCAAATCTACATCTGGATCTTCTAGGAACTACGAGTAAACCTGCACCCTGAGAACGGAGAGCTCTATTAGGAACGTACGGTTCTATCAGGTCTTGCAAATATCGCGGCGCTAGGCCATTTTGGACTTAAATGCCAGTAATAAAATGTTGAATTGGATTCTAAATTTTCCGGGGAGCCAATGGAGGGAAGCTTAAACTGGAGAGACGTGGTCTCTCTTGTTGGTTCCTGTCAGCACTCGCGCTGCTGCATTTTGGATCATCTGGAGGATCTTCAGAGAATCACTTGGACATCCAGCCAACAACACGTTACAGTAATCTAGTCTAGAAGATTACGGAGGTGGAAAAACGCAGTTTTACAAACATGATTAATCTGCTGTTTAAATGACAAATCCTGATCAAATATAACGCCAAGGTTTCACACAGTTTTACTGGAGGCCATCGCAAGACCATCTAATCCCTTCCTAAGCTGTTTGGGACCACAAACAACAACTTCTGTTTTATTGGAATTTAGTAGCAAAAAATTTCTGGACATCCAGTTCTTGATGTCCTTAATACACATCTGAAGTTTGTCTGATGGTTCTGTTTCATCTTCATAGACAGATACAGCTGTGTATTATCAGCATAACAATGAACATTAATGCCGTGGTTCCGGATAAAACTTCCCAAGGGCTGCATGTATAAACTGAACAGGATTGGCCCTAGAACTGAACCCTGCGGGACACCATAGCAGACCCTCGTCTGTACGGAAGAAACCTCATGAACATGAACAAACTGGAATCTATCAGACAGATCTGATTTAAACCAATCTAGAGCTGTCCCTTTAATCCCAACAACATACTCTAGTCTCTGCAGTAAAATGCTGTGATCTATAGTATCAAAAGCAGCGCTGAGGTCCAGCAGAACCAGTATGGACACTAACCCATTATCTGAGGTCCAGCAGAACCAGTATGGACACTAACCCATTATCTGAGGCCATAAGAAGGTCATTGGAGACTGGAACCAGTGCTGTTTCTGTGCTATGATGCATCTGAACCCTGACTGAAGAACTTCAAATAGATCATTTCTATACAAATGCTCACACAGCTGCTGCAACGACCTTTTCCAGAATTTTAGAGATAAATGGAAGGTTGGAAATCGGTCTATAGTTAGCTAAAATGTCTGGGTCAAGAGAGGGTTTTTTAAGTAATGGTTTGATTACTGCAACTTTAAAAGCCTGTGGTACATATCCCAAGACCAGGGACAAGTTGATCTAAGTTGATTTGCTAGTATGTGGCAGCATGCACAGTGTCAGTGACTGTGAAGGGCTTCTGAGAGGAGATCAGCAGGGCCTGGTGTCTGTCTGGGTCGTTTCTGCTGCTTCAGACCTTTTTTCTCTCTTTCTTCAGAGCTTCTCGGTACATCAGAGCAGCGTTGAGGCACCGCTGCACCGGCTGCAGCTCCTCAAACTCACAGACCTGCTGCAGACATCACGTTGACCCTTAAACTGACCAGTCAGGACTGATTCTTCTCACTATCTTCTGCTGTCACAGGAAACACATTCATGTGCTAAAGTAAATATCTCCCAGGTAGATGCTGCTATTTAGACAATGAAAATAAAACATTAAGACCAAAAGATAAAACAGGACATTTGAAGGTGGATAGACGGGAGATATGTCGTCTGCGTCCAGACTGTTCAGATGCACAAAGCTCCTGCAGCCACCAGGGGGCCCCCAAGATACGGCTCTCCCTACAAATCCAGTATTTGCCCTCAGTTGCAGCCACTTAAATGAAAACAGAAAAGTGCTTCAGTGTGTGAGCTGAAATCAAGACTCAGATCTAAAGCGTCTGTGTTGAGACCTGAGAGGGGCTTCTCACAAACCTGCAGCTTTGGAAAGGTAGAATTCTGCTTTTGTCAGCGGGTTTGGTGGTTTATGAATCCATGGACGTTCACTCACAGATTTGTAAGCTTACAAAGCAAACTTGCATTACTTCTTTCAAGAAACTTTGCAAATTTATGAAACTAGAAAGCTTGTGAGACTTTGAGTTTAGAAAGTCAGAAACTCTCAACTTTCTGTTTTCAAATTTACAACTTCATAAAGCTAAGATTCTTTTCCAGGTAAAACTCTGGATTTTCTGTCACAAGTTTGCAAGTCTAAAAAGCCTGAATTTGTCTGGGTTTTTTTTTTGTTTTTTTTCTGGTGTATTTGCAAGCGTGCAAAGGCAAAATTAATTTTTTGTGCAAATTTGTAAAGCCAGAATTTCAGTTTTAGATCACAAATTTGTGTTTAAGAAATCCTTTTTTTGCAATCAGCATATTAATACATTTATAAATGACGACATCCTGTGTTTTCTCACAGATGTAAAAGATTACGACGCCAGAACTTCTGCGGTTGCTTTGTTCTTGGGATTTTACCTGTCTTCTCCTCAGATGGACCTGATTCCACCACGTTCACACTCAGCTCCACCTGCTACACCTCATAAAGAAGAGAGTGTATTTACACAAACTCACTGCTTTAGCAGAGGCAAGTTTATTTGTACAGCACAAATCAACAACGAAGTGCTTCAAAGTGCTTTGCAGAGACATTAAAGCATCACATAAATTAAAGCATAATTTAGAATGTAAAACAAAATAACAATAAATAAAATCGGTGGTTAAAATGTAATCAAGTTTTGTAACTTAAGCTTAAAAGTATCAGAGCAGATTTGTGTCTTTCATCAACTGCAGCTGAGAACAGGTGAGTCTTCAACCTGGATCTAAATAAACTGTTTCAGCTGATCTGAGTCTTTCTTGGAGTTTGTTCCAGACACGTGGAGCAGAGAAGCTGCAGGAAGCTTCTCCACGTCTGGTTCTGACTCTGGGAACTGATAAAAACCAGATCCAGATGACCTGAGGGATCTGGAAGGTTCATACTGGGTCAGGAGGTCCTGGACTATTCAGAGCTTCACAGACCAGCATCAGAACTTTAACAATAAGAACAAATACAGGACAAAAGTGAAGCAGAATCTGCTGTCTTATCTTAATCTTCTTGTTCATTAAATAAGTGTGCAAAATTTCGATTTTTAGAGATATAAAATTTATCTTTAAACGGATGCCACCTTCTGAACCAGAGTGTCTGTCTGTCTGTCTGTCTGTCTGTCTAAATTCTACAGTTGGAAATGTTTTGGTATGTGATATTTAAAATGTCAAAAAGAGCATCTGAGTTCTCTTTGATAAAGGATGAAGACTATAAATGTTTATAATCTCTGTGGACTTTAGAGATTTAGAATCAATACTTTCCAAATCATTCATCATGAGCACATGAATTCCAAATTTCTTTTGTCTTCTTTTTTTCTAAGACAAAACAAGTAAGCAATATTTTGATCTCCCTTTCCTCTCCGTTGGCCCTGGATCTTACATCATCGAGCTTAAGACATTTCATCTCGTTTTCACTGAAGATTCATTAATACATTTCTGTTGATATTTGTCTGATCGTGAACCTAAAAAAACATCTTTCACAGCAGTCGCCTGTTGTTGAATCAAAGTGAATTTCTAGCCTAAAATCTTTACTTACATTAAAGTGCTAATGACAATGGTTCTGTTTAATGTGAAATCACAATACCTGGACAATATTAAAGCAGATCCACGCTGACTCAGCAGAAGCTGGTCATCCTGGAATGTAGTGGACTACCAAGGGTTCGGGGATGGTTCCGGCCCACGTTGCACTAGTGTTACTACATAGAGGTCCCGTGTGTGTGCGCGCGCGCGCGGGGGCACGACTGTCAGTGCGCGCGCGCATCAACTGAACCCAGCAACACTCCCGTGTTGCCCCTCCCAAGAAGGCGGACCCGTCTGCTGCCAATACGTCTGTTTCATCCGACGTTGACTCACCACCGCTCACAGCGGTCGGGAGGGCAACAGCAGTCTCAGCATCAGCCCCCCGGTCACCGCTTTACGCGTAACAGCAACGGCCTTGTCTCTTCAGCCACAGAAACAGCGGGAGCGAGCTCCGCTCTCCGCGGGATTACCACTGATTTCGGCCCAGGACCATGCGTTGTTATGGTGTCTGCTGCAGAATACGTGCGTGTACACAGTGCGCTCACAACCACAGGCGCTGACTGCCGGAGCCACATCCGTGAAACGTAACAGTTCCAACCCACTCGTGCGTTGCGGACCCGCAGCAGCACAAGGCGTGTTAATCCTAAAAGGAACAAGAGGAGCAGGAGGACGTCTTTCATATGCAGGCGTTTGCGTCAGAACCGCAGCGCGCTCGTCCGCGTCACCAGTACACGGCATTTGTTGTAGTTTTTCATGTTGTTCCAAGTCAGCCCACAAATTCATTGTACTCTCCATCTTTATGTCGCTTTTATAAAAGTTCAACGAAATAATACACTTGCAATGATGAATGAAATAAAGATAAATACGGTTGATTGTATTGCTGGCAGCACCACCTGATCACTGCATGCCCTCAGCGATGTGATAGGACTACTCCAGAAGATGCATTAACCCAAGACTTCCATTATCAAGATAAAAACACCCTGCAGTGTTACGTTTTTCCTCTAAGTCCAGTTACTCGTGGATGAACGGCTGGAGTTGGCTCCAGGTAGTTAACTGAACGCTCTGAAGCTCTAATCTCCTGCAAACGAGACAAGTTTTTCAGATCATGAAGGTCCACAGGGCCGATGCTGAAGGTGAGACGAGTAAAGGGGGACGCTTTAAAAGCTCGACAGTTTCAACTCTCAGGCCAGAGATTGACCGGATAAGTTTGGTTTCTCAGGGGAGGAGAATCACTTGCTTTAAATAAATTTCATTAGTGGAACTTTTTCAAAGTCATGCAAAAAAAAAAAAAAAAAAAGGAAAACGTTTGCCTTCAAGAAAAACTGGGGAATTAACTACTTAATTAACCAACCTGCTGTTCGGGTCCAGCAACAGTTAAAACGGCGGTGCAGCCCTAAACACAAGTGGGCTTTGCCTAAATCAGCACAATGTGGACTTGCTTACCAAATGGAGTATGGTTTAAACTGAGAAGAACACAGAACAAAAAAACTAAGAAAAAAAGAGAACATGTTGTCTGACATTGTAGAGAAATGCTCTCATAACTGCAACACAGAAACCAGAGAGAAGAAAAACCAAAAGCTGTGCATAAATGCTGTGAAAGTTCACATATTCTAGATATAAGTGGTCTTAGTCAATTCAATTTTCAATTTAATTTTATTTATACAGCATCTATTACAACACAAGTTGTCTCCAGGATCTCTCCAGAGACCAGAAACCTGGACCGGGACCTGGATCATAAGGGGAAGAAACCTGGACCAGGGCCTGGATCATAAGGGGGTAGAAACCTGGACCAGGACCTGGATCATAAGGGGAAGAAACCTGGACCAGGGCCTGGATCATAAGGGGGTAGAAACCTGGACCAGGACCTGGATCATAAGGGGAAGAAACCTGGACCAGGGCCTGGATCATAAGGGGAAGAAACCTGGACCAGGACCTGGATCATAAGGGGGAGGAAACCTGGACCAGGGCCTGGATCATAAGGGGGAAGAAACCTGGACCAGGGCCTGGATCATAAGGGGGGACCCTCCTGCTGAAGACCAGCTGCTCTAGTCTGGTCCTGCAGCTGCAGCTGTGACTACTGGTCCTAACACACTAAAGTTTACACCCACTAGATGTTTTATAAACTGGTTCCTGACAGCAGAAGACCCGTCCTCCAAGTCTACATTTGGATCTTCTAGGAACTTCGAGTAAATCAGTTGGGCACCACAGGTTCTCATTAAGATAAAGTCTAGAACGATAATTAGGGCTATAATATTAACCTGCATAAGAAATGGATGTTGATGGGGTGTCACTTGATGTATTTATTCATTTACATAACATTATCAGTGTCTGTTTTACAGACTAAATGATGACATCACTAGTAAGAGGCGTGTCAAACGCTTGGCTCGGGTTGTGCGCAGGCGCACACAGACTCGCGTCTCCACGACAACCGCGGCTGCGTCCAGCGCGTGCGGACGTTAGTTTCCAGTTTTTAACGCCTGTTTGTGTTTATTAACTACAGTTTCAACTTCAACTAAACTATTTCGAAATATTCAAGAAAGCTAGAGCTGCTGCGTAATTGAAAAGGGTACGTGAACATTGTTATACCTTACAAAATGAAACGAGTTAACGTACGTATTCGTTTTTTAAATTTCTTTTCTAAATCACGGATAGAACAAATTAACTTTAGAAGCTAATCTTATTTCTACTTGGGTTGTTAAAAATACCCGCCAGGCTGAAGTTGCACACAGTTAATCCATATTTAAATGAGGTGTTACGTTGAACTGAGATTAATGAAACGTAAATCTGTAGAGTCCAGGTGATTTGAATAACGATTACACATATTACGTGCTGTATATTTGCACATAAATTCTACATTTGAATTCTGCATGAAGATGGAGAAGGGAGGCTCTGGGAGGCGGGCGCCCCGCCCTCCCGGCAGACTTCCACGGTACAAGCATCTGCCACTGGAGCCCACCTACAGGCGTCCCACGGATGAAGTCCCCTGCGTCTTCTCAGAAGACATCTGCACATCTCCCTTCCGTGTAAGAAAGGACACCACAAGATCACGTTACAATGTTTAAATTTGGATCAATTATCAAGTGCCTAAATTGACTGCTGCTGTTGTGCTTTGATCTTACATACCTCGATATTTCTGTTGTAATTTAGTTCGGGACGAAGAGACCGGATCCCTCGCAAAGGTCATCTGGCCAATCCTCTTTGAACTCCAATATCAAGTCGTCAACAGGTGAGCATTGCAGTTTCACAAAACATTTTCATGCATACATTTATTTGTGTTTTTATCATCAATACATTAACTTTTTTGTTTTTAAAGAAACATATTTCTCCTGTTTTAAATAATGTTATTGATGAAGTTTGCAAAATATTCTTCCTGGGCTTTATATTTTAGTTGGAACTGGCAAGACTCCACCAGACCGGTGCCAGGAACCCCTTGTCTCTCAAACTTCACAGCAGTCACAGATTTCGTACTCTGCCATCGCCAAAGTGCAGATGCCCTACAAAACCCGTCCTGGGGAGATCCCCCGCGGGTTGATGATAGAAAGGTATGAACTGGTTGTGTGGACTTGGCAAAGGTATAGGGATTTTTTTAATTTGTGCATAAAAATGAAAGTTCACAATGCCTGCTTAAGACAAAACCTTACCTTTTCTATCTATATCCACAATAGCCAGCTAATGTTTTGCATCCTGTTGTAAATCATTTCAAACTCACCTGGAACCCAGATTGATTTATTTTTCTCAGTATTCAGTTCTAATGCCGGGACTGTACAGCATGCCCGTCGATGACAAAAACCAGAGTTTGCTGGGAAATTGCCACTACTTTATATCATTACAAGCATAAATTCACAGGCTGAATCTGGACCAGTTTGACAGCCTGCAAAGAGAATCACAAACCTGAGGATGATTTGGAGCTTCCAGGACAGCTGATCACTTCAAAAGAACGTTGTACTGTGAAAGAAGAAAAAACATACAATGTTTTAAAATGAATGAATAAGTGAATCATGTTTTTACTGCTTTTAAAATACACCGGCCAAGCTGTCAGAGTTTTCCTCTTCATCACAGTTTGTCTTTCTTAGTCTTACGCCACTATAACGAACTTCTTCGTTGTCTTTGTGGTCCGTTAGGCTTTCTGCAGACAGAAGTGGCCTTTTTATTTAGCACGATTTCCATTCCTTCAGTAAATACAAATGCCAGATTTACTTCTGCATTTGGTAGAAAGATAGATTGATCCTCTGGCATCTACAATAACATTTACTTTGACTTTTTACTGGTTTATTTATTTTAAAACATTTTTTCTGGTAATTAACTACATTGCCCCCCCTCCAAAAAAATTGATTACAGATGTTGCAGAGAATTCCTAAAGATGGATGTTGAACAGCTCCTGGCTGAAAGAGGCATAGACTCTAGCATGTTGATGCCAAGACATCGCAGACATAGTAATGAGCGTGTGGCGTCACCCTTCCTCCCACTGGAGGTGAGCGTTCTGGTGTTACTGTGGATATTTATTTTTCTTAATTACCTTAGCATGTTCTGGTTTTCAGCAACACAATGTGCCTATTTTTCTTCTCATTTTTGTCTCTAGTTTTTTGATAATGAGGATTATGACTGCCGGACACCAGAAGAATGGCTTGCCCTTGGCAGTGAGGATGAATCCCGGGATCAAAAGTCTGTCCCTGCAAAAGCCCTGCTGCCTGACAGTGGTAACTTCTTATGGCATAATGTCAAATCTATATGAAGCTATATAAATTGTATATATATTGATTTATGCTCTTTGATGGTTTCCATCTTCTCCTTTCTTTAAAGATGACCAAGAGAGCTCGTTCCCGAAGTACAGCTGGCATTTAGTTGGGGTTCTTGACTACAGAAAGGAGAAACGTCAGTACCTTGTACAGAAGGTTAAGCAAAGCAGCGGACGGAGAGACAAGGATGGAAATCCTGGTATAGATAAGAGAGGTCAGCCTTCTGGTTGTTCATCTAATTACACTGAAATAACATAGCATTGTAATGTTTTACTTGTTGTCATCTCAGTTGCTCTTGAACACGTGTGTGTTTATTCTGTACAGAAGTAAACTCCTTGCAAGGACCCTGTGCCTGGATACCCAGGATCAGGCTGTGTTTTACTGCTGAGAACCCGCGTGTCTTTGCTGAGAGGATTTTCTTTGCCGTACGCTTGAGGGAGGAGGCAGAGGTTCGGCTTCTGTATGACCTGTCTGTGAACTTAATGCCCATCTGGAAGGGAAATCCATCTCTCAGCACTGACAGTCTACAGCGTATCAGAAGACTCGCGTTATCAGCTTCTGGCCTGACAGAACAAGTGTGAGTAAAGTCCTGTTTTGTTATTACTGAGGTAGTTTTTTTTAATTTTGTGATTAATCACACTGAGAAATGTGGATCGGCTAACATAGTGAATAAAGGTAACACTTTATGTTCAGTGTGGAAACACGAACTGGGGACTTGGAGAAGCAGGCCATTCTGGAATACGACTGTGCGATGAACAAAATGATTTTTAACCACGTAGTGAAGAACAACCCTGAGGAGTTTTCACACGTCACCATCCCAAAGAAGGACGCAGAGTATGTGCCTCAAAAAGGTAAGACGTGTTCTATTTATGTATGCCTCTGCATTTTTAACAAGTTTAAGGAAGATTAGTTAGTTGTTTAAGAATTTTCTTTTACCAAAATAGGGATTGTTCTGGTTCCGGACTATGACTACGACGAGAATCAAGATGCGTTTGTCTCCAGGTTCCTCCTAAGGATGCCAGCAGTGATCTCCGCTTTGTCTAAAATATGCTGCGAGTGCAATGAAGTAGCCAACATGAGGCTGTTCAATGTCACGTACATCAAACCACTTCAACTGAGCCAATTTGAATCCATGCAGTCTCACATTCACACTGCGGTACTGTACAATGAGAATGTCTTTTCTTCCTGTCCTATTTGAGCATCTTCTTTTCCTTAAAGGTTCCATATTATCCAGTTTTCTATTGCAATTGATCAACCACCACAATGGAGTCATTTTACATTGTTTGCAACTCAAAGCATACAAAAATGTGCCTAAAACATCTGTGCAGTGGTCCTTCTGCTCCCTGCTCATTGTGCTGTTATGGGTTAACTTCTGAAACCAGACCATGTGCAGAATCGTGTCCAAGGCTGGCTTCACACTGTGATTTTTGCCGTTTCAGAAGATCAGTACAAGCCAGACTGTATGACTTTGGTGTGCTTAATCCTAGGTAAGACATCAAGAACAGTGGGTACAGACTGCAATAATGCCCCCTCGTATATAGGGTATGACCTCATAGGGCAGGTTGTAGGATTGCTTCATCAGGATGGTGGGGTGGAGTGAAAATGAACCCCCCGTATTAGCTTTTTTGTGAGCTGAAAATGCTTTAAAGAATAATAAGCAAAGGAGGTGTGTTCCCAGACACGATTCGGGAAAAGAGACGGATGCCAGTTTGTAAAGAGAGCATGTGGTGCACCGCGATATGACTCAGGCTGCAGATACAAATGTTATGTGCAAAAACCTGCAATGTCTTCATAGTGTCGACTTCTGTTACCAGCAAATCTGATTGTTTCTCAGATGCTTGTAAAGTTTTGCTTTTTTTGAAGGAAACGCAACCTTGAACTGGGTTGCACTGATACAAGTTGCATTTTAATTGGAGCGTTAGAAGACGGCGTTGTAGTATTTAAACACTGTCAATATTACTGTACATCAGGCAGCCTTTGGTCACAAGATGGTCCTATCTTTATCTGACTTTTTGCTTCTGTCTTACTGTTAGATGAACGACCCGTTTTTAGGCTATGATGACTGATTTTTGCCACGATTGCGAATCCTTCATCTGAGGAGGCTGAAATCATACAGTGTGAACTTGGCCTGAGGCAGGGCCTGATTGATTCCACATGGGGGTACACACATGTATGGGGGCTGATCTGTGCCTGAGTCTACAGACAAAAATGTGCATGTTCCTCGTATGCTTGCTCTTTCAAAACTTTTCACCACTTAATGAGTTGTGCACCACTGAAAAGGACATATGGCTTGAAAACTGGGTATGTCACAGTTTTGTATCTTTAAAAAGCAGGAAGTGCATAATATGGGACCTTTTAATGATCTTATGATCCTAATACACATTTTCTGTGTTTATTTTGTGATTAAAAAAATTAAAGACATGCTTAAAGCAGCACAAAATAATTGTATTCCTTTAAATTTGACTGAGCTTAGGAAGCATCGTCTTGCTTTAACAGTTTAAAGTCCCTACTGCTCGCTCGTCTAATGTGACCACTGTGTACTGTATTGATTTACAGCAATGACTCTAGCTCATAGAGCGACAGTGACAGAGGAGACCGGAAAACTCAAGTAATGATGGAAGGGAAAACAAAAGTTTCAGAGAAAGAGACCAAACAGGAGCCAATTACAGTTTGATAAAAGTGGCTTAACCTCCACACCTGTAGGGGGCACTAAACTAAAAATGGAAACATTTCTTTTGTGCTGCTTTAAGTAAAGGTGAAGAATAAATCGATATGTTGTACTAGTCAGACGTTTGGACACAACTACCTATTTAAAAGAATAGGTATGAAACTGGTCACAGGTAAAATTAAAATAAAAACAGAGGTGAATTTAAAAAATATAAAATAATTAATGAAAATGACAACAGCCAATTTTGAGGAAAATATTACGAGATTGGAGTTAATTTAGAAGTGGCAGATTTAGATTTACAGTTTACAGTTACACCTACAGTTTTGTTTTGTAAATCAAATCAAAAATACTTACTATGATTCTAAGAAAAGGCAAATGATTTAGGTCTGAGAATCAAAATATGTCATGATTTAGGGGTAGCAAGGACCTAAATGCAAACAACAAATAAACAAACCGGAAGGTCCTCTTTCAACCCCCAAACTCATGAAAAAAGCAAAAAAAAAAAAAAAAAAACCAACGATCCAGAAGAGAAAAGTAAGAGGATAGTCATAGGAAGAGGCATGAGAGAGGAAAGAAGAAAGAGGACAAACTAGCAGGGAAGCAATGAGACGAAAGACAC
The DNA here is from genome assembly GCA_014839995.1 of Xenentodon cancila. Classification (NCBI taxonomy): domain Eukaryota; kingdom Metazoa; phylum Chordata; class Actinopteri; order Beloniformes; family Belonidae; genus Xenentodon; species Xenentodon cancila. The sequence goes on along the minus strand of CM026203.1, from coordinate 31,394,745 downwards.
AATTTAGACTGACAAACACTGAGGGGATAACGGGACACGGGCGTAGACAGGCCAAAGCAGAGGGAGTCACACTAGGGAAGGTTTTTACAAAATAAAACATAAAATAAATCGGTAAATCCAGACCACAACAGTGTCCCATCTCTAAGGAACTTCTCCCAGATGTCCCCCCACATAAAAAAGAAAAAAGAAAACCGGAGTCCAGAAAATGATGAACCTCACACATCCAGCAGGACAGGGAGCCAAAGACGGACAACGTCAAACTGGCTGGTCAGTAGAGTCCTGGCCGGGCAACCAGGAGAGGGTGGTCTGGGACCGGCTGGCAGGCAACGCAGACAGGGGAGGCCACTCTGGGGGGTGGCCGGTAGGCTTGGCAGACTGAAAACACAGTTCCAGTCCAGTTGACAGTTCAGGGGTGCCCTGGGGCGACTCTGGGACCTGGGACTGTAGATACTACTCTGGAGGATGGCTGGGATCAGGAGGAGACTTGAACTGGGTTTAAGGCTTGAGATGGGACTGAGACAGGAGCAGGGACTGCTGGAACATAGGACCACTGAACAGGGACTACTGGACCAGAGGTTGAAGCAGGGTCTGGACCAGAGGCAGAGGCTAAAATAAAGTTAGACACAGAACAGAAGTCAAAACAACACAAAGCACATGTCACCAAGGCTGAAATGTAAAAAGATATTTCATATTTCACTACCCATATCAGCTGTTTGTCATTTGAAAGCAGCAGAAAACAGTTTTTTGTTTGTTTGTCATAAAGCTGATTTTCACATCTCCACAGAAGCCCCTAAAATTCTCTTCATTTTCTTCAGATGAGCCTCTATCTTCGGGAGGAATGGACAGTCACAATGACTAATATACTGCGTTCCCACCTGTGCACCTTGGGGAAAGGGTCATACAATGTGTACCAGTCTTCCTGGGAGATGTACAAGTTAAGCAGGCTGTACAACCTGATGAATATGGTGCTCCAAAGGATGCAGGACTCCCTACGCTTCCTTGTGCAGGAATCATTGGTCAGCCTGACAGAGTTTCTGCAGGAAGCATGTGACAGCGTTCTAACATGTACTCAGGACATGGTCTGGGGAGAGAACCTTATCTCCAGCCCCTACAAGTACGATAACTTCACTTGCACAAATATTCAGCTTAAATATTTTACATGAATATAAGCCTTGAGTTTGTTTCATTGGTACCCTACATGATAGTAGGCATAAGATTAAAGGTAAATACGTTACACTAACAGTAGTGTGTCAGTGATATTACTGCATTTTCCATATCTAGGCCAAAAAGGAACCCTGTTTTCCACGTGGACTTGGTTCTGGACAAAACTGGGCTCCATTACAGCTCTTCCCCAGAAGATTTTGAGAGCTCTGTTCTTAAATTATTCAATGAGGGTGTTCAGTCTACATACAAAGTTCCACAGCTTGTTGAGGTAAAACTTCAGTCACAGAGTTTAATTGAGATAAAGATGAGGAAGTTAAGTATCACACCGTGATGTATCATTGATTATTTAATGGCATGTATATCAGTGACAAGGGTGTGGGAGGTTTTACTCTTTTGTTGTTTTATCAGCTTCTGATGAAGAATTTACCCAAAGACTGTTTGAGAGACATAAGTGATGTCAAGTCAGTGAATTTATTTGAAGCAGAAGTAACCGAGCTGAGAGAAAAAGTCTGCAAAGCTCTGGTGCAAGCAGCTATACCGCTCCGAGCTTATGCTGCTAAGTATGAACAATACCTGGAGCTCTACAACTTTGACATCGATTTTCTTCTGAAGTAAGTTTCAGTTTGAAATTTTGCATCAAATGATCAACTCCCAAAATGTACATCAGCCTTCTTGTTCGTTTGGGGTGTTTAATGGTATCCTCTGAATGACTCTTTATTTCTGTTTTTGGGCTGTCCAGGTCTTGTAATGGAGAGCAGACGTCCCAAGAAGTTAAGACAGAGGTGGAACGTCATCTCAAAGAAAAGGAAACGCTTGAAAACTCTCTGCCATCCTCCATTGTGATTGGTCCATTCTTTGTGAATGTAGATATTGTACGTCAGACTCTCACAAGAAAGAGAAAGGCTATAGCCAGCGCACTGCTGGACAACTTTGCTCTGAAGCTTCGTCAACAGATGGAAAGAGTAAGTCATTTGTTTGCTGGTAAGAAAACACTTATTTTCCTTTGTACTTGTGATTATATTGGTGTGCTTTTTCTTTCTTTTTCCTTTTTTTTTGCATGACAGTATCCTGCTTTCACATTGCACCTTTTGTGTTATTTTATGTTTCTAGGTATGTGACGCATGTAACACTATCTTTAGAAAGTTGTGTGAGAAGCCCAACAGCATTGAAGAACTGGCTGAAAAGAGCGACTGGATGACACAAATCCCAGAGCAGCTCAAACGTTACACGGTACTCTAAAGAAGTGGATATTGTTATAGTTTTATACACAAAAGGAAGAATGTATTTACGTCTTGACATGTAATATTTATGACATGTTCTCAACAGGAATGCATTGGCAGGATCTTGTCAGAATATGAGGTAATAGATGACTTTAACCACCGTCTTTCAGATGAAGATGTTATGACAAAGTAAGTGTGTAATGGTGATGCTAAATCCTGCTCTTTGGAAACAAATATGACATTTACTGTAGACATGTTTTAGTGTTAATGTGATTTGCTGTTGAGCTAAATGTGGTCAAAGTGTCAAAAAGGAGCTGCAGAGGTCTAGGGGCAATTACCGGTGTACATATGCAGGTACACAGCCATTAAATGGCCACAGAGGATCATCTCTGAGATGGAAGCAGTAGCTACACAGCACATGGAAGATAGAGAGCGCTTCCGCAAGATCCAGTTATCTAATCAGAAGAAGTTTGAAGATCAACTGAACTCTTTACAGGTGTGTAAGCCAACTATTTTAATGTTTTTTCCCTGCTTATCGTGTCACATGGCACACATGTCCCCTATAAGATCGAAGTGTTCTGTGACTGTAACTGTGTTTAAAGGTGTTCACTGCTGGGTTTGCGAGGCATGCAGACATGGATTTTGCTCATAAGACCACCAACAAAGTCATGAGTACATGGAAAATGCTAAAAGAGTGCCAGGATATGGCCCAAACCTACAACACCAGACAACGCCTCCTTGGTTTGCCTGTTTCAAATGTAAGTGAAGGAGTCTATTGGACATATGGGATTTTTAAGTTTAACTTTATTACAAAAATTAAATTAAAAAAAAGTGGTTAGAGTACCGACTGTTTCCTACCTTGTTTTAAACCATAATCTAAATGTGTATTATAGTATGACATTCTGCAGAAGCTGGAAAAGGACCTCCAGCCTTTTAAAGACCTGTGGACCACCACCTCCAACTGGTTGCAGTGGACTCCTAACTTGCTCAATGGCCCGCTGTTCAATATTGACCCCGAGTGGCTGGAGCACCATGTGACTGATGGCCTTCAAACCATGAGAAAATCTATCGAACACTTTGAGGACATTCCTGGTACGTGCTACCTTAAATAAATTCACACATTTGGCAACATGAGGTGTGTTTTTTACTGCGACTAATCTGTTATTTTGTGGGCTGCTCTTTGTGTCTCACATGATACTAGACATCAAAATAATGGCAACTGAAATGTGCAACAAGATTGAGGACTTCCATCTTTACGTCACTCTAATTCAAGGCTTGCAGAAGCTGGGCACAAAGAGATACCTTTGGAAGATGCTTTCTGAACGCATTCACATGAAAATCAGAGTCAGTGCCAACTTGAATCTGAGTCAGTGCCTGGAGTTGGGTTTACAGAACCACATGGATGACATTACTTATGTAGCCAAGACCGCTGCCATTGAACAGGTGACTTTGAGAAGGAGCCTAGTTGTCATTGCAATGTTCAGTAATTTATTTATTTTTTATTATTATTTATTTTTTGATCATGATTAAAATATAAATGCAATTCGTCATCATCAGAGCTCCATGTGTGGGGAGCTGCTCCTCCCATGTACTCTTCGAATAATAATAAGTAATATTAATGCAGTAGCAACTTCAGTCACCATGTGTGCTGACTATTATGGGTCTTGTATGAATATAGTCACCAAAGTAATGCTGCTCTTTTTTTCCGCCTCCTTCTCAACTAGGCTCTGGAAAATATGGAACAAGAGATGTCAGCAATAGTTTTGAAAGTACTGCCTTATGGAGAGACAGAAAGCTCCATTCTGAAGATCCCAGAGGAGGCATTCCAGTTGCTGGATGACCATGTTGTCAAGACCCAAAGCATGGCCTCGTCCCCCTTCAATAAAACTCTTGAAGGTCGCATCAACAGCTGGGAGAGAAGGCTCAGAATGACTCAAGTACTTGTAGAAACACACACGTACACGCAGGCTGAGTGGCTTTATCTTAGTGGCAGCACAACATGAAACTGCAAAACACTGTAGAAAGTAAAAGTTTTCTATATGATTGTATTCATGACATTGCTGTGTTTTGTCTCTTGCTGTGATACTGCTCTCTGGACGGAACAGGATGTGATGGAAGAGTGGCTGATGTGCCAGCAATCCTGGCTGCGCTTGAAGCCCATTTTCACCTGTGATGAAATCAGTCAGCTTCTGCCTTCAGAAGGAAAAATATACCAGCAAACAGAGCAACAATGGAATAGCATCATGAGAAGTGCCGTTCCCAGTCAGAAGGTTAGATCTTTATTTTAGTGTGGGACAGAAGGTGAGAACTTGAGGAAGCAGAGTGGTGTTTGCCATGTTCCACTGCATTTGCCTGAGTTTTCTCCAGGTTCTTCATCTTCCTCAGTGCATGTCAGGTTGACAGGTGAGCCTAACTGTAGGTAGTAAGTATGGGCATGCATGGTTACTCGTGTATGTGAGGCCCTGCGGTCGATGGTTACCTGTCCAGGTGTACGCCGCCTCCTGCCCAGCGACAGCTAGGAAGGCTCCAGGCCCCTCATGATCCTGAATAGGCTGAAACATTAACATAAAATGAATGGCTGAATTAAAACTTATTTTACTAAGTTAGCACCAATAGTGATGAGGCCCACATTTTTAATAAACTGTTCATGTCTGTTTTTGTTTTCATTTCTAGATGATTGAACTGAGTTCAGATCCTGATCTAGAAGCCAAACTGAAGCGATGCAATGAGTCTTTTGAAAAGCTTCAGAAAAGTCTCAGCGTGCATTTGGAGAAAAAAAGAGGCTCCTTTTCAAGGTGATTCCCAGTGAAACAAACTGTCCTCCCGGGGTTATTACAACATACATTTACAACCATTTGGTTTCCATAAAGTTCATGAGTGTAAACTGTGTAGCAGAGATCGCACCAATACATTTGCTTTACTTTTATAAATGCTTGAACTGTGATACCAAGACAGGGTAAAAGTAAGAATGTTGGTGCGCAACAGTGCGTGCGGCGCTCTTCACAGTCAACGTCTGTCTGTAGGCTCTTCTTCCTGTCGGATGCTGAACTCCTGGAGATTTTGTCCCAGGCTCAAGATCCCACTGCTGTTCAGCCACACCTGCACAAATGTTTTGAAAACATTTCTCAGGTTTAAGCATTTCATTTAGTTCTCTGCATATTCTACCACAAAGTCTAACACATGACAAAGAAATCTTCTGTCCTTAGCTTGAATTTCAGTCAGACCTAAAGATCACACACATGTATTGTGAAGACGGGGAACAGGTGGAACTGTCCCAGCCAGTCATGTTGACCGGGAATCTGGAAGACTGGCTGAGGGATCTGGAGCGGTCTATGAAGGCCACTTTGAAGGACAACGTCGACCGCTCACTCAGCATTTGTCCTCAGGTATGTGAGCCTCCGTTTTTAATGTTTTTTGAACATCTAATTTGTTGCTTTCACAATATCGAGCTGAGCTACTTTGCGAAGCTATTTCGATGACCTGTACCTCTCAGCAGTCTTGTGCAGAGTGGGTGTTGTCGTGGCCTGGTCAGGTGGTTTTAGCCAGCCGTCAGGTGTTCTGGACCGCAGAAGTGTCAGAGGCTTTGGAGAAGGGAAACTTGGCGAACTGTCTTTATCCCCGACTGCAGACTCAGGTGTGGACTGGAAAATGGACAAAAGTCAAACTAAGTTAAACTCATAACAGTTTGTGAAAACACGTAATAAGCCACGTTGACCTAATAAAAGGTTTAGTAAAAGGTTTTTCTTTGGGCTATGAAACACCTAGATCCACAGCAACTTGTGACACAGTCCAACGACCTGTTTTTTCTGTTACACTGGGAGGTTTTAAACATAACACTTACAGGGAACTGAGATGTGCAGAAAGGCAGCGGGCGTTCTGAACAATCTGAATCTGAACAACGACAGAAGGGCGATTGGCATCAAAACATCTTTGTATTTAAGATGATGGTGTCCAACGTTACAGAGTCATCAACAGCTTTAAACAACCAGCTGCTTCTGTGAGGGTGAGGGTAGGTGGATGTGAAAAAGTAAAGCCGGCAGGCTGGCGCCCGGCTCGTGAGTGCCAGTAAGAGCCCACAAGTGTTTCTCCAACACTCTTGCACATAATCATTTTTTTGGTAAGGTGTAGATGCACGTCACTAGTCCCATCTTTTAAAAAAATGTAATTTAAAAAGAATTAAGCTTGACACTAAAACTCCTTACAAGTTTACATGTATTGTTACTATAGAGCGATAAAAAGCTTCGTACCTGTCTCACACATGGCTTACCTTTGGACTTTGGAGTTACAAACACAGGACAGATGCTGAAACCATCTTGGTGCCAGCGTGTGCTGAGCACTTCCAGCAGAGAAGCTGGTGTCTGTTCATCGATATCTCATCAACGCGGTGTTCTCACTAAGACAATGTAAGAGTTTCTGCTAAGGGATTTTTGTTTCCTCAAAAGATACGTATTGAAAAAGGGGGGTCATCCTATGAGCAGGGTCTTCTAATATTCTGACCCATACGGTAAGTTATCACTCAGTCTAATGTCCAGACTGTTTCACTTGACCAGTTAATAGTCAAACATGACCACTAAACATTGCGTACAGTATATTTCTATGTTAACTGACTTTTCGACCGTTTTCTCTTTTTTCCGTAAAGCTCGGTGACTTGGTCCAGCTGATGAGAGGGGACCTCTCTAGGATGCAGCGAGCTGTGCTCTCTGCCATTATTGTGACAGAGGTTCATGCTCAGCAGGTGGTGGCTAAGCTGGTGGAGCAGGGAGTCTCCAGCATCAGTGACTTTGAGTGGATCAGCCAGCTTAGGTTCACTGTATCTTATATTTTTGATTGTATTTTTAACCTATTGACTTTACAGTCTACAGTATGATATAACTGTTGCTCTGATTTGATGTTTGCAGATATTATTGGACAAAGGAGGACTTGTACGTCCGTGCACTGAATGCAGAATTCTTGTATGGATATGAATATGTGGGCAACCCTGGTCGCCTGGTCATCACCCCACTCACTGACAGGTGGTCATTCAGTCTGACAGATGTTTGATTACAGAACACTACCACTGCATGACAGTTTTTGGTTCTTTCAGATGCTACCTGACCCTGACAGGAGCTCTAAATCTGGTGCTTGGAGGTGCACTTGCAGGCCCAGCAGGGAGTGGAAAGACAGAAACCATCAAAGATCTTGGAAAGGCTTTAGCCATCAACACGATCATTTTGAGCTGTTCTGATCAACTAGACTTTATTGCAATGAGCAAGTTCTTTAAGGGAATGGCTTGGTAAAAGTTGTAAATGTTACAAAATATAGACTTGACCATAAATATAACAAAACATGCAATTAATCTTCAGGATTTCTTTTCTACCTTACATTTTCCAGTTCAGGCTCCTGGGTGTGCTTTGATGACATCAGTCACGTTGACGTGGAAGTCCTGTCTGTGATGGCACAACAGATCTCAACTGTACAAAAGGCCCAGCAGCAGAAGGTGCAAGTCATACTTTGGTACCTTTTTCATGCAGGTGCCCAAATACGATACATTGTGTTTCAGTTGTTTTTTTGTTTTTCATTTTGAGATAGACTAAATAAGACGTTTTTCAGTAAAATTTACATTTACAGTTACTTGATGACGTTAACACAATATGTGTGATAATAAAATATTGTTTGTCTTTGAGGTTGAGCATTTTGTATTTGAGGGAGTGGAGATTCCTCTTGTTGCCTCTTGTGCTGTTTTCTTCACCATAAATCCTGGTTATTCAAGCTGCACAGAAATACCAGACAATCTCAAGGTTTGACATAATGACTTAAATCAAAAGTATAACAAGAAGGATAAGCCAGTGGGGCCAGTAAGTAAAACTATGATGTCTTTAGGTCCTGTTCCGTCCTGTGGCCATGATGGTCCCTGACCACGCTCTGATAGCTGAGATCTCCTTGTATTCATTTGGCTTCAGTGAGGCCAGAATCCTCTCCCAGAAGATTGCTACAACTTTCAGGCTTTGCTCTGAACATCTTAGTTCTCAGGTTTGCACTCAGAGGAGGTCCAAACTTTAACAGAACTACAATCTTTATTGAAATTGTACATCTGCATGGATAACTAACACAGAAAGTGCATGCTGTACGTGCAGGATCATTATGACTTTGGAATGAGAGCTGTGAAGACTGTGATATCAGTAGCTGGAACCCTAAAGAGAGAAAATCCCAACACAAATGAGGTTAGACATTTTTCTTAAGTGTACATGTAAAATAGCTTTGAGAAGTATATCGAATGTGATTTAAAGAACTTAAGAAATTCCCTTTTTTTCATTCTTACTGTCCTCCAGAAGTTGATCTGTCTTTGGGCCATTCAAAATGTCACTGTACCAGCACTTTTACTTGATGACCTGAAGCTGTTTAGTGGCATTGTCACTGATATTTTTCCTGAGACAACGCTGGAGTCCATCAGTTATAGCACACTGGAAGAGTCCCTGCGTAGTACCTGCATCACAAAGAACCTGAAAGATGTGGATGGTTAGTGTCTTAGAAGAAGAAACACAAACATTAAGGTCTACCTTTGTTTTCTGAGTGAATCTGTAACCAAGTTCTGGTGTTTGCAGGGTTCATCAGTAAGTGTGTTCAGCTGTTTGAAACCTCTGTAGTGAGACACAGCTTGATGCTGGTGGGACCTTCTGGATCAGGTAAAACTAAGGTGAGTCATTGTGGTCAAAATGTCACAAAGTTCACAGGGACAGTTTTGTTTTGTACAGTAGAATCCTGTGCAGCAAGTTTGGTTGTATTTATATGAACGCTGTGCATTTAGTGTTATGAGCTACTAGGAGCAGCAGTAACGGCTTTGGAGGGCCAGCCAGCTGTGAGAGGAGGTGTGCACCACACTGTTGAGATGCATGTAGTTAATCCAAAATCTGTCACTGTGGGACAACTCTACGGGGAGTATGACTCCGTGACACACGAGTGGTGAGTCATGCACTTTAAGACAGTCTATAGTTTATGTCATACATTTATCATCATCATGGTCTCAACATGTACAGTATCAATATCGCAAGAGCAAGAAATATTACTACAAGTGGTAGTCTGTTATTTTCCAAGTGCTTTCATCTACACTCTAAAATATCAAAAGTATTTTTAGGTCACCTTCACTACTGCATCACTTTCATTTCTACAGTAAAGTTCAGTCAATGTGTTGTGGGAACTTTATCCTCTTTTGTCATTTCTTTGTCTAGTTGACATTTTTGGGACATAGGGTATCTTACTTTTTAACATCTGTTGTAGTCATTTTTAACACGACCATTAAGTTTTTCAGCATCAATTTTTAGCTACAAAAACAGAGACTAACATCATACAATTAAGTACTGGTTCAGGTACTTCATATTGCAAATAAACATGAATTGAGTTTTGGTCTATGATATGGCATATTGTATGTTTTACTAATATGTGGCAGCTCTAGTCAACAAAGTATAAGTATACCTGAGGTATAACTATACCCGAGGTATAACTGTACCCGAGGTATAACTATACCCGAGGTATAACTGTACCCGAGGTATAACTATACCCGAGGTATAACTATACCTGAAGTATAACTATACCCGAGGTATAACCATACCCGAGGTATAACTATACCCGAGGTATAACCATACCCGAGGTATAACCACTAACCCCGAGGTATAACCACAACCCGAGGTATAACCATACCCGAGGTATAACCAGTACCCGAGGTATAACCATACCCGAGGTATAAACCAGTACCCGAGGTATAACCATACCGAGGTAATACCATAACCCGAGGTATAACCATACCCGAAGGTATAACCTACCCAGGTACCACGAGGTATAACCATACCCGAGGTATAACCATACCCGAAGTCTAACTATACCCGAGGTATAACCATACCCGAGGTATAACCATACCTGAAGTATAACTATACCCGAGGTATAACCGTACCCGAGGTATAACCGTACCCGAGGTATAACCATACCCGAGGTATAACCGTACCCGAGGTATAACCATACACGAGGTATAACCATACCCGAGGTATAACCATACCTGAAGTATAACTATATCCAAGGTATAACCATACCCGTGATATAACCATACCCGAGGTATAACTATACCCGAAGTATAACTATACCCGAGGTATAACCATACCCGAGGTATAACCATACCTGAAGTAAAACTATACCCGAGGTATAACCGTACCCGAGGTATATTTATACCTGAAGTATAAGTATACCCGAGGTATAACCATACCCGAGGTATAAGTATAATCGAGGTATAAGTATACCCGAGGTATAACCATACCCGAGGTATAATCATACCTGAAGTATAACTATACCCGAGGTATAACCGTACCCGAGGTATAACCGTACCCGAGGTATAAGTATACTCGAGGTATAAGTATACCCGAGGTATAACCATACCCGAGGTATAACCATACCCGAGGTATAAGTATACACGAGGTATAACTATACCCGATGTATAACCATACCCGAGGTATAAGTATACCCGAGGTATAACTATACCCGAAGTATAACTATACCCGAAGTATAACCGTACCCGAAGTATAACCGTACCCGAGGTATAACTGTACCCGAGGTATAACTATACCCGAGGTATAACCATACCCGAGGTATAACCATACCCGAGGTATAACCGTACCCGAGGTATAACCATACCCGAGGTATAACCGTACCCGAGGTATAACTATACCCGAGGTAATACCATACCCGAGGTATAACCATACCCGAGGTATAACCATACCCGAGGTATAACCATACCTGAAGTATAACCATACCCGAGGTATAACCATACCCGAGGTATAACCATACCCGAGGTATAACCATACCTGAAGTATAACTATACCCGAGGTATAACCGTACCCGAGGTATAACCGTACCCGAGGTATAACCATACCCGAGGTATAACCGTACCCGAGGTATAACCATACACGAGGTATAACCATACCCGAGGTATAACCATACCTGAAGTATAACTATATCCAAGGTATAACCATACCCGTGATATAACCATACCCGAGGTATAACTATACCCGAAGTATAACTATACCCGAGGTATAACCATACCCGAGGTATAACCATACCTGAAGTAAAACTATACCCGAGGTATAACCGTACCCGAGGTATAACCGTACCCGAGGTATATTTATACCTGAAGTATAAGTATACCCGAGGTATAACCATACCCGAGGTATAAGTATAATCGAGGTATAAGTATACCCGAGGTATAACCATACCCGAGGTATAATCATACCTGAAGTATAACTATACCCGAGGTATAACCGTACCCGAGGTATAACCATACCCGAGGTATAAGTATACTCGAGGTATAAGTATACCCGAGGTATAACCATACCCGAGGTATAACCATACCCGAGGTATAAGTATACACGAGGTATAACTATACCCGATGTAACCATACCCGAGGTATAAGTATACCCGAGGTATAACTATACCCGAAGTATAACTATACCCGAAGTATAACCGTACCCGAAGTATAACCGTACCCGAGGTATACTGTACCGAGGTATAACTATCCCGAGGTATAACCGTACCCAAGGTATAACCATACCAGAGGTATAACCATACCCGAGGTATAACCGTACCCGAGGTATAACTATACCTGAAGTATAAGTATACTCGAGGTATAACCATACCCGAGGTATAACTATACCTGAAGTATAAGTATACTGAGGTATAACCATACCCGAGGTATAAGTATACCCGAGGTATAACCATACCCGAGGTATAACTATACCCGAGGTATAACCATACCCGAGGTATAACCACACCCGAGGTATAACCATACCCGAGGTATAACCATACCCGAGGTATAACCACACCCGAGGTATAACCATACCCGAGGTATAACCATACCCGAGGTATAACTATACCCGAGGTAATACCATACCCGAGGTATAACCATACCCGAGTATAACCATACCCGAGGTATAACCATATACCTGAAGTATAACCATACCCGAGGTATAACCATACCCGAGGTTAACCATACCCGAGGTATACCATACCTGAAGTATAACTATACCCGAGGTATAACCACACCCGAGGTATAACCGTACCCGAGGTATAACCATACCCGAGGTATAACCGTACCCGAGGTATAACCATACACGAGGTATAACCATACCCGAGGTATAACCATACCTGAAGTATAACTATATCCAAGGTATAACCATACCCGTGATATAACCATACCCGAGGTATACTATACCCGAAGTATAACTATACCCGAGGTATAACCATACCCGAGGTATAACCATACCTGAAGTAAAACTATACCCGAGGTATAACCGTACCCGAGGTATAACCGTACCCGAGGTATATTTATACCTGAAGTATAAGTATAACCCGAGGTATAACCATACCCGAGGTATAGTATAATCGAGGTATAAGTATACCCGAGGTATAACCATACCCGAGGTATAATCATACCTGAAGTATAACTATACCCGAGGTATAACCGTACCCGAGGTATAACCATACCCGAGGTATAAGTATACTCGAGGTATAAGTATACCCGAGGTATAACCATACCCGAGGTATAACCATACCCGAGGTATAAGTATACCCGAGGTATAACCGTACCCGAGGTATATTTATACCTGAATATAAGTATACCCGAGGTATAACCATACCCGAGGTATAAGTATAATCGAGGTATAAGTATACCCGAGGTATAACCTACCCGAGGTATATCATACCTGAAGTATAACTATACCCGAGGTATAACCGTACCCGAGGTATAACCATACCCGAGGTATAAGTATACTCGAGGTATAAGTATACCCGAGGTATAACCATACCCGAGGTATAACCATACCCGAGGTATAAGTAACACGAGGTATAACTATACCCGATGTATAACCATACCCGAGGTATAAGTATACCGAGGTATAACTATACCCGAAGTATAACTATACCCGAAGTATAACCGTACCCGAAGTATAACCGTACCGAGGTATAACTGTACCCGAGGTATAACTATACCCGAGGTATAACCGACCCAAGGTATAACCATACCAGAGGTATAACCATACCCGAGGTATAACCATACCCGAGGTATAAGTATACCCGAGGTATAACTATACCCGAGGTATAACTATATCCGAGGTATAACCATACCCGAGGTATAACCATACTCGAGGTATAAGTATACCCGAGGTATAACCATACTCGAGGTATAAGTATACCCGAGGTATAAGTATACCCGAGGTATAACCATACTCGAGGTATAACCATACTCGAGGTATAAGTATACCCGAGGTATAAGTATACCCGAGGTATAACCATACCTGAGGTAACTATACCCGAGATATAAGTATACCCGAGGGTATAACCATACCCGAGGTATAAGTATACTCGAGGTATAAGTATACCCGAGGTATAACCATACCGAGTATAACCATACCCGAGGTATAAGTATACCCAGAGGTATAACTATACCCGAGTATCCACTATATCCGAGTATAACCATACCCGAGGTATAAGTATACTCGAGGTATAAGTATTACCCGAGGTATACCATACCCGAGGTATAACTCATACCGAGGTATAAGTATACCCGGGTAACTAACCCGAGGTATAACTATACCGAAGTATAACTATATCCGAGGTATAAACCGTACCTGAGTATAACTATACCTGAAGTATAAGTATACTCGAGGTATAACTTGTAGCCTGTATTCACAGACTTAATGATCTTAACTAGTCCAAAGACACAAATGCTTCTTTCACCTATGCAGGACAGATGGTATCCTTCGCAACTCCTTATTCGTGGAAGGGCAGCACCACTAGAAAAAAAGAAAAAGTGGTACATTTTGATGGCCAGTGGATGCTGTGTGGACTGAAAACATGAACTCTGTGCTGGATGACAAACAAAAAATTGTGTCTTAGCTCAGGAGAAACCAGAAAACTCACTAAGGTAAAATCGACCATTATAGAATCTTGGATTTTGAGTCAGCGTCCGTTCTCTACTGCACTTTTCATTCTATCAAAACTGTATCTTGCCTCTGCAGATGATGACCGTGATGTTTGAGGTGGAAGACTTGGCGTTTGCAATCTCCAGCCACAGTGTCTCGTTGTGGTATGGTCTTACATGGAAGCCACTGTTTTGGGCCTCACCTCCTTCACCGATTGCTGGCTGAAGCAGATCCCTGAGGCCTTGAAACCATACACGGAGCAATTGAACCACCTGTTTTCTGTGTTCCTTCGCAGGTCAAGAGAGGAGTGAGATAGACCTTTCCCAGGATTAAGACTGTTTCACCACAGTAACCCCGATAACAGTATCGATACTACTCTGTTTTTATTTTTTGTTTTTATTCTTATGCAGGACTCAAATTACATGTGTGCGTGCATCAGTGAAGGAAGTCATCACCTCTTGGACAGCAACCTAATCTGTAGTCTGTTGAAACTGATGGATTGCTTCTTTTGTAGCTACAAAACGAAAGAGGTCTGTGTGCTATCCCTTAGTGTCTGAATTACCTGATAACCCATCTGCAACACTGATAAGGTTAAAAAAAAGTAAGATTATGCCATATTAACACATAAGATGTTATTAACCACAGCCATCTGCTTGTTTATGTGCGGTAAAAATATGAAAATGATGATCTGTCCAAACAAGAGATGTGTTACATATTTGCAGTCATGTTATCAATCTGTCAAAAGTATTTTCTAACAGCATTGTCTTGAGTGTAAATCCAGAAAATGTCTAATTTCCCTGCTTGCATTTGTACTCTTCCGATCGCATGCATTAATGTTATTGATGGTGGCTTCCCTGGACACTACCATTTTTTAGGGTCACATAACTACCCGGCCTCAAGGAAACGGGACTTTCTGAAGGAGCTGATCGAACCCTGGTTCTTTTCCTCACTGGTGTGGAGTATTGGAGCCTCGGGGATGGCAGACAGCCGCCAGCGCTTCAGTGTCTGGCTCAGAGAGAAGATGGCAGAAGAAAGGGTCAGATCTAAATACATGCTTAAATACCTCAGAAGTTACCTGAAATAGGTTTGCACTGATTGATCGATGCAGTTTTCATTGATGGAGCTTATTCTGAATAACCACACAATGGATTTGTCCTTTAGATAAAGTTGTGTTTTCCTGATGAAGGCCTGGTATTCGACTACAAGCTTGATGTCACATGGTTTAATGAGAACAATAAAGTAAAGTTACACTGAAAATGTAATACAGTGATAAATGTACATATATGAAATACGATACAGTTTTATTTAAATTTGCTTTTTGCCTGGCGTTGTGTTAGTGCAGTGGGTCAACTGGATGAAATACACAAACAGTGTTGTCACCTGCTCAGGAACAAACGATGCTGATGTCGTTGTTCCAACAGTTGACACAGTGAGACTGTCTTTCCTGATGGACATGCTTTGACCAATCAGAAACCTGTGAGTATGTTAACTTCGATTGTTGCTGAATTCAAAATTTCACATGTTAGAAAAAGTTAAGATGGTAAAAAACAACCTTGCCAAAGACAATTTAGTCGAATAGTTTTGACTGAAATGTTTCATGGATCTTGAAAAGACAGTTTGTATTTCTCTGAATGTGGGATCTAGGTGCTGTGTGTCGGACCAGGTGGTTCAGGAAAAACCCTGATAATGTCAGACAAGTTGCTGAGAAACATGCCTTCTGAATACATCACACACTCCCTCGTGTTCTCGGCTCAAACACCTCAGCCAACCAGACTCAAGATCACATTGAGAGCAAGCTAAGCAAAAGGTAAACTATTACATCTCTGTTACTAGGGGTCCTGGGAGGCCCCAGGTCCCTGGGAGGACCCAGGACCCTGCCTGGCAACAACAGTGAATCACTGTGGGCCCCTGAGCAAGGCCCTTAACTCCCACTTGCACTGGGACAGCAGCCCGCTGCTCCCAATGAAACTAGTGATGGCTAAAAGCAGAGGCAGATTTGGGTGTGTTTCATGAGACGTATACTGACAAGAATAATGAAGTTTAAGGTTTTTAAAGTTTTAATGAGTGTAAACTTTTGTCAAGGAGCAAAACAATGGGAATGAAAGCAGTTTTCAGTTTGTTTCAGTAGGTTTACAGC
Source organism: Xenentodon cancila (assembly GCA_014839995.1). Taxonomy (NCBI): domain Eukaryota; kingdom Metazoa; phylum Chordata; class Actinopteri; order Beloniformes; family Belonidae; genus Xenentodon; species Xenentodon cancila. The sequence goes on along the minus strand of CM026203.1, from coordinate 31,378,288 downwards.
ATAAGGAACTTTGATGTTAGCTTTTGAATTTATGTAATAATAATAATCAAAATAAAAAATAACCAGCTATCAATTGTATCTAATCACATTTTTTATACAGCACTTTTCAAGCAATAAAATGGAGCACAAAGTGCTTACCCAAGTCAATCCCACCTATCTGACCAGCCCCTTCCCTCCAACTCTAATCCCTGTCAACGGTAAAACATGAATAAAAGACAAGAAAGCATAACATTGCTGGCACAAGAAGAACTGGTGAAGGAACGCGATCACACTATCACAGGGAAGCGTCTGCTGCACCCTCCCCAGATATGTCTCCTTCTTAATTGTGAGATAAATGTAAACCTCACCAAACAACCCCGATAATTTAGTGACAGCTTTACCACACGCCAAGCCTTATGTCCAAATATCTATCCACACACACAGCCGGTCCTCAGCAATTGTGTGAGGTAGAAAACAGATGGATGCCACTGGAAAGGTTTTTTCTTCTTCGTCTGTCTTGGCCACCAGGCGTACTCTCCAGAGACGGGTAAAAATGCATCCACCGAGATCTTCCATGGTTTCAGTGAGTGTTTCCGAGGTGCATGTCGTGCGCCTCGGCACACCGCACCAATGCCAAACACAGTGCCACACACCTAAAACCACATAGCCCCACCTCCAGCAAACAGATTCACCTTGCCAGCATTTCAAAATGAGACGCTGAACAATTTCAGTTTAAACAGTTTTTACTTTTCTCTTTTCTCCTCACAAGAAGGAGAGTACATAGCCTCTACTTTAAGTATTTTTGTGGACTGCCTTTAGACTATTTTGTGTGTCTGTTAGGTGGAAAGGTGTGCTTGGACCTCCCAGAGGGAAGCGCTTGATCTTTTTCATTGATGACGTGAACATGCCCATGTTGGAGACCTGCGGCGCTCAGCCTCCTGTCGAACTGCTGAGGCAGTGGATGGACCATGGCGGCTGGTATAACAGGAAGCAGACAGGTGAAGAACAGTCAAGCACATTTTAGTTAGGTTATTGCGTTGTGTTGTACTTTTCACTGTTGTGAAATATTTTTGTGTTTGACTTAAATCTAATTTTACAGTAAGTATCATGCTGTGTCATGTTTACAATATTAGTCAGTACTGAGATGTGTGAAGAACCCGTGAGACTGGATTTCACGTTGCGTTTCCTGTTGTTTTTCTGCAGGGACTTTCAATCAACTAGTGGAGATCAATTTTGCGTGTGCCATGGCAACTCCGGGTGGGGGGCGAAACCCTGTCACTCAGCGCTTCGCACGCCACTTCAACATCTTGTCTTTGACAGAAATAGAAGATTCCTGCAAAAGGAGGATTTTCTCTACTCTTCTAGGAAGTTGGATGGGTGAGTCAAAGCATGCCAAAATAAATATAATTATGATTTAATTTAAGGGACTTTAAATGGTTGCAAAATAGAGATTAAATGTGTCTTTGTTCTCTCTCATGTGAAAATGTATTATTAAGAGGTTAACAAACAAGAGACCCAGAGAAAATCTTTTTTTTTGTTAAATTAGTTACAATAGAAAAATATATTTTGATTAAAAAAAAAAAGATTTTTTCAACGAACTATTTATAAAAGTGCATGTAAAACTCTCTGGTAAGGATTGATGGAATTTCATCTTGCATTTTTGTATGTCTTCCCTTAGGACCTGTTCCAGAAATCCAAGCACTGAACGAGTCTCTTGTTAATGCCACGCTCCGAGTCTATTCTGCCCTCACCTCACGGCTCCTACCAACTCCAACCAAGTCGCATTACACCTTCAACCTCAGAGACCTGTCCAGAGTCTTCCAGGGCATCCTCATGGCTGAAGCCAGCATAATAACAGTAAGTAGTTGCAGCATAATTAAATACAACATACAATAATATTGATACAGTGAGGGATTGGGAATAACCTCCTTTTAAATGAATCGCCTGATCCATAAGACTATTATGTTTTGAGCCACACTGGATCATTTTGTTTTTGTTAAAAGGATCAATTCAATTCAGTTTTATTTACAGCGTCTATTACAAGACAAGTTGTCTCTAGAGACCAGAACATGACCCCTGATCAGCAGGTCCAGACTGTGTCCCCTATTGTACGCGGCCTCTGTTACATGCTGAGTCGGTCCAAAGTGGTCAGGAGTGTTACTCAGGTCTTTGTCCTGAGGGTTGTCCACAACAATAACGACCCGGTCAGAACCAACACAGATCACAGACAGCAGTTCACTGAGGTCATCAGAGAAGTCTGAACAGGACTCTGAACAGGACTCTGGACAGGACTCTGGACAGGACTCTGGATGAGGCCTTCAGCTGTACAGACACATATTCAAAAGGCTGAAAACGTCCAGGAGATACCTGCGGACGCTGAAATGATTCATTAAATTAGACTGCGACCCTCCTCTCCTGCTCACTCTGCCTCTCTGATGAAACTGGAACCAGGAGGGCGACTCCATGAGACCAGCTGCTCTGTTATTTTGGTCCAAGTTTAGTTAAAACATCAAATCCAGGCTCAGTCATACAATTATTAATATAAATGTTTCCCAGCTACAAACCCAATTTTAATAAGCCAACTTAAGTGTTTTAGAGGTATTAATGCCCCTGGTGTAGGACCAGTCTGTGGCCCACAAGGTACGTTTCCTTTATTTAAGGATCTTCTAGAGAGCATCTCTGGGTTCTGACTGGGACACATTTCTCCTTCTTTCACCTGGAAGTACAGAAACTTTAAATCCACTGATGAATACAGCTGCATTCAGAGAGCTCGCTGGGTTCAATAATCCAGTAAAGTCCCGTTCCAGGACCGCCGACTGTTGTTTGGACTCATCAACGATGTTCGTCACAGTTCAAGACTTCTCTCCTTCAGATCCTTGACCACATCCTCAGGAAAGCAGAGGACTTTAGTGTTCTTACCGCACATCCTTTGTACATCTTTTATGACAGAGCCGCCCACAGTCAGAGTCTCAGGCCGGCCTGAGTTGCACAGTTTTACAGATTTTAGCTCGACTGGTGGGACTGATTTAAACTGATGGAAACATAAACTGAAGAAGTAGCACTTCCTTTTTTGTTTTTTAGGAAAAATCTCAGTTGCTCCAACTGTGGTACCACGAAAGCTGCCGGGTTTTCCAGGATCGTATGGTGTGTGCTGAGGACAGAGACTGGTTCCATGAGCTCCTAAAGGACTGCATTCAAGAGTTTGACTGCTGCTTTGAAGAGGTTCTGCCCCAGCATCCTATTTTGTATGGAGATTTCATTATTCCTGAAGCTGATCCCAAAGTCTATACAGTGTTAGGAAACAAGGAAGAGGTGCGTGATGCTGGTAAAATGACACATGGTTAGGTACTCTTTTACATAATATGTGGTCAATAGTCTATGGACAGTGGTGTTGCTCCTTAGGTTTGTCCGTCTTTTGTTCTTGGTTCTGGCCAGTCTGATTTTACCAGGTCTGAAGCGCAGCTTGTGTGTTCTTTACACGAAGTTCATTTCTTTTTCAATCCAGATTTATTTTGTATTCCTCTTTTAGCTGGTAAAAGTTGTGGAAAAATACATGGAAGACTTCAATCACAGAAGCGTGACCAAGTTGAAGCTGGTACTTTTTATGGGTGCCATTGAGCATGTGTGCCGGATCAGCCGGATCCTGCGGCAGCCCCTTGGAAACGCCCTGCTACTTGGAGCGGATGGCAGTGGACGCAGATCTCTGGCCAAACTCGCCTCATATATGTAAGAACTAAAAATGTATTCACTTTTTTCATGCCAGCTTGTTGACTGATGGTTTTTTTTATATCTATATTTATATAGTTTTGAAAGACGTGCATTAGATCATCTTTCTGAAGCGCAGTTTTCTCAGTATATTTATCCATATTCAGATGCAGACATGACTGTTTCCAGATCGACACGTCTGAAACGTACAGCCAAACACAGTGGAGAGAGGACATTAAAAGCATCATGCTCAAGGCTGCTCTGCACAACCAGCAGATCACCTTCCTCTTTGCAGAGACGCAGGTATACGCAGGGTTTATGACTTTTTGCTGCATGTGTTTGTAGCGGTAACAAATTCTCTAACGAGCTCATGTCCATTACAGCATATGTCTTCCTCTGCTGTTTGTTTGTTTAGGTTTATTATTTGTCCTGGTTCTGCCGTAAAAGCCGAAAAATGCAAATCACATACTTAACTTTTCACATGAGATTTAAAATAATAAACTGCTCTCTGTCAGCTGTTATGACCTCTGCAGACCTCTAGGGAGCACCACCAATTCTAACTGTAATAAGTAACTGGCTAATCAGCCTAGCACCAAAAAGGTGTTTTCTTCTGATCCTCTGGAAGATTCTGACTCTGACTTATGTAGTCACACCCATTTTTCAACCAAAGTTGACATTTTGTGAAATAAAAAGAAGACAAAGGAGAAGCAAGGTAATTTAAAGCGTTCAGATTTTTATTAAAGTTAGTACAATTCATCCATAGTCCAGGACGATGAGAAGTTGTCAAAAGACTTTTGACAACTTTTTTTGTAGACTGGCCAATCTGTTTCAAAGTTATACAGCAAAGTATTAAATGAGTGAAGCCACAGGGTTTTGTGGTGACTTCTTAACTGTCAATCAAATGATGTTTTGTTTTAATTTTGATTGATTCAGTCCAGACACGTCAAAACCACATATAAAGCACAACGTTACCAATATGAATCTGTAAATAAATAAATACACACACACATTTGAACATATACTACATACACTATAAAACACTATATACTACATATTCTACATATACTACATATACTTTACACTACAAAGTCACACCCACACACACAGTACACCTCGAGAGCACCCAGACCTCCACCCAATCCCACTAAGTCCAGTCCCCCCTTGCAGCCCCACCCAGCAGCCCACAATAGTGTGAGAGCAGAACCAGGAGGTCCCCCGACCCGGTTGGCCTGCACAAGACACCACACTAACCCAAGCACCCAGACCCCTGACAGCAACACCCACAAGCCTGCCCAAGCACCACCCACCTCCCCCCCACCAGCCACTCCACAATGGAAGGACTCCTGCTAGGACGGGTTGGGGGGCGCCCGCCCAACCCGCCCCAGCACAGGCGGGCCCGGCTGGACAGTGGACACATCCGAGTAGTGATGAAGAGTGACGAGAGGCACCAGACCCCAACCTCAAGCATTGCCACCAAGGGCCCGGACACCCCTACCAGCACAGCGCCCCACGGATATTCAAGTTCAAGAACTTTTTTAGATTAATTAGGAATGAACCAAAACTAAAACCAATTGACCAGTAGGGGGCGATACAAAAGCTCTAAATATGTCACTTCATTTTTATTTTTAACTATTTTTTCAAAAAAATTATTTTTCCCTCATTTTCCTTGGAAGTTTTTGACCCAATCACACCTATTACCACTATCTAAAACAATCTTATGAAAATACTGGAAAACTTTGAAAAAGTCAGACATAAACAAATTAGTCTGAGATTGTGCATCCATTTCCACAAATGTGTACGTATTGTTGAGTTTACTCTTTGATCTGCCTCTTTTGATGCATTCAATCAAAAGAAAGAAAAGTTGGTAATGGCAGCTTATATATGATGTTTCGAAGGGACACCAAATTTCTTTAGTGCTGTGCTTAGATTCTACAACCCAGCTGTTCAGAGGAAGCAATAGTGCGTCTCTACACAGACCAGAGTAAGCTGGAGTAAGGCCCTTTATTTACAACCCAAATCAAAAGAACAGAAAACTAACACAACATTACACACTACAAAGAAGGGAAATCAAACAAGAAATTAAATGATGGCAACTAAAAGAAACAACTACAATCCAAAACAACAACTAAACAAGAGTCTGCGAGCAGAATCGTACAACCCAAAGACAAAGAGGTAAGCTGTTGTCCAGCACCCAGGTACAAGTGGGTGGGCGGCGACGGGGCCATGCAGCCAATCCCAGTCGAGCAACCGCACAGCTGAAACGCAGACCAGCAACCTGGAAGATCATCGTGACAAAAATACAGCACAGGCCACATGCCGTAACAATAGGGCGTACTACAACCTGCACCTGTTAATATCTGATGATGCAACACATGAAATTCTTCATTTTTGTATTCTGGTGAAAGGCTCCAGGTTCATGGAAAGGCCTGCACTGAAAAATGGATGAAACCATTCAAATATTAGGTTGTGATGGTTCTTAATCTGCCTTGATCCCATGATCCAATGATCCAGTTCTTAGGGCCTTTTTCTTTCTTTTTTACTGTCAGAGATTCATATTTTTCATCACCTGTAATTCTTTCATTTTTGCTAGATAAAGAGTGAGTTATTCCTGGAGGATATTAACAACATTTTGAGCAGTGGAGATGTTCCTAACCTGTATACAACAGAGGAACAAGAACATATCCTGACAACAATGAGGTCAGCAGTACAAGATCCAGGACTAGAGCCAACAGATGCGGATCTGATGACTTCATATACTCGGAGAGTCCGCAGCAACATTCACACTGTACTCTGCATGAGGTTAGTTGCAGCAAGTTTTACATTTGTTCTCCCTGTCTGGTTTGCATTCTCACCTTAATTTTTGTTTTTCTTGTCAGCCCCATTGGGGAGATGTTTCGTGCAACACTGAGACAGTTCCCTTCTTTGGTGAACTGTTGTACCATGGACTGGTTCAGTGCCTGGCCAGAGGAAGCACTGCAGGCTGTGGCCACATCATTTCTAAATGAGCTGCCGGAGCTCGAAGTCAGCCCCATGACCATGAAGGGACTGGTGAGTGTCCAGTGTGCGTTTGCTGCACTTGAAATAAAATATGTTAGTTATATATTTGTAGAAGATGGATTAATAACCAAAACATACTAGATGCAAAACAGGTGCAGGCCATGTTATCACTTCCGCCTTAGATTTACCTGTTTACCTGCAAGGGTTTCAAACATTTTCAGAAGTATTAATTAATGGAAGATCAATTCAAATCATTTCAAAAAATATTATTTATCCCCGGGGGTTAATTAAAGGAGGCACATAGAGCAGACATAAAATACAGTTTCAAGTTTTCAAGCTCTTCCCTCTGTACAGTTGGAGGTTACGGTGGATGGATAAATATCATATGCTCCTGCTATAAACAGAAACTAACAACTCCTTTCTGCAGGCACTGATGTGCGTGAAGATCCACCAGACAGTAACCAGGAAGAGTGAACAGTATCTGGCAGAGCTATCTCGTCACAACTACATCACATCCAAGAGCTACATAGAACTGCTCAGAATCTTCTCAGATCTCACTGGACACAAGAAGCAAGAGCTACGAAGTGCTTGTCAGCGCATAGAGACGGGTCTAGACAAGGTGAGGCATCGGACAAAAAAACGAATAATCTGAATGAATGCATTACTTATGTAAAATCGGTTACTTTTACATTATCAGTATAACTGTAGCTGAATGTTTGCTCTGTGGTGCTTCTGTAGCTTCAAACTCAGGAGTTGAGAAAAGAGCAGGAGGAGTCGGAGACGAGGTCTTTGGTAAAGGAAAGGTCTATGGATGCTGACGTTCCCATGGAGACCAGTGAAGTAAATGAATATTAGATAAGTTAGATAACAATAATTGAAATAGTAGAGTTGTAAATATACATTACACACTGATATATTATGCATACATTGTCCATATTAATATACACATTTAGAAAGTCATGCTTTTATTTCTAGAATCCAATAAATTCAGCAAATGAGGAACACTGATGCTGATCTTTTCTGCACCTGCTTTTTATATGTTTTCTTTTTAAATACCTTTAACACTATTGTAATGATAATGTATTTACATTTATCATCATAATGATAATAATAATGATGTTAGTGATAAAACAATACAAAAAGAGTGTAAAGTCATGGGCTCTTACCCTCTTACAAGGGACAAAAAAGCTGACTAATAGTTGCTTTTAAAAATAACTTTTTTTCAAATGTTTGTTTCTTTGTGTTGTCTTACATTTATCTTATCTCTCTCTTATCTCTTAATTTTGATACCAACACTGTGCTTTGACCTGCAGCTTATTGGTGCACTGTCTGATTTTGAAATGCATTGGAGGGAAAAAGCTCAACACCTCAACTGTGGGGTCAGTAATTTGGCAGGTGACCTGCTTCTGAGTGCAGCATATGTGGCGTATCTGGGACCCTTCACTGTGAGTTTGACACTATTCACAAGGTGCATAAGATGTGTTGCACTAACTGTACTTGCACACTTACCTTCACAGTAATTTGCACTATTATTATTGCATTATATGTATATATACTTTTTTTTTTGTAAATAAGTTGGCGTTTATCTCTGCATGGTCCCATGTGGGAAAATACTGTGATTGTCAGAGCAACAATCATTATCATTTTAGGAAGCGTATCGAACAGCCATGGCAGAAGAGTGGCTGTGTTGTTTAAAGGAGCTAAATGTGCCTCACTCTGAGGAGTTCAACTTTCTGAAAACTTTAGGGGATCCCGTCAACACCCCTTCTTGGCAGGTCAGAGGGACCTTGTTAGCAGAACTGAAACTGACTCAGCTTTTTAACATACATTTGACTTAGTTATCATATTTTTTTGATTTCCATGTCTGTAGAATTCAAGTTTATCCAAGGACAACCTTTTGTTGGAAAACTGTGTTATTGCCCAGCATTCCCTGCGCTGGCCACTGTTCATAGACCCATGGGGACAAGCCAACACATGGATCAGAAAGATGGTGAGCTGTCATTTGGTCCTCGTACTGATTGTGCCATAACTGCAGAATACATAAGCGAGAAGACCAAGAAGTGCAGCATAATTAACCTTTACTGCATATCACAAGTATAGTTTGTAATTACATTATAATGGAGGTTGAAGGAGGACACAAATATAGAAGATGGAGAAGGCAGAAATATAAAATAACGTTCTTTAATTATTGCAAAGGCGCTGGATAAACACAAACCAAAAGCCAAAACAGCAGAGAATACAAGGAGCATGCAAAGGCTTGAAGGATGGGCAGAATGACGGGCAACTAGACAGAGATGCATGAAGACCGGCAGAAAGACACCAGAGTAGCAGGGAAAGGAGGAAAATCCAGTGGCATACCAAGAACACCTTCTATCCTAAACAACTCTTTCTCTCTAACCTTTGAACCTACACTTATGTGCTCTCATGACTGCACTTATCTGGCAGTTTACAATGTTGACTGTGCCTTGACTGTGTTTCCTCAGTTATAAGTCTCTTAGGGTGAAAGAGTCTGCTGGATGTGATGTAATACATACACAGGAGGGCCAGAGAGAAACAAGCTGGGAGGAGAGAACAGAACAGGAGGGTTAAAATGACTGCAAAGGGTGAAACTTTCAAAGTAATAGTTAGAAGTATTCTAAAGAAAAGAATACACATAAACTAAAACCCAACATAAACCCAGAATCATCAGCTATATGTAGAGGACACCACACAGTTTGTAGGGCTATTTAGGACTAGTGCATTATTAAAGACGATTATTTCATGCACAAATACTTGTTATGGGTGTGCAGCAAACATGGTCTACCTGAGTTGTAGTTGTGAAAGATCCATGACTCGTTTGAATTTGGATTCACTGCTAATCCATATTTGCTTCGTCTTGTCACCAGGAGGAGGTAACGGAACTGACGATTGTCAAGAACAGTGACCAAGACTTGCTCTACAGTATTGCCACGGCTGTTTGCTCTGGTAGCCCCTGCCTATTGGAGAATGTCAGAGAGGACTTTGATCCTGGTCTGGAACCTCTCTTGTTGCAACAGGTGATTATACACACAGCTTTAAAAAACCAAATGATTGTACAGTGTAACAGTGTAAATCAAATATCTACTAAAAAATTGACTTCTTAACTCACATCTGTCGGGTTTAGACATTTGAGCAGCAAGGTCAAGCTTTTCTAAGGTTCAACGAGGTTAGACATCCACTATCATGAACGCTTTCAAGGTTGTACATCACCACCAAGCTGCCCAACCCACAGTACAGCCCAGAGGTTTCTGCCAGAGTCACCCTCATTAACTTCACTCTGTC
>CM026203.1:31349348-31368107 GCA_014839995.1 Xenentodon cancila | reverse complement strand
CATTAACTTCACTCTGTCACCCAGGTAACACACACTTCGACAACTAATATATATATATATATATATATGTATATATATATATATATATATATATATATATATATATATATATAGATATCTATATATATATCTATATATATATATCATTCAGTCATATTCTATATATATATCTATCATCTATTATATATATGATATCGTCGATATCTCTCTATCTCTATCATCTCTATACTATATATCTCTCGCTCTCTCTCTCTCTCTCTCTCTCTATATCTATATCTATCTCGCTATATATCTCTCGATTCTCTCTCTCTCTCGGTCTCATCTCCTACCCCCCCCAAAAACTTTTGTTTGCAAAGATTTGAAAAACAGGAACCGTTTCAAGAACCTACTTTAGGATGTTAGTGCTGAACCATTGCCTTAGTTTGCAGTATGTGTGGCATTTTGTTGTGGAATTCAGTGGTCTGGAACAGCAGTTGCTGAGTCTGGTGATGGCGGAGGGAGCATCCAGATTTGGAGGAGAAACAGAAACAACTGATCATAAGTTATGCCAAGATGCAGCAGGAGCTGAAGGAAGCTGAGGAAACACTCCTGTTGTCTCTCAGCTCCTCAGAGGACAACAATGAGCTTATTCAAGTGCTGGGGGCTTGTGAGACAAAAGCTACAGAGATGAAGGTCAGACAACAGGAGAACTTCTAAATCCACTTGCTGGATGTTTGCTGATGTGTGGTCATCTACAGCTCCCTTCAAAAACCTCATTCAAAACACTTCTTCTGTCAGAAAGTCTGAGCTCTTCTTGCTTGCTTTTCACTTTGCTTTTGTTGGTTGGGGTCTAATGTCAGGCTCAACTGATGACGATAAAACAGGCAGAGCTGGACACCGACGCCTGTCGTGCCGCGTACATGCCGGTGGCTGTGCGTGCACGGATCCTGTTCTTCTGCATGGCAGACCTGTCCAGTGTTGACCCAATGTGCCAGTACACACTGGAATGGTTCCTTCACATCTTCAGAGCTGCACTTGCCAACTCTGAGAGAGCAGGTAGAAGGCAGGGGCATGCATGCCATTATGTGCACACAGTTAAAAAAAAAAAGACCTGTTTTATGGGGCACATTATTTAAAATGAAAACATGTTTAACCCTACTTTTTCCTTGAATACGTCTCACCTGTAGATACAGCAGAGAAGAGAATGAACAACATCATTGACTATTTCACCTTCAGTCTGTATAGCAGCGTATCCCAGAACTTGTTTGAGAAACACAAACCTGTGTTTGCCTTTCTTCTGTGCTCCCGCATCATGATGAACGACAACAAAATCGACGAGGTGGGCAATAATTGTGTGCTTCTCCTGTGCAGGGAACGTGTAAAATACAGAATTTGACTTGTTCCAACTGAATTCGATGACTGTATTGTCTCTGTGGCAGACTGAGTGGTGCTTCCTGCTCTCTGGAGGCAGACCCGTCCTGCAGCTGTCCAACCCGGCGGCGAACTGGCTGCCAGAGCGCGCCTGGCAGGGCATTTTAGGTCTCCACACTCTGGATAACTACAGAAATCTATCAGAGAGCTTCACTGAACATCTACCGGCCTTCAAGAGAATATTTGAGAGCAAGCAGCCTCACAGGCAGGAAAACATATGAACACATGTACACAGTTTTCATGGATTTGTATTCATTTATCTCATAAGAAAGATGTGGACTTATGTCAGAGGGTATTATACTTATGACTGTACCTCAAGCTTGGACTGAGCCAGAGTAGAAGGTGTTTACGTTTTCTGAACAATTACCCCGTAGGCTGGTACCAGGATGAATTAAGATTTAATGATACTGACCATCATTTTCAGAAATTGTCAAATGACGATGGCTTTGTGTGTTTGTTTATCTGAAGAGAGCCCTTCCCAGGAGAATGGGGCGTGCGGCTGGATTCGTTCCAGAAGCTCCTGGTCCTGCGCTGTCTGAGGCCAGACTGCCTCATCCAGGGCCTGCAGGACCTCGTGTCCGCTCAGCTGGGTCAACGCTACGTGGAACCTCAGGTACAGTGGTTCCCCTCCCCGCTGCCTGTACGTCAGTTTCAAAACAGTTTCTGAGTTATTCTTGCCGATCTGACAGTGGATTCAAGGTCCAGACCAGGATCAAATTCCTTCTCAAAGTGAAAACATTTTGATATCATAAACTAATTGGAAACTTTGTGTGAGCTAGCGGCCAGTTTCATTTTTCTTTAATTTACACCACGTTTCTCTTTCTATTTTAAGAATTTGGTGAACTTCATGGAAGTTCCTTGGGCGTTGTTTTTTTCTGCTTTTGTCTGGTGTCTAATTGTCCCCACCTGTGTCACCACGAATGGCACCGAAAACACCAGACAGGAGCAGCATTCACATCCTGTTTCTCTTCCTATATTTTTCTGCAGACACCAGACCTGTCTGTGGTCTTCATGGAGTCATCGCCCACCACTCCCCTCCTATTTATCTTGTCGCCTGGCGCTGACCCAGCTGCTGACCTCTGCAAGTTAGCTGATGTCATGAATTTCTCCAGTAAAATGAGTTCCATCTCTCTAGGCCAAGGCCAGGTCTGTGATGCACACTACTGTGAACAAATGCAAGGCTCAAGGGGCCAAGATGATCACCACAAAGAACTTTATGCTGCATTTAAAATGCTGACTATGTGTCCACAAACCTTAAACTTTGTTGGTAATATTTTCCAGCAGCACACTGTTCTCCTGCTTGTATAGTCGGTGTTATTATCAGTGTATCACACATCCTGTTCAAGTCACAAAAGTCATGTGACTTAAAGTTCTGTCTTACTCTGAGCTTCATAATCTTATATAAAGTTTCTTCCTATGTTGAATTTAGGCCTCTTGACCCTTCGTGAAATACTTTTCTTCTATGTGTTCTGTGTGCCAACATATTTCTGAGGCTACCCATTTAAATGCAAATCAAATACTTCTTTTTCTTCTCTGAGTCACTTTTATGATTAGACCCTTGTTGTCATCTTCATAACTGCCCTTTCTTCTCTTCTTTTGTGATTCAGGGGCCTTTGGCTGAGACTATGATGCGTACTGCTATGCAAACAGGCCACTGGGTCTTTTTCCAGAACTGTCATCTGGCTCCGGGCTGGATGTCTACCCTGGAGAGACTCGTTGAAAGTATCGACCCAGTAAAGGTTGGAGCATCTTCATAAACAAGAGCAGTAATACAACTGCGAATACTAAGAAAACATAGAGCTTTTTGATCCCTTTACACTTTTAAGTGCTTACTTGGCTCTCCGTCTTCATGCACAGGTGCACAAGGATTTCCGCTTGTGGCTCACCAGTCTTCCCAGTAACAGCTTTCCGGTGTCCATTATCCAGAATAGCTTTAAGATTGCCTTTGAGCCTCCAGGAGGAATCAAGGCGAGCCTGCAGAAAACATACCTGAGACTCAGCAATGATCCTAGTTCATCTTGCTGTAAGGTCTGCATCTCCTTCCTCCTCAACCACCTCTTGTACGATCTTATTATCGCATTAATTTGAAAACTGAACTTGAATTAATTTAATAATAGGGGAGGGAGGGAGTGGTAGCCTAGTGGTTACAGTGGTGGGCGTGGAGGACCCAGGTTCAAGCCCAGGGCTGCCCACAATGGTAAATCACTGGGGGCCCCTGAGCAAGGCCCTTAACTCCCAATTGCTCCCCGGGGCGCTGCCCTGCTAGCAGCCCCACTGCTCACTAGTGAAACTAGTTGATGGGTTAAAAGCAGAGGCTAATTTCGGTGCATCGTACATACAGCGTGTGCACGATGTCCATACTGACAAGAAAGGGAAGAAAAAAAAAATAAATAAATAAATAAATAATAATAATAATACTTTATTCAACCCCCAAGAGGTAAATATATTGTTGCAATGTAAAACTACCTAAGAATATTTAAAAGACAGAAAAATAAATGCATTAGGTTGAACTGAAATAAATATGAGGTGAGAAATTTTAATGGTACGGAAGATTGGAATCCTCATGAAGTTCATCATGGTCGGAGTTCATCGTGGTTGGGGTTCATCGTGGTTGGAGTTCATCGTGGTTGGGGTTCATCGTGGTTGGGGTTCATCGTGGTTGGGGTTCATCGTGGTTGGGGTTCATCGTGGTTGGATTTCATCGTGGTTGGGGTTCATCGTGGTTGGGGTTTATCGTGGTTGGGGTTCATCGTGGTTGGATTTCATCGTGGTTGGAGTTCATCGTGGTTGGGGTTCATCGTGGTTGGATTTCATCGTGGTTTGGGCTCATCGTGGTTAGGGCTCATCGTGGTTTCAGTTCATCGTGGTTGGATTTCATCGTGGTTTGGGCTCATCGTGGTTGGATTTCATCGTGGTTGGGGTTTATCGTGGTTGGGGTTCATCGTGGTTGGGTTTCATCGTGGTTGGATTTCATCGTGGTTGGGGTTTATCGTGGTTGGGGTTCATCGTGGTTGGGGTTCATCGTGGTTGGGGTTCATCGTGGTTGGAGTTCATCGTGGTTGGAGTTCATCGTGGTTGGGGTTCATCGTGGTTGGGGTTCATCGTGGTTGGATTTCATCGTGGTTGGGGTTCATTGTGGTTGGGGTTCATCGTGGTTGGGGTTTATCGTGGTTGGGGTTCATCGTGGTTGGGGTTCATCGTGGTTTGAGTTCATCGTGGTTGGGGTTCATCGTGGTTGGGGTTCATCGTGGTTTGAGTTCATCGTGGTTGGGGTTCATCGTGGTTGGGGTTCATCGTGGTTTGAGTTCATCGTGGTTGGGGTTCATCGTGGTTGGGGTTCATCGTGGTTGGGGTTCATCGTGGTTTGGGTTCATCGTGGTTGGGGTTCATCGTGGTTGGGGTTCATCGTGGTTGGGGTTCATCGTGGTTGGGGTTCATCGTGGTTTGGGCTCATCGTGGTTAGGGCTCATCGTGGTTTCAGTTCATCATGGTTGGGGTTCATCGTGGTTGGGTTTCATCGTGGTTGGATTTCATCGTGGTTGGGGTTTATCGTGGTTGGGGTTCATCGTGGTTGGGGTTCATCGTGGTTGGGGTTCATCGTGGTTTGGGTTCATCGTGGTTGGAGTTCATCGTGGTTTGAGTTCATCGTGGTTGGGGTTCATCGTGGTTGGGGTTCATCGTGGTTTGGGTTCATCGTGGTTTCAGTTCATCGTGGTTGGATTTCATCGTGGTTGGGGTTTATCGTGGTTGGGGTTCATCGTGGTTGGGGTTCATCGTGGTTGGGGTTCATCGTGGTTTGGGTTCATCGTGGTTGGAGTTCATCGTGGTTGGGGTTCATCGTGGTTTGAGTTCATCGTGGTTGGGGTTCATCGTGGTTGGGGTTCATCGTGGTTTCAGTTCATCGTGGTTGGGTTTCATCGTGGTTGGATTTCATCGTGGTTGGGGTTTATCGTGGTTGGGGTTCATCGTGGTTGGGGTTCATCGTGGTTGGGGTTCATCGTGGTTTGGGTTCATCGTGGTTGGAGTTCATCGTGGTTTGAGTTCATCGTGGTTGGGGTTCATCGTGGTTGGGGTTCATCGTGGTTGGGGTTCATCGTGGTTTGGGTTCATCGTGGTTGGAGTTCATCGTGGTTGGGGTTCATCGTGGTTGGGGTTCATCGTGGTTGGGGTTCATCGTGGTTGGGGTTCATCGTTGGTTGGGGTTCATCGTGGTTGGAGTTCATCGTGGTTGGAGTTCATCGTGGTTTGAGTTCATCGTGGTTGGGGTTCATCGTGGTTGGAGTTCATCGTGGTTGGGGTTTATCGTGGTTGGGGTTCATCGTTGGTTGGGGTTCATCGTGGTTGGGGTTCATCGTGGTTGGGGTTCATCGTGGTTTGGGTTCATCGTGGTTGGGGTTCATCGTGGTTGGGGTTTATCGTGGTTGGGGTTCATCGTTGGTTGGGGTTCATCGTGGTTGGAGTTCATCGTGGTTGGGGTTTATCGTGGTTGGGGTTCATCGTTGGTTGGGGTTCATCGTGGTTGGGGTTCATCGTGGTTGGGGTTCATCGTGGTTTGGGTTCATCGTGGTTGGGGTTCATCGTGGTTGGAGTTCATCGTGGTTGGAGTTCATCGTGGTTGGAGTTCATCGTGGTTGGGGTTCATCGTGGTTGGGGTTCATCGTGGTTGGGGTTCATCGTGGTTGGAGTTCATTGTGGTTGGAGTTCATCGTGGTTGGGGTTCATCGTGGTTGGAGTTCATCGTGGTTGGGGTTCATCGTGGTTGGAGTTCATTGTGGTTGGAGTTCATCGTGGTTGGGGTTCATCGTGGTTGGAGTTCATTGTGGTTGGAGTTCATCGTGGTTGGGGTTCATCGTGGTTGGGGTTCATCGTGGTTGGAGTTCATTGTGGTTGGAGTTCATCGTGGTTGGGGTTCATCGTGGTTGGGGTTCATCGTGGTTGGGGTTCATCGTGGTTGGAGTTCATCGTGGTTGGGGTTCATCGTGGTTGGGGTTCATCGTGGTTGGGGTTCATCGTGGTTGGAGTTCATTGTGGTTGGAGTTCATCGTGGTTGGGGTTCATCGTGGTTGGAGTTCATCGTGGTTGGGGTTCATCGTGGTTGGAGTTCATTGTGGTTGGAGTTCATCGTGGTTGGGGTTCATCGTGGTTGGGGTTCATCGTGGTTGGGGTTCATCGTGGTTGGAGTTCATTGTGGTTGGAGTTCATCGTGGTTGGGGTTCATCGTGGTTGGAGTTCATCGTGGTTGGAGTTCATCGTGGTTGGGGTTCATCGTGGTTGGGGTTCATCGTGGTTGGGGTTCATCATGAAGGGTTGTGTTTGTTGCCTGGCAACAACTGTGCTGAAGACAACACATACAGCATCGGCACGGGTGAACTGCCATGAGACGGCGTGGATGAATCCCAGACCCGAGTTGGAGGTCATGTTTTTTACGACCATCTCATTGAAGTGTTGATGCTACACGTGGAATGGCTGATGCCGTATCTGCAGCCCACTTCTCTTCTTTCCTCTGTAGGCAGCAGCCTCCACGTCTTTGCTCCTGTCTCTCTGCCTGTTTCATGGAGTTGTTTTAGGGCGAAGAAAGTTTGGCTCTTTGGGCTTTAATGTTCCCTACCTGTTCACTGATGAAGACCTGAACATTTGTATCAGCCAACTAAAAGAGTTCCTCGACACAAACCAGGACATCCCGTACAAGGTGAGCTGAAGGCCTCCGTCTGAACGCAAACGTTTTCTGTCTCTGCAGAGAATAAAATGTTAAAGTTCCTACTTGTTTATTAACTGTAAAGCAGTCAGTAGTAGTTTTGAAGGAGCAGCATACCAGAACCTCCATGATTTCTCCTTTAGGCTCCGTCATCGTCTAAGTATCACTTTCATATGCACATTTGTTCTCTAAGCTCCAAGCACAGGCCAACCCGTTTTCAGTCATGATCACAGTAAAACTGCATAATATGGGGCCATGAAGGAGAAAGTTCTTCTCTGAGACACAGAAGATAATTCACCATGTGCGTTAAACGGTTTGTTTCTTGTTGTCCTCCACCTGCTCAGGCTCTAATATACACAGCTGGGGAGATTCATTATGGAGGCCGTGTGACGGACGAGTGGGACAGACGATGTCTGCTTACGGTGCTGCAGGACTTCTACTGTCCTGATGCTCTTAGTGCCGATCACGTCTACTCGTCATCCGGGATCTACCGACAAATACACTCCAATCTAGATACGGAGGTGAGACCAATACAGGAGCATTAAAGCAACTCGGGCTTTTGCGAGCATCCGATTGGACTGAAGCTGGAGCATGTATGTCATCTGCAGCTGGGAATAAAAACCATAACACTGATACGGTACTGGACCGTTGATGAAGGAGCACGGCAGGATGCTCACAATCAAAACAAAACCAAAGAACCTCTGCTACATACGCAGCACCATTCAAATAGAAGTCGACCAGACAAGCTGTTCAGCTATTAATCAGGCAAACTATGTATTGATGACGTATTTATGACGCTATAGGCCCTTTTGTAAATGTTTGTTCTCTGACAAGTCCAGTTACAAAAACTGTTTTCTCCTCTTGCTGCATTTTGTAAATAAGGAAACATGAGAGGTGAAGCTGTCGGGTGTGTTCTGTCTGCTGTTGCTGGGCGTGTGTGCACATCTGTGTGAACTTAACGCTGTAACTTAACCGAGAGGGGCTGTCCCTGCTCGCAGCTCGCCAGAACACATCGCTCTCGTGGTCTTGGTTTGGGTTGAGTCCAGTCTTGTTTGGTTCCTAAGTTTCAGCCTTGCTTTTCTTGCACTGCTTGGTTTTTGACTCCTGTTTTGTGTTTAGCTTTACTTCCTATTCCTATCTTTTCTTGGCTGTGTCCAAAACCACCTCCTAGTCGACAAAGTCTGTAGTGTTGTCCAGCCCGTAGTGAGAAGACTCATATCCCACAATGCATCATGAAAAGCGGTGTACAACTGAAGGCCATTAGACAAGCAGCCGAGCACCAAGCAGACACGGACCACGTCAGCAATAAAAAACCAATAAATATAAGTGTGTAGCTGTTGATGGTATGTTGAGGTGTTATTACATTTGAAATGCTCCATGTTTGAAGTATCTCACAGCTAAATGACAACATGCTCACACTCTGAACCTCATTGGTAAAGAAATGGCAGACATGTCGCTGGACGTCTGTTATTTCTTTAAACCTGTGCAGCAGCCGTGACACAATAAACGGCGCCAACAACACCTGCATTAGAAACGTCTGAAAGTTCACCCAGCGGATAAACTCACTACTTAGTTCTCCACATATGAGTCCCTACAAAGAGACCAGGAGTAGGGGGGCTGTTGGGCACCTACTCCTCAGCTCTGTCTTGTCAAGCTGGTTACGGCCCTGCTTCCCTGTTCTTCTGCTCGCCTCTGACAGTCATGTGGTTTGGACTTCTGTCTGTGTTCCTGCCACTCCACACTGTCCTTGTTGCAGCTTTTTCCCACGTTGCCTTTCCTTTCTGTTTTGGATTCTGGATTTCCTGCTTAAGCGGCGCTTCTGTTTGAAAAACCACCATCGCAGCAGTGGGTTTCTCCGTCGTCACTGTCGTCATGGTCATTCTGTTCCTAGGCTCATTTAGCGTACGTCCGTGGTTTGCCCATCAATGATGCCCCTGACATCTTTGGTCTCCATGACAATGCCAACATCCAATTTGGTGAAAATGAGGCGTTTACCCTGTTGGACGCTGTGGTTCGACTCCAGCCTGAAGCTCAATCAGCTGGAAGCAAAACCTTGGAGGAGGTACAGATGTGCATTCTTTCTTTTGCTATTTGTTCTACTTGCGTCATCTTACAACGCTGTGCAAAAGCCTTAAGCCTCCTAGTCTTGTTGTTTTCTCAACATATTATTGAACAATATTGTCTTTAAAGGAGTGAAGTCGAGCCCTGGTCGACTGTTAAAGTTAAAGAGTGAGGAGTGTAAACTGTTGTTTGGGAGCAAAACGACACGAATCCCAGTTCTGAGGTTCCACGTGTTCTGATGTCACTGCTCGCCCGCGGGCCAAACGTACCCGCTGTTACGCTGCAGACATTCGTTCTGTTATATATTTATCTTTATTTCTCTACTGCAATACAAACATAAAATAGAACATTGGAGATGGACTGATTAATCAGATGACTGATTGATTTGTTGACTGATTATAGACCATTTTATTATTATCAGCAATGGTCTCAGGAAAGTCCGTGTCTGTCAGGTTCTAGATAATGTTACCAAAACAGTGTTTAATAAACTGACTGTCATTTCAACAACTTTGAGGGCCTGAAAAAATTCTACTTTCAGTTGAGTCCAGCTAGAAACGTGCAGTATAAGACATGTAACGTTCATGCACCTGTCTCGTCTTGGACTGAAGGCGGTGGAGGAGGTTGTGACGGGAATTGTTGGAAAGGTGCCTCGGCCTTTCGGCATTCTGGAGGTGACTGACAAGTACCCGCTTCACCACGAGGACTGTATGAATGCTGTGCTCATCCATGAGCTCCTCAGGTAAACGGCACAACAACCAACACTACTGAGGCTCTGCTCGGCCGCAGCCAACACAGCCGGGAAGACTTACAAACCGCCACCGTTGTAAAATAACCTGGAACAACACAACAAATCAAGACGCGTTGCAGTTAACATTTCAGGCGACCTTTGAAATGGTAAAAGCCGAAAAGAGTTGTTTTTTGTCACAAATCAGAGTAAAAAGTGTGACCTGATCAGAAGAATCAGCAGTTTGAGGAAATGTTCAAACTCCTTCAGACTTCCTATACTTCAGTCATATGTATTGATCACTTTAACTGACATTATTGTTTTACTTTCTACTACAGATTCATAAAAGGCTTTCCATTTCTGTTTGTGTGTTTAGAGAAGTGAACACAGATAATAAGTCTATTGCTTCTTCTTTTTTTAATTGTTTTTTTAACTTTGGTTCATCTTGAATGGGCTGTGGCACTAAGAAGGTTGTTTTTGTCATTTGTGTGTGTGTTTAAACCACTGGTTTAAACCACTGGTTTAAACCGGTTTAAACCACTGGTTTAAACTGGTTTAAACCAGTGTTGGTTTAAACTGGTTTAAACCAGTGTTGGTTTAAACTGGTTTAAACCAGTGTTGGTTTAAACCAGTGGTTTAAACCGGTGTTGGTTTAAACTGGTTTAAACCAGTGTTGGTTTAAACCAGTGTTGGTTTAAACCGGTTTAAACACTGGTTTAAACCAGTGTTGGTTTAAACCAACACTGGTTTAAACCACTGGTTTAAACCGGTTTAAACCAACACCGGTTTAAACCAACACCGGTTTAAACCAGTGTTGGTTTAAACCGGTGTTGGTTTAAACCAACACCGGTTTAAACCAACACCAGTTTAAACCAGTGTTGGTTTAAACCAGTGTTGGTTTAAACCAACACTGGTTTAAACTTTGATTTTAAAATGTTTTACAGCCATTAGAAATGACATTTTACGTTTGGACCTTGAGCATTGTTCAGACGAGGTTGGCATCTGTCAGTAGCCGTAATCTTTTCAGCAAATATGTTACAAAAATGATTTAAAAATGTGTTTTCAAAGGTGATTGTAACGCCTCACATCATTTCTTTTTCAAGCTCACAGGAAGGTTGGGTAATGAACATTTATTGGACGTTTCACAATGAAATGGATCTAAGAGGCTTATCCTTAAGCATCGATCCAATTTCTGTGTGATAATTTCAAAGATAAAGGACATTGGTGGCGAAGGCGTTCAGCCATTGTCTGCTCTGTTTCAGGTACAACCAGCTGCTGGTGGTCATCAGTCAGAGTCTCAGTGATGTAGGCAAGGCGCTGAGGGGGTTAACAGTGATGTCACCACAACTGGAGCTCACGGCCCGCAGCTTGTTCCTCAACATGGTGCCGGATTTATGGAAATCCAAGGCGAGACATTAACAGTTATTGATTATAATGAAAACAATCTTTTTGGAAGTCTACGATTCTTAACAGCTGAATGTAATTTCACTTCAGGACATCAGACAGTCTAACGGACTTTTCTGCCCCACTCCAGTGATTGCACGCTTGTTTTCAGCAGTACTTCCATATACAGCTCTTTGCTTGTGCTGCTCTTTCTCGCCAGGCTTACCCATCTCTGAAGCCTCTGGCCTCCTGGGTGTCCGACCTGCTTCAGAGGATCGGTTTTCTGCAGGGATGGATCTCTCATGGCCTTCCACCGGTCTTCTGGATTAGTGGGGTTTTTTCTCCGCAGGCTTTTCTCACTGGAACCCTCCAGAATTACGCTCGTCGTTCTGGCACCTCTGTTGACACCGTTGGATTTGACTTTGAGGTCACTATAACTATTTCTGGATCACAGTCCTTAAACATCTCGACCTTTATTTCTCCATCACAGAGACAGATTTATATGAGCATAAACTCAATCTACTCCTTTTACTGGTTTTATTTCTGTCTCTCATTCTGTCTCCTCCCTCAGGTGATGGCGAAGTCAGTGTCAGAGATATCAGAGACACCTCCCACTGGCTGCTACATCCACGGTCTGTTCCTGGAGGGGGCTCGCTGGGACATCACAGCTGGCGGACTCACAGAATCCAGACCTGGAGAACTGTACACAGAGATGTCTGTCATCTGGCTGATCCCTAAACCAAACCGCAAACCTCCAGCATCTGGGGTCTACCTCTGTCCCATCTACAAAACACTGAGACGAGCAGGTCAGTCCCCCCAGGCCTGAGGAGTGACCGTTAAAGGAATGTTTGGGCCCACACACCTGACGCTTCCAGTCAGGCAGTTCTGACCTCTGGGTCAAAGCGCTTGGCCGGGTGCTGACGCGGGTCTCGGTTTTGACCGGGTGCTGGCGCGGGTCTCTGTTTTGACCAGGTGCTGGCGCGCGGGTCTCGGTTGTGACCGGGTGCCGGCGCGGGTCTCGGTTGTGACCGGGTGCTGACGCGGGTCTCTGTGTCTCGGTTTTGACCAGGTGCTGACGCGCGGGTCTCGGTTTTGGCCGGGTGTTGGCGCGGGTCTCGGTTTTGGCCGGGTGCTGGCGCGGGTCTCGGTTTTGGACGGGTGCTGACGCGGGTGTCGGTTTTGGCCGGGTGCTGACGCGCGGGTCTCTGTTTTGACCGGGTGCTGGCGCGGGTCTCGGTTGTGACCGGGTGCTGACGCGCGGGTCTCTGTTTTGACCGGGTGCTGGCGCGGGTCTCGGTTGTGACCGGGTGCTGACGCGCGGGTCTCGGTTTTGGCCGGGTGTTGGCGCGGGTCTCGGTTTTGGCCGGGTGTTGGCGCGGGTCTCGGTTTTGGCCGGGTGCTGGCGCGGGTCTTGGTTTTGACCGGGTGCTGACGCGCGGGTCTCGGTTGTGACCGGGTGCTGACGCGCGGGTCTCGGTTTTGGCCGGGTGCTGACGCGCGGGTCTCGGTTTTGACCGGGTGCTGACGCGCGGGTCTCTGTTTTGACCGGGTGCTGACGCGCGGGTCTCTGTTTTGGCCGGGTGCTGGCGCAGGTCTCGGTTTTGGCCAGGTGCTGGCGCGCGGGTCTCGGTTTTGACCGGGTGCTGACGCGCGGGTCTCAGTTTTGGCCGGGTGCTGGCGCGCGGGTCTCGGTTTTGGCCGGGTGCTGGCGCGCGGGTCTCGGTTGTGACCGGGTGCTGACGCGCGGGTCTCGGTTTTGGCCGGGTGCTGACGCGCGGGTCTCTGTTTTGACCGGGTGCTGGCGCGCGGGTCTCTGTTTTGGCCGGGTGCTGGCGCAGGTCTCGGTTTTGGCCGGGTGCTGACGCGCGGGTCTCTGTTTTGACCGGGTGCTGACGCGCGGGTCTCTGTTTTGGCCGGGTGCTGGCGCAGGTCTCGGTTTTGGCCGGGTGGTGGCGCAGGTCTCTGTTTTGACCGGGTGCTGACGCGCGGGTCTCTGTTTTGACCGGGTGCTGGCGCGGGTCTCGGTTGTGACCGGGTGCTGACGCGCGGGTCTCGGTTTTGGCCGGGTGTTGGCGCGGGTCTCGGTTTTGGCCGGGTGTTGGCGCGGGTCTCGGTTTTGGCCGGGTGCTGGCGCGGGTCTTGGTTTTGACCGGGTGCTGACGCGCGGGTCTCGGTTGTGACCGGGTGCTGACGCGCGGGTCTCGGTTTTGGCCGGGTGCTGACGCGCGGGTCTCGGTTGTGACCGGGTGCTGACGCGCGGGTCTCGGTTTTGGCCGGGTGCTGACGCGCGGGTCTCGGTTTTGGCCGGGTGCTGACGCGCGGGTCTCTGTTTTGACCGGGTGCTGGCGCGCGGGTCTCTGTTTTGGCCGGGTGCTGGCGCAGGTCTCGGTTTTGGCCGGGTGCTGACGCGCGGGTCTCTGTTTTGGCCGGGTGCTGACGCGCGGGTCTCTGTTTTGGCCGGGTGCTGGCGCAGGTCTCGGTTTTGGCCGGGTGGTGGCGCAGGTCTCTGTTTTGACCGGGTGCCGGCGCGGGTCTCGGTTTTGACCGGGTGCTGGCGCGCGGGTCTCGGTTTTGACCGGGTGCTGACGCGGGTCTCGGGTCTGTCTGCAGACAGACTCAGTTCAGAAGTGGAACATTAAGAGCTATTTCCAGTTTCTTCCATGACACTGACACATCTTTGTGCCTCTGCAGGGACCCTGTCCTCCACCGGTCGTCCCACCAGCCACGTGGGTGCCGTGGAGCTGCCCACCGATGTGAGTCAGAACCACTGGATCAAACGGGGAGTTGCCCTCATCTGTGCACTGGACCGCTGAACACACGCGCGCTGTTCAGATGAACGAATGTCACGGCTGCAGCCTCTGTGCTGAGTTCAGTCTAATCACATGTTTTTGTTGTGTTTGAATCTGCAATATAGTAAAAATCTGTTCACAAAAACAGCTTCTGCAATAAAACGCTGCTCACCGATCAAATATTCATGACGTGTAATTTGTATATTTTTGTTTTCACAATAACAAATGTAGTGAATGTAGCTCCGCTGCAGAGTTCTTGACGTAAAGGACTGGCTCACAAGTTCTATCCTTTACTTATCGGGACTTGGTTCACCTGTCTGGTTCCCACCTTCTGATTCCCACCTGTCTGGTTCCACTTGTCTGGTTCCCACTTGTCTGGTTCCCACTTGTCTGGTTCCCACTTGTCTGGTTCCACTTGTCTGGTTCCACTTGTCTGGTTCCACCTGTCTGGGTTCCACCTGTCTGGGTTCCACCGTTCTGGTTCCACCTGTCTGATTCCCACCTGTCTGGTTCCCACCTGTCTGGTTCCACCTGTCTGGTTCCACTTGTCTGGGTTCCACTTGTCTGGGTTCCACCTGTCTGATTCCCACCTGTCTGGTTCCACTTGTCTGGTTCCACTTGTCTGGTTCCACCTGTCTGAGTTCCACCTGTCTGAGTTCCACCTGTCTGAGTTCCACCTGTCTGGTTCCACCTGTCTGATTCCCACCTGTCTGATTCCCACCTGTCTGATTCCCACCTGTCTGAGTTCCACCTGTCTGGTTCCACCTGTCTGAGTTCCACCTGTCTGGTTCCACTTGTCTGGGTTCCACTTGTCTGGGTTACACCTGTCTGATTCCCACCTGTCTGGTTCCACTTGTCTGGTTCCACTTGTCTGGTTCCACCTGTCTGAGTTCCACCTGTCTGAGTTCCACCTGTCTGAGTTCCACCTGTCTGGTTCCACCTGTCTGATTCCCACCTGTCTGATTCCCACCTGTCTGATCCCACCTGTCTGAGTTCCACCTGTCTGGTTCCACCTGTCTGAGTTCCACCTGTCTGGTTCCACCTGTCTGAGTTCCACCTGTCTGGTTCCCACCTGTCTGGTTCCCACCTGTCTGAGTTCCACCTGTCTGGTTCCACCTGTCTGATTCCCACTTGTCTGAGTTCCACCTGTCTGGTTCCACCTGTCTGAGTTCCACCTGTCTGGTTCCCACCTGTCTGGTTCCCACCTGTCTGGTTCCCACCTGTCTGAGTTCCACCTGTCTGAGTTCCACCTGTCTGAGTTCCACCTGTCTGATTCCCACTTGTCTGAGTTCCACCTGTCTGGTTCCACTAAATGTGTTCACTAAATGCGGAGTTAAATTTCCGTCTGGTCCAAGCTTCCTTTGGACCAGATCAGAAATATGACGTGACAGGAGCTGCGGTAAAGGAGTGAAGTCGAGCCCTGGTCGACTGTTAAAGTTAAAGAGTGAGGAGTGTAAACTGTTGTTAGGGAACCCAAACGACACGAATCCCAGTTCTGAGGTTCCAGCGTGTTCTGAAGTCACTGCTCGCCTGCGGGCCAAACGTACCGGCTGCAGACATTCGTTCTCTTCTCACTCTGACCGGCTTTGATTCTTGTCAACTTAGTTCCTCACAAACGTTTAGTGTCTTTATAATCTGGTCTCAGACTCGGGTTGATTTAACTGCAGAATATTCCTTTTTTAGCACAATTATTTCCAGATTTGTTGACATTTAAGACATAATTAAGTTAGTCTAACTAATTAGTCTGTGATTGATCAAACTAGTAAAATTACATTTTTAAATGAAAATTAACACAACATGTTCAGCAGCTGCAACTGGTTTATTAAACATTTATTATCTGTCATTTTAAAAACAGTCTGAGGACAATCGAAGTATAAATACATCTTCCGTTCACTCCAACATCCCCACAGCAACAACCGACAGAAAACAGCAACTCACATTCACACTCTCACACACAGGGAGAGAGGGGGGGGGGGGGGGGGGGGGGGGGGGGGGGGGGTCAGAGAGAGAGAGAGGGTGAGAGAGAGAGAGAGGGAGGGTGAGAGGGAGAGAGGGAGGGTGAGAGAGAGAGAGAGTGGGAGAGGGAGGGTGAGAGAGAGAGAGGGAGGGTGAGAGGGAGAGAGGGAGGGTGAGAGAGAGAGAGGGAGGGTGAGAGGGGGGGGGGGTCAGAGAGAGAGAGGGAGGGTGAGAGAGAGGGTGAGAGAGAGAGAGGGAGGGTGAGAGAGAGAGAGAGGCAGAGAGGGAGGGTGAGAGAGAGAGAGGGAGGGTGAGAGGGGGGGGAGAGACAGAGAGAGGGAGAGACAGAGAGAGAGACAGAGGGGGAGAGAGAGAGAGAGACAGAGGGGGAGAGAGAGAGAGAGACAGAGGGGGGGAGAGAGAGACAGAGAGACAGAGAGAGACAGAGGGGGGGGGGGGAGACAGAGAGACAGAGAGAGAGACAGAGAGAGAGAGAGAGCGTGAGAGAGAGAGAGGATGAGAGAGAGACAGAGAGAGAGACAGAGGGGGGGGGGGAGACAGAGAGAGAGACAGAGAGAGAGAGAGAGAGAGAGGATGAGAGAGAGACAGAGAGAGAGACAGAGAGAGAGACAGAGAGAGAGACAGAGAGAGAGAGAGAGAGAGAGGACTCCTGTCCTGATTGACACGTTTTCTATGTGCAACAACAAACCATCATGTGACTCCGTTCAACCCGTCGTGGTTACGCGGCCAGACGTCAGAGGCCTTTGCGCAGACGGGGAATATTTCTCCCCACACGTGTCTCTTTACAGCCACAATACTGAATGTTCGTTGCACCCGGTGCAGATTCAGAACAAACGTGTGTGTTTACATCTTTGCCCTGCAAAATAAATCCACAAATTAGAAGACACGGCGAGGAGCGTAGAAACCCCACGACGACGCTGAACCAGTCCTCCGAGGTTCGTCTGAAGTCCTCGCGCGTTAGGAGGCTCCGATAGAGGAAAACCGGGGCTGTGCGTGACAGTCGGGGGACAGTCGGGGCCGCGAGGGTCTCAGGGTTTGCATCTCTGCTCGTCTTTAAATATGACAAGTTACTAAACCCTGACGGTAATGACAAGCATCGTTTTAAAAATCCTCCTCTTCCACAGGACAGAATCACACTAAACCAAACAGATCATGTCATGAACACCTGTTAACTGGGCAGATGGTTTTTATTCCTCATAATGATTAAAAAAAAAACATTAATAAGTGACCCTTTCCCACTATTTTAAAAGCAAAACGTTCATCATACGTCGTTTCCTTTTCTCTGAGGCAGTGACGGGTGTTTCTGGACACTTGGTGCTGGATGGAAGGCCGGGCGAGCCGCCGGGCGAGCCGCCGGACGAGCCGCCGGGCGAGCCGCCGGGCGGGCCGCCGGACGGGCCGCCGGACGGGCCGCCGGACGAGCCGCCGGACGAGCCGCCGGACGAGCCGCCGGGCTGCAGACGTGATGTGGACGGTGGTTTTGTGTTCAAGTAGCTTTAAGTAACTATTCTGGCAGCGTTTTGAAAATACTTTGTGGCGACTCAACACATCTGTGAATCCATTTATTTGTTTCTGCAGTTTAAATGCTGCACTTACATGTTTGTCTTTACTTAAATCTAGAGAATATTTACACGGTTGATGAGACGGCAAAAGAACAAAGAGGCTGTTTGGACTGTTCAAACCTGCACAGCTTCTTTTCTGAGTCTCTGGGAAGTTAAAAAAACCGTTGAGAGCTCTGCCTTCAGGTTTATAAATAATCCTTTACATTTTACAATAGTTAGTCTTTAATGTTGATGTGATACGTGCAGAGTTTAAAACGCGCTGGTTGAGCAGATTTGGTTCGGTCCGTCATCGACGCCATGTGTGAAATAGAAGCAGAAAAGCCGCTTATGTGGCGCAGATTCACGTCCACGCCGATGCTGTGGCCACACGTGTGGACACAGACTAAGAGCTTTAGACTGAAGTTGTTGCAGAACAGTTGGGTCACGTCAGAGACTCTGCAGACTCTCTGCAGACTCTCAGACTGGGACCGGCAGCATCTTCTCCGGTATATTTGGGACCGGCAGCTGAAAAGCCTAACATTCCTATATCCAGTCATATTGTCCTATATTAAGCAAAAACATCTCTGCCAACGGGTAAGAAAGGTTTTCTTGACTAGAATGTGAAATTAAAGCAGTCTAGCCACTAGATGAAAAGTAAGGCTCTTTTTCTTGACACAAGGTTTTTTTCAAACCTTTGAAAGAGTTTTTGCAGCTTAGAAACGCGTCCTTCGCCGAGCTCTTTAGACGCTTGAGGTCCATAACGTCACGGCTCCCTGTGACTCAGCTTCACATCTTCAATCTCCACCCAACCTCACATCAAGCTGCACCTTCTGCACCACTGGCGTAGCTGAGCTGTACTTCACCAGCGGGTGAAGAGGCTCACAGGAAGGAGTGACGCGAGTTCTCCACCTCCTACAACCGTCATCTTGAACAGACCGGTAAAGACGCCGTTGAAGAGGCTCATTTTGACTTTTATGTCACTGACCTTTCATCAAGACTGTAGAAACTTCTGTCAACTTAAATCAAAATACACACAAAAACAAGAATTAAAGTAAAGAAAGCCAGCAGCGTTGAACTTGTGGACTACTTTCTGTGGCGGACTGATCCGGTATTTACAGCTTGGATGAAGCTCAGTGACCGTAATGTGGCAGTAATGCGTTTCAACAAATCTTTACAAAA
>CM026203.1:31338281-31349148 GCA_014839995.1 Xenentodon cancila | reverse complement strand
GAGAGAGAGAGGGTGAGAGAAAGAGAGGGTGAGAGAGAGAGAGAGGATGAGAGAAAGAGAGGGTGAGAGAGAGAGAGAGGATGAGAGAGAGAGAGAAAGAGAGGATATGAGAGAGAGAGAGAGAGAGAGAGAGAGGACTCCTGTCCTGATTGACACGTTTTCAATGTGCAACAACAAACCATCATGTGACTCCGTTCAACCCGTCGTGGTTACGCGGCCAGACGTCAGAGGCCTTTGCGCAGACGGGGAATATTTCTCCCCACACGTGTCTCTTTACAGCCACAACACTGAATGTTCGTTGCACCCGGTGCAGATTCAGAACAAACGTGTGTGTTTACATCTTTGCCCTGCAAAATAAATCCACAAATTAGAAGACACGGCGAGGAGCGTAGAAACCCCACGACGACGCTGAAACAGTCCTCCGAGGTTCGTCTGAAGTCCTCGCGCGTTAGGAGGCTCCGATAGAGGAAAACCGGGGCTGTGCGTGACAGTCGGGGGACAGTCGGGGGACAGTCGGGGCCGCGAGGGTCTCAGGGTTTGCATCTCTGCTCGTCTTTAAATATGACAAGTTACTAAACCCTGACGGTAATGACAAGCATCGTTTTAAAAATCCTCCTCTTCCACAGGACAGAATCACACTAAACCAAACAGATCATGTCATGAACACCTGTTAACTGGGCAGATTGTTTTTATTCCTCATAATGATTAAAAAAAAAACATTAATAAGTGACCCTTTCCCACTATTTTAAAAGCAAAACGTTCATCATACGTCGTTTCCTTTTCTCTGAGGCAGTGACGGGTGTTTCTGGACACTTGGTGCTTGATGGAAGGCCGGGCGAGCCGCCGGGCGGGCCGCCGGGCGGGCCGCCGGACGAGCCGCCGGGCTGCAGACGTGATGTGGACGGTGGTTTTGTGTTCAAGTAGCTTTAAGTAACTATTCTGGCAGCGTTTTGAAAATACTTTGTGGCGACTCAACACATCTGTGAATCCATTTATTTGTTTCTGCAGTTTAAATGCTGCACTTACATGTTTGTCTTTACTTAAATCTAGAGAATATTTACACGGTTGATGAGACGGCAAAAGAACAAAGAGGCCGTTTGGACTGTTCAAACCTGCACAGCTTCTTTTCTGAGTCTCTGGGAAGTTAAAAAACCGTTGAGAGCTCTGCCTTCAGGTTTATAAATAATCCTTTACATTTTACAATAGTTAGTCTTTAAATGTTGATGTGATACGTGCAGAGTTTAAAACGCGCTGGTTGAGCAGATTTGGTTCGGTCCGTCATCGACGCCATGTGTGAAATAGAAGCAGAAAAGCCGCTTGTGTGGCGCAGATTCACGTCCACGCCGATGCTGTGGCCACACGTGTGACACAGACTAAGAGCTTTAGACTGAAGTTGTTGCAGAACAGTTGGGTCACGTCCAGAGACTCTGCAGACTCTCTGCAGACTCTCAGACTGGGACCGGCAGCATCTTCTCCGGTATATTTGGGACCGGCAGCTGAAAAGCCTAACATTCCTATATCCAGTCATATTGTCCTATATTAAGCAAAAACATCTCTGCCAACGGGTAAGAAAGGTTTTCTTGACTAGAATGTGAAATTAAAGCAGTCTAGCCACTAGATGAAAAGTAAGGCTCTTTTTCTTGACACAAAGGTTTTTTCAAACCTTTGAAAAGAGTTTTTGCAGCTTAGAAACGCGTCCTTCGCCGAGCTCTTTAGACGCTTGAGGTCCATAACGTCACGGCTCCTGTGACTCAGCTTCACATCTTCATCTCCACCCAACCTCACATCAAGCTGCACCTTCTGCACCACTGGCGTAGCTGAGCTGTACTTCACCAGCGGTGAAGAGGCTCACAGGAAGGAGTGACGCGAGTTCTCCACCTCCTACAACCGTCATCTTGAACAGACCGGTAAAGACGCCGTTGAAGAGGCTCATTTTGACTTTTATGTCACTGACCTTTCATCAAGACTGTAGAAACTTCTGTCAACTTAAATCAAAATACACACAAAAACAAGACTTAAAGTAAAGAAAGCAGCAGCGTTGAACTTGTGGACTACTTTCTGTGGCGGACTGATCCGGTATTTACAGCTGGATGAAGCTCAGTGACCGTAATGTGGCAGTAATGCGTTTCAACAAATCTTTACAAAAACACCTGAGCTGTGCAGCGCACATCAAAAAGATTACACGGTTTGGAAACTCGATCAAAGGTGTAGCGTTAATGTTAAAAAATAAACAAAAAAAACTATAACCAGCCTTATTCTTAAAACCTAAATAAGCATTTTATAAGTGATGTCAGTTTGCAAAGATGGTCTTTTTCCTAGTGGTCACTCAGCGATTCTGTGCACACAAAAAGAGTGTGATGAAAAAAAAGATCAAACAGGTGAAATGAGGCGAGCGACTGATGACGCAGCAAAATAATCCTCGCTCTCCTCGCGCTCCTCGCTCTCCTCGCGCTCCTCGCTCTCCTCGCCCGCTTGGACTCAACCAAAGATCTTTGACAAACATTCAGATTTGACCGGCGTTCAAACAGGATGGAGGGAATCCGACTCGTCTTTATCTTCCTGCTCAGAGCTTCAGGAGACGGCGTCAGAATCAGCAGACATCTTGTGCTGTCTGGTTGTGTCTCTGTCCTCCTGCTGGCGTCAGACTTGACCGAAGGAGAGGAAATGTAAAAAAGAAAAACCACCTCCACCAGTTCCTCTCCAGAGCATTTCCATCACACAAAGAAGGATGAAGTCTCCGCCCAACTCCTGCTCCCGAACCATCCTCCCCGTCCTCCCGTCTCTGTCGATGTGTCCTGGTCTGTGTTGCACTGTGGAGGCCAGCGGGGGGCGATGTTAGGACGCCTTGCCCAGCTCTATCTTCTTCTGGATGGCTCGTGCCGAGTGGTAGATGAGCGAGTCGATCAGACCAGCAACTGTGCGAGTCAGAGGCGTTTTACAACTCATTCACGTGGAATCGTCTCAGATGGAACACAGCTTCTAATCAAACCGTCACTGACCTGTAAAGACGCCTCCGATGATGGCGCAGACTCCTGTGAGGAAGTGCGTGAATGACCTGCACAGAAACACGAGTCGTTTAGTTTAAAACAAAGAACTCTTCCATCAAAGCAAACATCTGGCTCCAGATTTACACTGAGGTCACGTGAAGTCTCAGATCTGCAAACTTGTTCATTCGGTTTAGGATATTCAACGTTTGTCCAGATGATCCTGAGGACGGCGATCATGTTTACAGTTACCATGACGCAGTTCTCAACTCTGTAAACTTTGTTCTGTTACACGTTTTAAATTCTCTGTGAATTAAATAAAAATCCTCACCAGCCTGTAAAATACATACATGTAATATATAAGGTTTTTTTAGTCAGCTTAAACATTCACGCTACCTGTGTTTTTCTGTGAATTTCACCATCATCGGCGACAGCTCGTATAAAACAAAGACGCCTGGCAAACCCTGGTCTCCTATCAACCCGTTGGCCACTTTCTCATGTCTGGTGACGGAGAACTGGTTGGTCTTTACCACCTGGAAACAAAAGAAATGAAGAACCGGAATCCGTGAACACGACGGTCAGTGTGATTTATGACGCACGGGCGTGCTGCGAATGCTTTAAAAACACGACTGTGGCGCAGATACCAGCAAAATGTGGACTCACCTCTCCGTCAGCTTTCACGTATATTGTTGGTACAATTTTCACAAAATACTGGTACATCATCGATGCTGTGAATTAAGACATGAATAGTTTCACTCATATTTCAATAAAAAGTACAAAATAATGTAGTTTAACAATCTAAAAAATTTTTTATTTAACACCACTACTGCCAATAATAATAATAATAATAATAATAATAATAATAATAATAATAATAATAATAATAACAACAACAACAACAACAACGGAAGTGCACTGCATTTCCTCAAGGTTGGTTTTCCAACTTTACATTTGTTTCTTTTTAAAATCTCTTTCTGAATTCTTAACATAATTTTTCTTTGTTAAAATATTATACTAAGAACCAAGCAATAATATAGTATTTTGTTTCCTCTTCTGAGGGAGGTGCCTGTAGGAGAGATATGATTAAAGAACATAAGTTTTATTTTAGCTACAATATTATTATTTACTATCTAACGTGCTTATTTGTGAAGAGCTCATTTCAGTTCCTGAAAGCAAGATTTTTTTTTTTTACCCTCATCAAAACTTGTTAATTAAGAAAAAATAAATAAAAATGTAGTTATTGCAGAAAAACAAAACTTAAAATAAATTATTTCTAAACTTAATACAACAGTCTTCCTTAGAAAAGAAACGTTCGTTACGTTTTGGGATTCATGTTTTAACCTCTGCAGGTGCGATCCTGATCTCGACCAACGGGCGGCGCTGTTCACTTTACCCGTCAGCTTATCTTCGTCACCGGGAGCGCTCTCGTCCTCCCCGGCCTCCTCTTTCCGGTTATGGAGGTCTAACTGAAAGACATTTAAACGCCGCTGCGCTCGAAAATACGACGCTGCCAGTCGGGAGGCCAAATACTGACGCCGGTACAGACGCACCATTCAAGGTAGGTCCACCCACTCGAGCACTCGAGAACTTCAACATTTAGTTTGTGGACGTTTATGCAACCGAGCCGTCAAGGCCATGCTAAGCTAACAACAGCGGTCCGGCGGCAAAGCACGTCGGTTCGTCTCCGGTCCGGTCCGTCTCCGGTCCGGTCCGGTCCGGTGCGACGGCCCCAGTCGGAGCCGAGAGGACGTTTAAACAGGCGGTTGGACCGGTTAAAGACCCACGGTTCGAATCGGAGCTGACAAGACGTTAAAAAGTTGCGTAACTAAAACGTCAACGTTTATTCGAAGTGCTTTTATAAAGGTCAACTATGTTTGATGTAAAATACAAAATTTCATAAAATAAGAGGCATGTCTTTAAAACCCCTGACCAGAAACGTTGTTAAAAGCGTCAGCTGTTTTTTTTTTTTAAGTAAGCAACAGGAAAACCTGAGTTCGAGACTATAATGCCTCCGAGGAGCTGTGCGAAGCCCCAACAGTTGGTAGAAAATCTGACGTTAAATCTGAACGCATGCGCTGTTGCGGCAGCAGTAAAGGTGTAAGTGACAGGGGCGTGTCCTCTACCTGACCAGCGCCAGCAAGCTGCGAGGACGCCAGCAACGTCGTTTCTTAGAGTTTACGTTCGCCGTGCAGGACGTGATGCAGTCAAACGTCCCGCACAGGGTTCGGGAAATGTTTACACCAGCTGTTTACTGGTTTGGTTTCCTGGTGTCTGACTGTTTATCATATTTGTATGATTCTAGTGACAGAAAAACTCATGTAGTCGCATTTTATTTTGCTGGAAGTCTTGGATCAGGCATTAAAAGCAGCGCCAGTTGATTTTATTCAATAGGTATTTTAAAAGTTTGTTTCATTTCTTTGTTTCATTAATTTAAGTTAGTTATGTTCTAGGTTTTTGTCAGACAAAACCAAGTAATCCAGTCAGTCAAACTGCAACCACAAACTGATCCCAGTCTGACCCGGCCTCTGTTGCGGTTCCCAGATGCCGGTAGCTGTAGGTCCGTACGGCCAGACCCAGCCAAGCTGCTTCGATCGGGTCAAGATGGGCTTCATGATGGGGTTTGCTGTAGGAATGGCTGCCGGGGCCATGTTCGGCACCTTCTCCTGTCTCAGGTAACTGAAACCGTTTGTTGCAACAGTAACTTCACATATGACGAAGCCTTTAGAGGCTTCTGTTTTTCCAATAGATGTAACTTCTGTGTCGACTCCATCAGGGGAAATCTTCGATCGTGAGATTGTTGCGGTGCACAACTGCACATGGTTGTTCGACCACATCTGTGGACCAGAGGGCTCTAAACTCAGATGTTTAACCGAATCTGCCGACTTGTGCTTTGAACGGGCTAAATGCAAATGACTATCAAACTATTCAATGATTTCTAAGGAGAATACTTGGTGAAAGAAATGATTAGGTTTGCATCATTGCCTGGTACACTATTAAATAACCTACAACTCAAGTGAGGCGGTGAGAGACGAGCATGTCTCCTGAGATGCTTTGAAATCAGAAATCACCTGGCCAGGCATCACAGGCATCACAGCCCCACTTCAGTTCCTGACAACAAAAACTGTCCCTCTGTTTCTAGGATTGGGATGCGTGGCCGGGAACTAATGGGAGGAGTCGGGAAGACCATGATGCAGAGTGGAGGGACATTTGGCACCTTCATGGCCATTGGTATGGGCATCCGCTGCTGATCAGTCAGGGACCAACTTCTGCTCCCTCCAACAAATGTACAGCAGTGGAACTTTCCAAACAACTGCTCTGCGTCCGCTCTACGCTGTCGTCCTCTCAACCTGCAGCCTGGTTTACTCAATAAAAGTTCAGTTTTCCTAAATAGTTTTCGGCGTGGACATGTTATGTTCTCTGAGGCTGCCTCGTCCTACCTGAATCATTTAACCACTATACAAGTTGTCATGTTGTTAATTTCAGATATTTGACTGAAGAGGCAGGTTTCGAGTGTCTTTCCCTACGCAAACTCCTGATTATCACGTTGCTCTGCATTCAGGCCGTTCAGGATGAGATTTAATTCCAGTATTACGCATTTTCTAAAGGGGTTGAAGGGAAAACGTTTAGTCAACAGATGTTGCTTCCACCTGATTCTTTTCGTTAATATTGTTCCATCTTGGTCAAACTTGAGTTCAGTAAAATAGTTTTCTTCAGTTTCTCTCGTGACGTTCGTGTGATGTCATGCACCCCCTTTATTTTGGCTCAGAATGTGTCAACATGTCACGTGGCCCGTTGGTTTCGAACCCACCGGAACGCCAGCAGAGCCGGGAACGTGTAGTTGTGAATCAGCAGCTGTTCTCGTCTTTGGGGCTGTGACATCACTAACCTTGTGGTGCAGTGACGTCTGTCCCGTCCAGAGGGTTAACAATGCCGGGGTAATCTTTACCGAACGACAGATGCTTTATCAGATGAGTCATGTTTATCTGAGGAACAAAAGCAGGATTTAACGTTAACAAGCTGAAACAATATTTTTGTAAATGGATCAGAACTCATCAGGACAATGCTTAACTTATTTAAATAGGACTTCTATCTAGTTTGCATTTATTTCACAATTAGATTTTTGTAGGAAAAAGGAGAAGTTAAATATGCTTTAGGAAATTCTAGGTTAAAGCAAACTAATGAATTTGTTAACTTACGTTGTCCAGACCAAAGCTCTGCAGGTCGTGTACTGCAAACAAAACAAAACTGTTAATTTGCTTCCTGGAACCACCCAAAAAATAAAGAAAAAAAAGAAAAGGCAAATGAGCAATAATGAGAAAATGAAGAGCAGCAAATACAGTAGAGCCGAAGCGTCCGGTCACGCACGAGTTCACGCCCCGGGTTCATCTCAGCCCCTGAACTCCAGACTCCCACCCCACACCCAGACCTGCTTCTGTCTGGAAGTATCTGAGGTGTGTTTGGTCCAACATCTGCTGTTTGTTCTTTCTATAGACGCCATCGAGCCTGACTGGGCTGCACTTTCATATGCTGAACAAGTGACGAGACTCGCATAGTATTAAATATATTATATAAAACCACAAAACAACCCACAAAAACCTTCTACATAGAAGGGGGAAGTAAAGTCAGACATGAAAAATGTAGGACAGCGTAGATGTGTGGTGGAAGGCTGGAGCCGGCGAGACTGAAACCGCTTTCACAAGTTTGTTCATTTGTTGGTAAAACACCAACACCTGACGGCGCCAGTTAAGTTCTGAATTTTACAGCCAAGAAACCTGTCAATGCTTTGTTCTCAGGGACATCTTGGAAACACAAGTGGAGTGAATAGAGCTGAAACAGTTAACTTTAACTCTTCACACATCTGCACATTTATCTGATCTCAACCTGAACAGCTGTCTCCAGATCAATGTGTTTTGTATTTATTTGTTCTTGTGTTTTCTCTGTAAAGTACCCAGAGACTACTGTCACTATAGTTATGAACTGGCACTACACAAATACGTGGAATTTACATTTGCTCTGCTGTAAAAACCAACAAATCGATAAATCCATACCACAACTCCCTGAACCGACCTGCTTCAGGGAGTTGTCTGTTCCAGCTGTTATGAGCATTTAGAGCTCCAAGTAACTGAGGTCTGATAAGATGTTTTGAAGGACAACCCCAGCTATTTTCTTTTCTCAATATTGAGCATCACTTTACAACATTCTGTTTATTAGCCTTCAAGGCTGACTAAAGTCACAGGAGGACATACATGTCTGCTGAGACTCCAAGAAACTGTCATTGGTTTAATGCACAACTTTCAATTTAAAATAAATCCTCAACCCAAAATGTCCATCTGCTCTTAATGACGAGAACGCCTCCCAATATTAAAGATGTTTCCACGGCCGTATATGTTTGCACTGAAAGGAGTTCCTCGTTTTATTATCCCTGTACATCAGTTTTACACACTGGAATCAGGCTGCTCTCGGGAAAAGGAAAAAAAAAAAAGAAAAAAAGAAAATCTGCAAAGAAAGATGGACTTACTTTCCACAGCGTGCACTGCAGAAAGAAGAGAGAAGAGTCACAAGGATGGTGCAGTAGACAACAAAGCATGCAACGTTGATGTGTGCACGTAGGGGCTGCACAACCCTGACGAAGCGATGACATTTTTATATGCTCAATATTTTACACATCAAATTCTGCAAAGATATTCATGAGCTGGCTGATTTTAGAGAATTAAAAGCTTGACTTTAGGTGGTTTGATTCACAAGTTTACATAAAAGAATTTTGACAGTAATTGTGCAGCCCCAAACATGAAGCGTTTAAACAGGAGGTTTGGGTCCAGAACGAGGAGGGAGCTGATGTTTTTCAGGTGGAGCTGAATCTGAAGTCCTTATGTGAGTCTTATCCTTCATTTCTGTTGCCAAGCACGGAAATGGCAACAGTTGTGTTCAGGGTAGGAAACTAAAGTGGAAAGTGCAGTTCAAATTTCAGCTACTTTCACCGTTTCACCAACCAGCCAGAACGCCCTAACGCCTGTGATCGGAGCTGGCGCCAGAATACGGAGAACGCCATCACGAGAGGGCGCTCAGCTCGTTCATTCAGCATTCAGGCCACAATCGGAGGTGATCTGGGATGTTCGTGGCGTCGTCCTTTTAACGGTGCAAACAAACGAGTCCTGAGACGCACTGAGGGAAGAACGTGACTGCGACGAGAACGCAGTGTTTCCCCAAGGATCCGTCTCTCCTCGCCGTTTATTCTGAAAATCTGCTGCTTAATAAGGGTGTTTTCAGATTAAAAGGTCATTTTAGAGCGAGGAGGGACGTGTTACGCAGACATCACAGCTGCTATTTACTGTTATCAGCCATCATGAAGAGACGGCTTCGACTATGGCAGCTTCAGTTTGCTCCGACACTTTTGAGCTCTTTTTAATTTGTTACATAACTGAGCTCGTAGAAGTGTTTGTGAAATATTCTGCCCGGCAAACCAAGACCGGTGACCTACTGACGGCGAGGATCGAACCAGAGGCGGCGATGTGCACGGTTGCAGGCGGCGATGGGGAGGGGATTGATGTGGGTTTTTTTTTGGAGCGTTTAGTGGCTGGATATTTTAATTTCCTGCTCTGATTAAATGTTATAAAGTTGTGGAAAGCATTACTTACACTACACACACACACACACACACACACACACACACACACACACACACACACACACACACACACACACACACACACACACACACACAGACACACACACACACACACACACACACACACACACACACACACACACACACGAGTAAAAAACCAAAACTTACACATGACGACGGCAGAGCAAAAGCAATAAATGCAAAAAAATTAATGTGGAAGAATAGAGAGGAAACGGTGCTTTTGTGGGGTAAGACAAATACATGATGTTGGGCGTTTCATGTGTCAGGTTATCTTTGAATAAAAATATGACTAGACAGAGCTCATCCTATCATTTATTTTTTTATTAGCTCCTTAAACTGTATCAATGTTAATTCAGTGAGCAGCTCAGTTAACAGACCCAATCAGGACCTGAAAGTCTCGACTCGAGCGTTTTGATCAGAACACTGACGGTTTTAAAACCATGTATCAGTCGAACCCTGATGCACTTGGGTGGAAGAGAAGTGACACGTTTCATCCCGTTTACAGAAATAAAACCCAAAATGTATAGTAACCACAACAAAAATGGTCAGTTTCAACTCTTTAAATTAAATTTATGTCCATCCTTTCAACTGCTTAAATTACATTTCATGTTTCGTGGATTGACAATTCCGTTCAGTTGAAAAGGTCAGCTGACAGAAGGACCACAGCATTTTGATTCACACTCAGCAGCTTTGAAACAAGAAGGAAGAAACATTTATCCAGAGGAGCTTCTCGCCAGCCCTGATCACAGACTATCAATAAAGAATGGACGTAGCCTTTATGATTGACAAATGATCACGTTTCAGTCGAGCGTAAAGAACTTTAAAGCGACCAGCAGGAAATAACTTCTGCAAAACGTCTCGATGTGATGAACGTGAGTTTTGTTTAACAGACATTTCTGCAGGAGTGAAACGACCCAGATGTTGAGCGAGAAGAGCTTCAATTCTTCCGTTTTAAAAGCATGTTTACTACAGGATCCTTTGGTTCCGGCGTTATGAAGTGAAAGAAAAAAACTAATCCTGAACTTGCTTGCAGCATCAACATCAAAAGTCAGTAAACAAACGTCTTAGAAATTCTTGTAAATATGAGAAAAGGGGTTCTGAGTGCAGAACAACTATCTGTCACAACAAAATATTTAAACTTATGGGGCTTTCCCTTTTTATTTTATTAGTTATTGAATTGAAATGAGTCTGAGTCCACGTTAAGGACTGCTGCGGTCTCAAAGCGGACCGCAGCAGT
>CM026203.1:31305781-31333281 GCA_014839995.1 Xenentodon cancila | reverse complement strand
TCGTTACAAGTAAAAAAGCTACATCTAAAATAATACGTTTGGTTTGTAACGATGTTGGAAATGGTACAAAATATTTAAAAGAATCATGTAGAAACCAAAGCAACAGCTGTGCAATACAAGTTTCTCACTGCAGCTGTATACACAAAACTAGAACTAAACTTACAATTCAATTCAAAATATTTTATGACTCCCTGAAGGGAAAGTTTTTTAATATTTTTACAAGCCAAGCTGCTCATGTTGTGTGAAAACGTGTATTTAAAGAATAAACAGAAACTAAAGCTGTAATGAAGTAAAGCAGGTTGAGTTTGAAGTAGTAGTGCCAGGTTTATAATTCAGTGTAACACCGGAGCACGTAACGTAAATCGACTCTTTAAAGGACAACCGCAGCCGTAAATCGACTCTTTAAGGAGAATCGCAGACGTAAATCGTCGCTTTAAGGAGAATCGCAGACGTAAATCGTCTCTTGAAGGAGAATCGCAGACGTAAATCGTCTCTTGAAGGAGAATCGCAGACGTAAATCGGCGCTTTAAGGAGAATCGCAGACGTAAATCGGCGCTTTAAGGAGAATCGCAGACGTAAATCGGCGCTTTAAGGAGAATCGCAGACGTAAATCGTCTCTTGAAGGAGAATCGCAGACGTAAATCGGCGCTTTAAGGAGAATCGCAGACGTAAATCGTCGCTTTAAGGAGAATCGCAGCCGTAAATCGTCGCTTTAAGGAGAATCGCAGCCGTAAATCGACTTTTAAAAGGAGTATCGCAGACGTAAATCGTCTCTTGAAGGAGAATCGCAGACGTAAATCGTCTCTTGAAGGAGAATCGCAGACGTAAATCGGCGCTTTAAGGAGAATCGCAGACGTAAATCGGCGCTTTAAGGAGAATCGCAGACGTAAATCGGCGCTTTAAGGAGAATCGCAGACGTAAATCGGCGCTTTAAGGAGAATCGCAGACGTAAATCGGCGCTTTAAGGAGAATCGCAGACGTAAATCGGCGCTTTAAGGAGAATCGCAGACGTAAATCGGCGCTTTAAGGAGAATCGCAGACGTAAATCGGCGCTTTAAGGAGAATCGCAGACGTAAATCGGCGCTTTAAGGAGAATCGCAGACGTAAATCGGCGCTTTAAGGAGAATCGCAGACGTAAATCGGCGCTTTAAGGAGAATCGCAAACATAAATCGACTTTTAAAAGGAGTATCGCAGACGTAAATCGTCTCTTGAAGGAGAATCGCAGCCGTAAATCGTCTCTTGAAGGAGAATCGCAGACGTAAATCGTCTCTTGAAGGAGAATCGCAGACGTAAATCGTCTCTTGAAGGAGAATCGCAGACGTAAATCGTCTCTTGAAGGAGAATCGCAGACGTAAATCGTCTCTTGAAGGAGAATCGCAGACGTAAATCGTCTCTTGAAGGAGAATCGCAGACGTAAATCGTCTCTTGAAGGAGAATCGCAGACGTAAATCGGCGCTTTAAGGAGAATCGCAGACGTAAATCGGCGCTTTAAGGAGAATCGCAGACGTAAATCGGCGCTTTAAGGAGAATCGCAGACGTAAATCGTCTCTTGAAGGAGAATCGCAGACGTAAATCGGCGCTTTAAGGAGAATCGCAGACGTAAATCGGCGCTTTAAGGAGAATCGCAGACGTAAATCGTCTCTTGAAGGAGAATCGCAGACGTAAATCGGCGCTTTAAGGAGAATCGCAGACGTAAATCGGTGCTCCGTGTTGTTAGCCGCGGCGGCTAACGGCTCAATGACGCTCGCGTCTGAAATTAACTCTCTTACCGGTCGCTCCTCCCCACGTCTTCACGCGAAAGTCCTCCAGAGTTTTGGGATACGCGTCAAACTGCTTCAGTTTGTTCAGCGTGTCCATTTCTTCAGCCTAAATCCCGCCGGCGGCGCAGAAACGTTACCGACTGACTCCAGGAACACATCGGCGCTGCGCGGCCACTTCCGGATCACGTGGGTGCGACATGGACCAATAAGCCCCAGCCGCGTCATTTTTCGCCCCGTCCTTCCAGACGTCACATGGTCATTTTACGGTGGAAACCTTTCGTGAGCGGCGACCTGTCCAGGTGTACCGCTGACTTCCGCCACAGGCGGCTGGGATAGGCTCCAGCAGACCACGTGACCCTCATCAGACAACGCATGGACGGAGCCCTAACACGAGTTACAGCTCCGTTGTTGGTCCTGCACTCGTTAGTGTTCTCTGTTACGTGTCACCAGGTCTGAAGTTGCTGGGTCAGCTGTAGTAAACCTAATCTGCTCGGTGTTTGTCAGGAATAAGACGGGTGTGAATCCTGACAGACTAGAAGTGGGTGCTACCTGGATCTTTCATTGTCATGATTTCATTTTATTTTTGTCTCAAATGAAGGGCAGGTTTCCTCAAAAATGTGCACAGCTGTTCTTCTGCCAGTTTAGTCACTACAAAGTATATGATGATGCTGAAACAGCAGCTCATCCTGTTTGGGAATGTAAATTTTATTTATTTATCCATCTATTTTTATTCATTTGAATGGCCTACATCTGTCAAATTATAAATCTTATTTGAATTTAGAATTAAATGTATTTTATCTAGCTAAATGTCATATTCACACCAAGAAAGTTGTAAAACGATCGGACACTTTTAGTTACTGCACATTTGAAAGCTATGAAAAAAAGTTAATTTAAATTAACTTCAACCTTTAACCTTAACCATTTTGGACGAGTTTACCTTGTCTTTATGTATTTCTTATTTTATTTTAGCTTTCTATTTTTTGTTATTTTACTTCGAGCCTTTCAGCAGTAAAACAATGCAAATGTTGTGTGTCCTTTCTGTAAATAAGGTTTTGGAGGGTTAAAAAGATCTGCCATCAGATTAAGTTCACAGAACTACATCAAAAGAAAATATAATTATATATCGATATTATTGATGCAACAGAGCAAAGGATAGAGGAACGATTTGGAAATAAAATAGAAAGTCTGTGACAGTGGTTTACTGAATGCAAACAATCCTAAAAATCCTTCAGGCGAACTATCGATACTGTATTTCAGTAGATTTAAAGAATATGAGTGAAAGCAGGCAACAATATGTAAAAAAAAAATTGGAAAATTAAAAAAAAGAACTAATGGATTACACCAGAAACCCATAGGTGAAGTATTTCATCTGTTAAAGTTTGAAGTGAAATTTAAAGAAGGGCTGGAGTCGTCTGGTCCGACAACCCAAAGTCCAGATTCGAAAAAAAGCAGAATGCACTCATTTGCAAATCTAATAAACCAATATTTTATTCATAACACAGAAAACATTTAAACAGTAGAAATGTGAAAAGGTTGTTTTAAGACATAAGATTTTTATGAAACCTTCGGACTATGCAGATGCTAAGGAACCCGATGGCCACTAGAGGGCGCCACGCCTTCAATATACAGTATTTGAGGGAGGAAAGAAATGGCCTTTTTCATTTGTGACCAGCTAAATAAGAATATTATCGATATAGAATTGCTTCACTTTAAAACGCTTAAATTATACCTTAGATTTGCAACATCTTTGTTATCATACAGAAAAGTCATTTGCCAGTTAATTGTTTTTCTCGCAAATTCATGAGTTTATAAAGCCAAACTCTCAATTTCTTTCTTTTTTTGCAAATCTGCATGCTTTTACTAGTCAGAAATTCTGAGTTTTTTTTCTCACAAATGTGTGTGTATAAAATCAGAATTATGTTCCACTAAAAGTTTTTGGGCCCCAAAAAAACCTTTCATGAGGTCCCGGAAACGCTGGAAACGTTCCAGTGACGCCAGAGTTGGAGGAAGTGAACTGAAGAAACAGTTTAAACATGTGCAAACCCTCACAAGATC
The DNA here is from genome assembly GCA_014839995.1 of Xenentodon cancila. Classification (NCBI taxonomy): domain Eukaryota; kingdom Metazoa; phylum Chordata; class Actinopteri; order Beloniformes; family Belonidae; genus Xenentodon; species Xenentodon cancila. The sequence continues at coordinate 31,329,465 of CM026203.1, read as the reverse complement.
AAAGACAGAGCGCGTTAAAACGGAGTCCTTCATCCTCATCCATCCTCGTCTTCCTTCCCTTCATGCCTGACAGGAGCATCGAGTGGCTGCTGGTTGTCCCGCTTGCCCATCCCACCTGATTCTCTCGTCATGTGACTTATGACCTTCTGCGGGACTCTGAAATCAGCCGCTGCTGTCTGAAGCTCCTGCAACTGAGTCTCTCTGAGAGAGCGTCTCAGTTTGGCCCGCCGGTTCTGAAACCAGATCTGACAAAAACACATGCTGTTTTTCAAGTATGTCTTTACGTTTATAATCTCATGCTACCGCGCTCAGCCAAGCAGCCAGCTGTTTGTATGAACCCAGCGTCGCATAAACGCAACAATAATATTTGATTTAAATGCCAAGAACATGTTATGTTATGAACGGTATATCCTGCTGTAAATGTCTGAAGGCAGCTTTGATTGACACCCAGGGGGCGTTTACCCGTCAGCTTTCAGAGCAACGTCGCTGCGTCCTGTATGAAGGCGTCAAACCGCTCTTCGGGTCACGTGACCCGGTGCTCCGTCCACTGTTTTTTACAGTCTGTGGTTTTAAGCTGGAAGCTGACGCCCCAACTGCTGCCACCCTGTGGTCAGACGTGGTAATGCTAAGTAGAGTGGCTTTAAAGTATGGCCGTTACCTGAATTCGGTCTTCATCCAGGTCGAGTCTCTCCGCCAGATGCTCCCTGAGCTGGATACCTGGGTAACAGTTCGCCTGAAATACCGACTCCAGTGCATTCACCTGCAGGACGAGATTTCCAATCCAGTCTAGAGATAAACGTGTATTTGCTGTGTGAGTGTAGTACTTCAAATGTTTCTACTCTAATGCCGTAAACCGTTTGGGCTGCTGAGTGACACAGAAAGCTGTGTTGACTGATGAATCTGCGGATTACCTGGCTGTTGGTGAAAGCAGTGCGAGGTCTCCGTCCGATGTGCCAGCGGGACGGTGGCCCGGAGGAGCTCTGCTGATGGGAACAGAGATGGTTTCCCCGGTTTTCCTTCTCTGCTCTGAGTTCTAGATGAAAGAGGAGCAAAGGACACGTTACGGGGCTTTTATCATGAAACACATACAAAACCAACCAAATGAGATTTTGTGTTTTGATGATGAATGATTACAAAAACGGTGGCAGATTTCTACGAACATTTCAGCCGAGGAGGTGACTGATTTTGTTTAATGCCAATCAGGAGTTACGGTTCAGTTCAAAGCCCCTGACAAAAACCCGTGATCAGCACGACTTTAGACCAGGTGAGTCAGACTTCCAGTCTCATCCTGGTACAGCGCGGAAACACCTGCCCTCGGGGTGCTTCCGGGTCCCCTTTGGGACTTGCCTCCCAAACACTTTCTACTTTCTCAGGTCAGCCACTCCATGAAGATCAGACCGAAAACCTGCCTTTTTCATAAAGCTTATGGTCCAGACAAGCTCAAGTGACCTGGAGCCAACCCGGTAGTCGTGATGCCGTGGGTCCAGGCGGCTCGGGGATCTCCCATGATGCACGTGTACAGTTTATGTCATCATTCGTGTCGTTAACGTTATATTTCTGTTTTCCTTCTGTTTGTTGGCATCTCCGCCGTCTCCTCTCTGTCCCCGTACAGGTGGAGACAGATGTCTCCTCCCCCCACATCTGGTTGTATTTGATGATGCAATTTCAAAAGCTTTGCTAAGTAGGAAATGTTTCTGCTCCATAGCAGCTCGGTGTTTCAGAGAAACTATCTCATGACATCTCATTGTAATGTGTTAAAACGGTTCATTCATGTTTCATTTATGTTTGCAGCACATGAAGCCGGAGTTACTGATCAACTGCTGGAGCTTCAGTGAGAAAACAGAAGAGCCCCTGCTGTCCCTCAGAAACAGGACTCAAAGTCAAAACGCTCCCGTCTCACCTGCCCAGGGTCGATGGAGTTTCAGGAAGTTTCTGGGCTTTTCCAGTTCCAAGCCCAGAATCCAGTTGACAGAAAACCTCATCTGTTCTGCTGTCACAGGAGCCACCGTGGAATCCATAATCAATGAACGGAGCAGTACGAGCAGATGTCCTCCAGTGCTGGTGGCAACCAGACAGAAGTTCCTCCGTAAGGACCAAAAGGAAAACAAAAAGGTCGCACAGACCGAAGTGCTTCGAGTGACAGTCTGTCTTGGAGTAAAAGTTTGTCTTCTGTTTCTGGTCCCTCACAACTGAAAAGGTGAAGCTTGTTTTAGGGTGAGGTACATGTGAGCCAGCAGGACGACAAACAGATTTAAATGGGAGAGGAGGATTTACGCCGACCACCAATTGGAACGCAGAAGTCTTTTTCCATGTGAAAGAGGTTCCCCGAGGTTCCACGCAGCAGCTTATCTCTGGCTGCACCTCCTCACTACAGCAGATTTACTTGCAGTTTCACAGTCAAATCCAACAAGTTTTCATAATGAATTTGAGTGCAGTCATGCATGTACGTGTGCACTTTACCCCAGGTGATGTCCTGCATGAGCGTGTGTGACAGTTGGATGAGAAGAAAAAGAAAAGAAAAGAAAGAAGATCTGCCACCATGAATGAAATACAAAGCAAAACTGGCTCCTTTTCTTCTGAATTACCAAAGTAGAAAATCAGTTTATTTCTCACTCTTCTCTAAAATGACGCCCATCCTCCTGCTGCTCGTCTGTGACATTGTTTGAACTAATAATAATGATAATGACGGCGATAATAACGATCCGGTGAGATCCAGTAATGCTATTAGCCTAATCTGTTCTGTTGTGATGCAGATGAAGCCCACGAGCATGAATGCCGTTCCAACAGCAGGAAGGGAAGTCCTTTCAGAGCAGATTAGCTCCGAATGAAGGCCTGCGGCGGCTTTAAACCAACAGCACGCTTGTTTATTTATCCCCCAACGAAGGTGGGGAAGATGCGACCACTGCATGGAGGTCCATCCAGGCTTCGTTCAGAGCTGGAAGACGAGGAAACAAGTGCCAACCAACTCAGCCGATGTCAGCTGGGTTTTATTACATTAACAGCAGAGAAGTTGAACAAAGTGCGAAAGAAAACTTTACTGCAACATAACCAGATAAGAAAAAAACAACAGCCAGTGAGGTGTCAAAGGTTGTTTAATTCATTTATTTTGATCGGACTGGCATCAATCCAAAATCAGCGTTCACAATAAAAAGAAAAAAAGGCGTTTCACAACTGTTGCATCAAATTGTTTCTAGATTGACATACAGTTGTACATAAATCAACCAACCAACCAGCCAACCAACCAACCAACCAACCAACCACCCAACCAACCACCTAACCACCCAACTACCCGCCTAACCAAACCAACCAACCAACCAACCAACCAACCAACCAACCAACCAACCAACCACCTAACCACCCAACCAACCAACCAACTACCCACCTAACCAACCAACCAACCAACCACCCACCCAACCACCCACCTAACCAACCACCCACCTAACCAACCAACTACCCACCCAACCACCCACCTAACCAACTACCCACCTAACCACCCACCTAACCAACCAACTACCCACCTAACCAACCAACCAACCAACCAACTACCCACCCAACCACCCACCTAACCAACCACCCACCCAACCTTCATCTGTATAGCACAACCAGGGCTGCTCAACAATGACATGCTGCTGATGGGTCTGAATGCATCTGTAGCACAGTGAGGAGCAGACCTGTGGATGATGGTGGTGCCAAGGACAACAAAACAAAACCAGAACAGACCGAAATGCTGCAGGAAACATGAAAATCTAGTGGACGCCCCAGTACATCACCCAGATCAGGCCATGCAAAAGGCCCAAGAGCTTTATCTGAGACTGGACAGGCCTCAGTTGGCATTTTAAAAAACATGACAACACCGGTAGAAAACACCGAGCAAGAACGACTGAGGATGCAGGGAGAAAGTTGGTGCTGAAGGTGCTTTTACAGGCTGCAAGTCAGTCAGCTCGTTGATCAACTGCAGCTCATCGCCGCTGTTGTGTTTAACCAGCCAAGCTCTGAACATGCCGTTTGCCCAAACTGACGACTTACGTGATTGTCGTACATTTGTCGGACTGTAGCTTCATCGATCCAGTTTTTCCATATTGTAGGTTTGTCTGCCTCCACTTCCATGAGACAGCCTTCTCGCTCGCACCAAGAGCCCCTCATAAACACTGGTCCTGGGCCACAAGTCAAACTTCAGGTGTCGTCAGGACATCAAGGACTGGACGTCTACTAATGTTTTGCTCCTAAATTCTGATAAAACAGAGGATGTTGTTTGTGGTCCAAACACCTCAGGAAGGGATTAGATGGTCTTGTGATGGCCTCCAGTAAAACTGTGAGAAACCTTGGAGTTATTTTGATCAGGATTTGTCATTTAAACAGCAGATTAATCAGGTTTGTAAAACCGCATTTTTCCACCTCCGTAACATCTCAAAGATCAGGAGCATCCTCTCCCAGAGTGATGCTGGAAAACTAATTCATGCGTTCGTATCTTCTAGACTAGATTACTGTAACGTGTTGTTGGCTGGATGTCCAAGTAATTCTCTGAAGATCCTCCAGATGATCCAAAATGCAGCAGCGCGAGTGCTGACAGGAACCAACAAGGGGTGGTGGTCCTAACCTAACCCTCCAAAACATCTGTCAGTCATCCACAGATATCTGCAGGCCAGATTCTTCTCCCCATTTCTGTTAAACCTGGGAAGTGGAATAAGTTTTGGGAATTTTGCAGTCTCTCTTAAACCGTTTGATCTTTACTGTCTTTGGCATCTGTGAATAACTTGAGAAGTTAGCGGTCCCTGAGCTGGAAATACCTGAATCCACCCACACACCCACCCGTCCATCCATCCATCCATCCACCCACCCGCCCGTCCATCCATCCATCCACCCATCCGCCCGTCCACCCACCCATCCATCCATCCATCCATCCATCCATCCATCCACCCAACCGTCCATCCACCCACCCACCCGTCCACCCATCCATCCACCCACCCATCCATCCGCCCGTCCACCCACCCACCCACCCACCTACCCATCCACCCGTCGGTGTGATCTTGCCTCTCGGCCGTCGCACCAGCCAAGTATGCATTTTGAACGTTCGACATGCATGTAAAAGTACGTAAGAGCAGCATTACAATGACTGGTTGAGCTGACTAATACTGAAAACAAAAACTGCCACGCAAAAGCTTTCTTTTAAGATAATTTATTTTGTACAGTAAAACAGGGGTTCAGGTCATGCTTTGTGGAGAGGACAGAAAAGGATGAACTTGCATACACCCGAGATGTTACGGACTTCAAGGCCAACCGTTTCCCAGCTTTACATGGTTATAGAGTATCTTACAAAGATAGCTAGTCAATAAACTTGTCAAGTGCGACAAAGCATCTGAAATGAGATGTTAAGCCGTGAACTGCTACCACTGATGACGTCTTCAGGACCAACAGACTCTGCGGAGAGTGTTCAAGAACGCCACAAATCTCTAACAAACCTGCACCACATCACAGAAACAGAAAATCTGCCACACATGGCTCCAGCGTGCCAATAACTAAAAAAAGGCATTTTCAATTGAAATCAACATGTATATAATTATATACTTATATCTGCACCCCTCTTCAAAAGGCATGTGTGTTTGTTGGTTATGTTGTTTATGGGGGTCGTGTGGAGGCGAGCGTTGTGGGGTCTTGAACACGGCCCTCTCAGCTTCAGGCCCAGGTTGGGGGTTTGTTTCCCCTTTACTTGGGGGGCCTGTAGGCGATCTTCCTGCTCTTCAGGACGGACCACCGGTGTCTCTTCATGTAGTAGAGCAGAGGGATGATGATGGCAGAGCCCATCAGCAGCTGAGAGCACAAACAAAATCTGCCTCAGCATGAAATTTATCAGGAAGATATTCATGAGAGCCAGGTGTAACTGTTATTAAGACGACCGCCCTCCGAGCGTTGGACATGCAGGCTGAATAACGGAGGTGACCAACGTCTGCCCTCATTTACGTCCCTGGTGAACTGATGATGTTCCAGTGTTATCAAAATCAGTTACTCAACTTTGTTACGACACTGATGTGGAACCTTTGATTTTTTTTTAGGTTTGCGATGGAAACAATGATTGCTTCATGCTAGAAACGTATTTTAGTCTAAAACATAGAATGTCTGGTCAGTAGTTAAAAGGTGAAACTATTTAGTTAAGTGTAAAAAGTAATACCGTGCACTGAAAATCTCTCACGTTTCTTTAGCACTTCTGAAAACAATACCCGGCTGTGGTTACAGTCAGCAACTGGCCGCGTACCTTCAGTCCCATGCGCTTGCGTTGATCATGTTCTGGCTCGGCGGCCCATCTCAGGAAGGTGCACACATCTTTAGCAACCTGACTCATGGTGGCAGGGGTTCCTATAGCAACACAAAAACCCTTTAGTACCGTGCCCGTGTGTATGTTTGAGGATTTTCTCACTCGGCACCATGACTACACACAGTTTACTTACCATCGTCATACTCCAGAATCTCGTTGTAGATGGGCGGGGCCATCCCGATGGCCTGACCAGGGAAGTAGGGGTTGTAGTAGAGCCCTTCTCTCACGGTCACTCCTGCAGGTGGGTCGCAATACCCCGTCAGCAGGCTGAACACATAGTCCTCTCCACCATGTCTGCGGGCGGAAGACGGGTGTGAAAACTAATTATATCAACATTTAAAATGACGTTGTGACCTTTAAAAGCTCACTCTGACTTTTCTGTTCCGTCAGAAATTACCTGGCGTTGACAATGTAGCTGAGGTCTGGAGGAAGGGCTCCATTGTTGGCGACGCGGGCTGCCTCAGGGTTGGGGTAGGGCTTAGGGAAGTAGTCCGACAGCTTTCCTGGCCGGGTGAACATCTCACCATTCTCATCAGGACCATCCACTACCTCAACCTTAACACATCACACAGGATTAACTTTAACTATGGTGAAAAAGATTCAAATGTACCCAGACACAACCAGGTGTCACCATCTGCTGGCAGAACATGGTATTAACATCTGCAGACCATCCTCACGCCACCTCACCTCCTCAGCTATGGCTTTAACCTCGTCCTCTGTGTGTGACACTCCAACCAGGTTTCTGAAGGCAAGGTACTCCATACTGTGGCAGGCTGAACACACCTGTTTGTACACTTGGTAACCACGGCGAATGCTGCAGGGGCAGAGACAGAAAGACAACATGTGGTCACCAGGCTTCTGGCCAGAAAGTCGTCCAGCTGTTTTTGAACACCTCGTAAAAAGAAAAAACAAAATAACAGCATAGAGTTACATTCAATGCTGTAAAATATTTAAACTTTAACTTCCATTTTAGTGCCGGTTGATATAAAAATATCAACAAAAAGTAATTTATAGTGATATAGTTTATGCCGCTTTAATATGATGCTCACAGAACCTCCTCTGAAACTGGAAATTATAAGAACATGGAAGTGTTTGGGAACAACAGCAACTAGGACACAAAGTGGGAGGCTACGTAAACTGACGGAGCGGGTCAGCGGATGCTGAGGAGCATCGAGCCAAGAGGTGACCAACTTTCCGAAGAGTCGATCCTACAGACCTCCAAACTTCATGTGAACTTCAGATCAGCTCCAGATCAGTGTGCAGAGAGCTTCATGACTGGGTTTCCATGGCCGAGCAGCTGCATCCAAGAGAAACATCACCAAGTGCAGTGATGTAAAACACACGTCACTGGACTCTGGAACAGTGGAGACGTGTCCTCTGGAGTGATGAATGGAGCTTCTCCATCCGGTGATCTGATGGACCAGTCTGGGTTTGGCGGTTGCCAGGACAACAGTACTTGTCTGACTACATTGTTCCAAGTGTAAAGTTTGGTGGAGGGGGGGTGATGGTGTGGGGTTGTTCTTCAGGAGCTGGGCTGGGCCCTTAGTTCCAGTAAAGGAATTCTGGATGCTTCAGCAGACCAAGAACTTTTGGACAATTCCAGCTCCCAACTTTGTGGGAACAGTTTGGATCTGGCCCCTTCCTCTTCCAACATGACTGTGCACCAGAGCACAAAGCAGATCCATGAAGACCTGGATGACAGAATCTGGTGTGGATGAACTTAACTGGCCTGACAGAGTCCAGACCTCAACCCGATGGAACACCTTTGAGATGAATCAGAGGAGAGACTGAGAGCCAGGTCTTCTTATCCAACATCAGTGTGACCTTACAAATGTGCTTCTGGAAGAATGGTCACAGATTCCCATAAACACGTAAACCTTGTGGACAGCCTGTCATAGCTGCAAAGGAGGACCGACGTCATAATGAACCCTCTGGATCAGGAATGGGAGGTCACTGAAGGTCACGTGGAGTCGAGGCAGGTGAGACGATACTTTTGGACAGATAGTGTATATGTATATGGGTATATACATAAAAAAAACTTTAAGGTTGGGGGTCTTTGTTAAGGGGAGATTCATTAAAGTACATACTTAAGTATGGGTTATAACTTGTTGAGTGTCCCACTTTTCATTTTTGAGTACAAAAACATCCCTGCTTTCACCAATTCTAGATTCTAGAGTTCTAGATCCTTTTTCCAAATGGATCAGATCAGATGACCCAAATGTCCACTGGGGACCCATAACAACACGTGCATGCAGGTTAGGCCATCCAACACACCTTGCATGATCTAGAGAGGACAGAGGTCCAGCGTGGCTCCAGGGGTAGTGAGGGGGGTGCAGCTCCAAGTCAGAGGCCTTCACAGACTGATGCAGCATCAAGGCGAGACCAGCTCCACCAGCTGTGACCACACCTAGTGTTGTCAGGGCAACCTTCTTCTTACTTGGTAAACTGGCAAATGACATGTTGGCCTGTAAAGATAAAAAAGAGAGAAAGATATTTGTCTTGCCAACATTTGATGCTGTACAAGTATCACCCAGTGGAAGGAAAAGGAGAAAACAATAAAGTAACTGTGCCCCAAACACAATGTTTCATAAATGTTGGGAAGTTAATTGAGATAAAACATTCTTGGTCTTGTCATCCCACTATGTTATAAAGCTCACAGATTATTTGTGCTTCTGTATAATTCCTCAAAGAAATGTGTCAGTGACCAAGCCCTAGTGTTGGAAAACCACTGCAGTAATTATTTATGTGATAAGTCAGGAGAGTGTGAGTGAATCTTATTATTTAAGTTACCACACCATGTGATCAAAACACACTAAACAGACCACTACTACAAAGAATCATTGTTATAGTCAAAGTCAACAGATGCTTTCATTTAAAGCGACTTATACAGTGGCCAAAAAACAAAACCTCCAAACTGAAAAATGCCCTTTATTGAAAAAAAAAAAAAAAAAATAAAGAAAGAAAAAAGTGTACTCTTGCAGAATACAATTTTTGGACTATATTACTATTACGTGTTAAAGATACCAAATAGGAATTACTGTCTTGCAAACTGAAGATTTGAGAAATTTGCAGATAGGAGCTTTTCCATTTCAGCCACTGAAGAGAGAAGCAATCCAGCTTCAATAATGTTAAGAGACCCTTGTATTAAGATCCACGTCAATAAATACGAAAAGAAAACTATGTAAAGTGCTGAAGGAAGCCGTTAAAACATCACTTAATTTAAGCTTGTTGATCGGTTGTAATTGATACTAAAGGTGGTTTAAATGCACTGCAGTAATAGTAGAAGACGTTCCATCACAACATGCATCAAACTTGCCTCAGAAAACATGTGAAACATAAAAGTAATCAATAATTTGATAAGTATTTCTGTGTCTGTTGACCAACTGCTCCCCGGTCTGCTGGGAAAAAAGCAGCCCACTGCTCCTAGTGATGGTTAAAAGCAGAGGCAAATGTTGGTGTGTTTAGTGAGATATATACTGACAAGAATAATAACGTTTACGTTTAATTGGTTAATTATGAGTCTAAAATGCTAAAAGTAATGACAAACTATCAACAATCACCATTCAAAATTCAGGGTAATCTCAATTGTCCTTTCTGAATTCACACAGCAGGTTTAGTTCGTTGCATTAACCTTGTTTACATCGTGTGATCTGATCGAGCTTATGAAACTGCCCTTCACTGCTGCTCTCATAACCAGGCAGGGGATCACGTGATCACGCCCCTCACATCAACAGTATCTCGAACCATCCTCCATCTGTACCCCATCACAGCGCCACACTCAGGAAGGACGTCACCTAAAACCTTCAATCACCACAGTCCCTACAGAGGCTCCACAGAGCAGATGAACCTCAAAAACCGGTCAACCGGTGGAGAAAAAAGGAAAAGAAATTTCTAATCAGATTCCATTTACACAAGTTTTACTCTCTTTTACCAGCAAAGGATCAAAAACTTCCATTTAAATACGCACTTGTAATAGCAACATGTTACAGCTGCAAAAACTTGAAAAACAATAGATTAATTAACATTTCCAATCTGAGGATGATGAAAAGTCTCGATCCCTGCATGTGCAGATATACGTGTGTATATATACACACACATATATATACTTCTTTATACTACAATAATAGCACGAAGCTTTGATTTATCACGTTATACATGACTTCTTCTTCTTTATCATCATCATCATCGTCACTACAGACCCGACTCTTCCTCTCAACTGAACTCGGTAAACTTAGTTGTAACTCATTTCATTGTAAACTTGCCTTCTACCTTGTTTTTTAATTCACTAGCAGTCTAACGGACGGATCAGGACGCGTGCATGTGACAACGTGCACTGAAAATATGAGCAGCCCGGCTTTTCTTCCCCGGAAGTCCTCAGTCCTTGAACTGGGTTCCGGGTGTCTAGTTGAAGATCTTTGTTGCTAGGGCAACCCCCCTTCTTATTTAAAATAAGCGAACGTGACCAGTTCATGGACTGAAACAAACGCGTCTCCACCGATGACGCGGTGGAAAGTGAGCCGACAGCAGCGGCTAACCTGGGCTGGAGCCGGCTGGAGCCGACCCGGAGCCGGGCTGGAGCCGACCCGGAGCCGGGCTGGAGCCGACCCGGAGCCGGACGGACAAGGCAGCTCTCGGTGACCTAACCCTTTGGCTGCCGAACACAAGTACGACCCGTTTGTCAGTAGTAACCGGTTCTGTATCCACCAAGACACGCCGAGAGACCCGGACCCGGACCGGGACGCGGGACCCGGACTAGGACCCAAGCCGGGACCTGGACCCGAGCCGGGAACACGGGACCCGGACTCGGACCCAAGCCGGGGACGCGGGACCTGGACCCGGACCGGGACCGGGACGAGTCGGGACAGACGTGACCTTGCCTCCTCCGCTGCTAGCGGCTACGCTAACGTTAGCGCGCGGACAGGACGCTCAAGAGCAGCGTCCTTCTACTCAACTGCTGATGAAAATGCCACAGTTAACGAGACAGTGAAGTCCATAACGGTGTACTGGTCTACCGTAGGGGTCTTGAGAGTCTTCGCCGTGCTCAGGAGAACCCTCCCGTTCCCCGACAGGACCACTGCTCGAAGCGCCGCCATGTTCTGTTCACTTTGAACGGTCGAGACGAGCGACGAGCTGTTTCCGGGAGCGACCTTCAGAATAAAACATGCTTCCGTGAAGGACCCCGGTCACGTGTCAAAATAAAACCCTCGCAGTGTCTGCCACCAGGAACGTCAGTGTTGGCTGGAGACGATTAAAATGTAAGCGAGAAACAAACAAACGAAACAAGGCTTTATGACAGATCTATGACATTAAACTATGATGGATACATCAATGGACTGCACAATATTTTAGAGCCCCAAAGAATTTAAGCACCATTTTAACAGGCAAACATGTTGCTTATATTTTATACCTTCATGTCTGCCCAACCTTAAAAAAAGGTTTCATCTTTTTTGCATTTATATTTATCATAAACTTATTGTTTGTTAAGCATTTTTTATTTAGTATGTATTGCAGTGTGGTCAACTGAGGTTATTGTAAATGTGCTATGGAATAAACTTTAACTTTACTTGATTTAATTAGTCTCTTAGTGCTTCTATAGAACATGTTAATTACTCAATCTTTGTTCTTTTTAACATATGTTCATCATAACGTATTTTGTGTAACTGAACTGAATGTGTTCCATCAATTTTAAAAATAAACATTAGGCATGTATTTTATAATTTGAAACACTTTATACATCTGTATAATTTCTTTTAGTATCTCTTCATAATTCAGAGTAAAACATTTCTTTGTAAAATAAATGCAGGCAAAGTAAGCACTGTTTTTTTTAATAGCATAAAACATTGTTTTAATGTGTTCTTTAAATGCCTTCATGTATTTTGGCGGGGCGGGGGTGAGGTGCATTTATTTTCTTGTGCACCGACAGTGAGGGTACTGAAAGTCGTCTGCCTTTATTTTGAAAGTAAAAAGTAGGAAGTAGGAAACACCGCTGCTTCTTGCTAACTTCATTCAATTCTTACACAACAAATTTATACAATCTTTTTTTTTTGTTTTTTGTAACCATGTATTTTGTGTATAAGTGACATAACAACATAACTGAAGACAATAGTAAATATATATATCTACAATATGACCCCTCCCCCATTTAGATTAAGAAGATCAAATGTGAAGATCAGTTTTTAAGAAGTTTATCCATTTAAATTGCATCTTGAGTCTTCATACATTTAATCTAGTATACAGTTTTGTTGTAGTTAAGTCTGACACCTCTTCATAAATCCAATGTTCCAGACAGGAGCGGTTGTTTTAATGGCCCTTTGTTTTATTGTTTAAACTTGTTCCGTATGAGGCCAAAACTGCGTTGTACTGAACTCGTGTGCAGAAGCGACTTGGCCATGCAGCATGCAGCTCTTCTCAGGTAAAAACACAAAGCTTTGTGACCCAATGTCATGTGATGGAAGCAGGTTAGCACTGATCTGTTAAAGCCGGACAGTAAGAACTGTTTACAAGTGACAACATCTTAATATTAATTTTAGGAAGACTTAAAAAAAAATAATTTTAAAGTTCCCACTTCAATATTATATTAATACTTGGCGAAGAAAACAAACCTACACTGAGCTTGAAGTACTCATACCTGCTTCATGCAGAAGGCGGCAGCAGAGTTTCAAAAACTAAAACACGATTCAAAGACAAAACCGCTGAGACTGTAGACCTCACTCTGAAACTCACAAGAAACATGTCGAATTACTGTTCACATTTATGTGTTTTTTATTTTGAAGGGATGTTCACATTTCAGATGAATACAAATGTTGCAGGACAAGCACATAGAGTTTCATGGAGTAAGTATCTACAAAGATTTATATGGAACTATGAAATGCAGCGTCACTCCAAAGCCTGTGATATAAGGATGACGCATGAAGCATCCAATGATGTTGTGGGTATTAACTAACATCAGATTCAACCTGAACATTTCAGATGGTGGTGAGACTAACTGCAGATGGAAGCTGGCTGTCAAAGGAGGTTGATAATAAGCGATTCATCAACGGGATGAATGAGCTCCAACCAAGCTCCAACCGAGCTCCAACCGAGCTCCAACCGAGCACCAACCGAGCTCCAACCGAGCTCCAACCGAGCTCCAACCGAGCACCAACCGAGCTCCAACCGAGCACCAACCGAGCACCAACCGAGCTCCAACCGAGCACCAACCGAGCTCCAACACTCTAACTTCTGTGCTGAACCCACAGACTGCAAATACGATGGACGAAGCCTCATAGGTCACATGACCCGTTGATTTGAGTTTGTTTTTCTTCGCGTTGAGCGCGGAGAAGGGTGGTGTTTGGTTGAAGCCAGTGCAGAAGTCAAAGTTGTAGGTCCTCAGCGGAGCTCGAGGGTCTGGCTCCAAAAAACGAGTCAGTCTCCATGGGTCCCCCATGTGTGATTTCATGTCCACAACAACTATTCCCGGGGTGTTGTGCTACATGACAAACATATATAAAGCAACAACAAGTATTTTGAATTAATATAGAATAATAATGGGACTTTCGATAGGCAGCCGGTATCTCTGGCTATAATCATGTTCGCTTAGCACTTTCTTGACTACTGAGCCGTTGCTGTGTACAGGGATATACAGACATTTCATTAAAACTTCGGAAAATTGCATCAACTTGTGGAAAAATACATTTTGTTTACTTACTGGTTTGTTTACTTCTCACCTCAGTAATGACTGACAATCAAGCCTTTTTGGGTGATGTTATTGGGGATGAAGCTCCAGTCCGCCTTTAAAGCGCTCCAAGATTACGGATTAACTTCTCTGGAAAAGGATTTCTGTCATAGCGAAGACTGGAGCCCTGCAGGCTGCGAAAGTTGATCTTCTCTTCAGTGGAGTTGGAGCAAAGATGAGAAATGGTTTGGAGGATTCCTGTTTGCTGTCTGGATCAGTCCAGCTCGCTACAAAAACAGTTTTCTTACCTTTTATATGGGAGTCTTTCTTCCGTTTCAGTGTACAAAACCGGTAGTTTTATATTGGTGAATTGAAAACTGCTGTCCTCATGAGACACTTCAACTTTGCAATAATTTTATGATTTTGAATCATTTCATTCATTTTTGTTCCCCAGTGTGCAAAGACAGCTGTTGGTGACAAATTTATTTCAGAAAGAGCACAAGTTAACATCGATGTTGGGATGTTTTGATCAGCTGTACGTTCATATACTGTGCAGTTGTTTCCAACAAGTCTAAAGTTAAACAGTGCAGATCTGTACAAAGAAGAAATTCAAGTTATTGAAACAAACAGAACTGCAAACTGGCAAACTTGCATATTTTATGGCTGTTTGCTCCGTTTCCATCAACTTTTCTTTTTGAGTGTTTTTCTTCTGTGAGGGATAATTCACAAGTGTTTTCTTTCCAAATTATTTATGCATCAACCAGGGTGTGAACACCTCTGTAATGACGGAGCCAGCGGTGTGGAGTACATCATGCAGCGGTAATCAGAACTGACAGCTGAAGCTAATGTCTCAGAACATCATAATAGATGCCATGGCTGCGTGCTGTGTAATTACGATCTAACTAATTGTCACCAAGATTATGGTTTGTGGATCAGTCGCTGTGACAGCGTGTGATAGAGGGACTCAAAAGGCAGATGCTAATTCAGTTTTAGTTTCACTGACATCTTTTCACGTCTATCTGCATAATTCACTTGGGTTTAAAGTACAGCGAGTGGCTTTTCCACAGCCAAATGTTGCTGTGCTTCGAGTCCATGACATTTGATGCTTTAATTGCATTGAGGTGTGCAGCTAAATAGAGCAGGTGGTTGATTTAATTGCTTTTATTCCTCCCCTCACAAGCTGCAGTGGCTGTACCACAGAGATGTCAGGATAAGAACGTTCTCCCTAGATTCTATATAATTACTAGCAGTTTCTGCTCACTTTGTTCCCCACAATCATTTCCCCAAGTATGCATTGTTCTATGAATCAACTAGCTGTGTGAAACAACAGAAGCAGAGTTGTTAAAAAGCTTTTTGTTGTGCACTGAATTGCATAACCCTTACCTCTACATGGATGAAGGTTTTCATCTGGACAGAAAACTTTGTCTAAAGCTTCTGGCGTGCAAGCATCAAAAAACCATAAAAATACATGTCAATTATATCATCGGTAAAATACACAAAATTCCCAATGTTTCTTTGAAAAGAAAAGTCACTTCAGTTGAATATTTATGTGTCCTTTGTTTGAAGATTGCGAATGCTCCTTGTGATGTGGATCAAAGAGCAGGAGTACCCTGCACTATTCACTTCTCATTAGAGCTCATTCAGAGTTCTTTTTCTGTTCTTTTGTTTTGTTTATTCTCTCACAGCAGTCCATTACCGTCACTGAATCAACTCTCCTCTCACCATGCCTTTGTTAAAAGTATTTGTGTCTCCACAGCCTAGTTTTTCTTTTAAATCTTTCAAAGATCTTTCACCAGTCACGCTTTCAAAGCTGAGTCCCGCTCCATAAATTAACTACAGCCTGGGCTCTGATGCATGATGGTAAAATAAATTCATTTATGCCGCAAGAAAAAAGTCAGACAAAAAATAAAACATACTCTCTTTCAAATATCCAGTTTTACAGTGATGTCCAAAGGTTAGTAGCCATGATTTAAATACTGTTTTGTTTGTGTGTAAAAACATAAAAATCACAGATTGGTGGTGGGTTTTGTTAATTATGTTATTTCTGGAAATTCCGGGAAAATTGGCAGGATGGCCGACAAAGTTATGTCGTTGTGCACCATGAGTTGTTTTTGTCAAACATGAAACCCTCCATAATCAGCCCATTTCTGTTTTTTTTTTTTTGTTTTTTTTTTTTAGAAATAAAGTGTGTATCAGGACTTTAAAAAAAGAAAAATAAAACGCCTGGCCTTCACTGCATCAGCTGGATGTGAAATCTATAGAAACCAAAACTTTGTGTACTAAGCTGTAAATAGGCTGGATATTCTAACATTATGATAAACTGACATTACCTCTTTTTCGGTGCCTTAATGTTCACTTGATGAGCTGCATTTTTTCCAACTTCTGCAAGTTCAATTCCTCCAAAAACCAGCTGAGTACATTTTTTATCCGACTGCGAGATTAGATTTGCTTGTGTCTATGTGCTTGAAGAGAAGTCTTCGTGACTGGATGGGAAGAATCTGCATGTCAAGCGGTACGTTGCACACACATGCACACATCCTGAGCTGCACTAGTGACCTTCTATAAACCTCTGCACTGTCACAAGACCTTCCAAGTGGCACCAGACACTGATCAATACATATATTAATGAGAGTGTGCTTATCACCACCCAGACTCCTTGAAACTCACGAGGAGCTCATTTGTTCGGTGATGGATTATGAACTCGTACAAAATAGTGTGAGCATCAAACTGTCTTTGTCCCCTGAAAAAAGGGAACTTGTGGAGATGAGCATCGTATTTTGGCATAAGGAAGGTGGAGCAAAAACAGGAGTTGCTCGATTCTTGTAGTCCCGGATGGTATTTTTTACTTTTTTCATTTAAGTTTCTTAAGTGGAAAACTTTAATGGTATTTGTGTTTTGTTTCAATTAACAGCATGTTTTGTTCAAGGAGGTAACTGACTAAAAGCCTGAGACTCGGCTGAGACGGAGAGGAGGCACGAGCACTTTGAACTGAAGAACTGAAGGAAGTGTTTCTGCACTCTTCTTCTGTCTAAATTCAACCACAAAAGTTCCAATTTCCTTTCGACAAAGTTGCCTTTTTTTTCTTTGTAATAAATAATGTTTATATTTTTATTATGAAATGTGTGATGGAGGGGACCTTTGCACAATAAAATAAAATATAATCACTTTAAGGCAACAACTTTGACTTTCTAAGCTAAAAGAAAAGAAATAGGGAATAATTTCACATCTGTAACTTGTGGTTCATTCACGCATCTTTGCTCCTGCATGCTCGATTCTCAATCATCCAGGCCATACTCACTCCAAAAAGCTTAAATAGAAGTGACTGGACTTCTGTTGTTGGTTCGTGAAGATGTTTCACCAACATAAAACAGAGATGGGGGTCTCAGGTTTCAGGTGTCCAGCACTCATGATAACCCACCGGAGACTCGGGTTGGCCTCTGACTTCACTGTCCCACCACAATGAATAACCCAACAACAGCATATACGTTGGAAACTTCCCACCAGTCAATCTTCAAAAAGAAGAAACCTTTTGGATGAGAGAAGAAAACCGCTTCAAGAACAGAAATGAAGTCCAGTTGCCCTCCATTCAAGATCTTTAGGACGAAAATCTTTATTTTTATAACCCAAGTAGCAGGTAACAAGGTAGGTGTGACTGCCTTAGCTTCCTGAGGAAGTAAACTTTCTGCTGGGCCTTTCCCACCGGTTGGGAAGTGTTATGGGATGAAGAGTAGTAGAATCCAAGGAACCTGAAGCTCTCTACCCTCTCGACATCTTCCCCGTTGATGTAGAGGGCAGGGTGCGCAGTGCGCCTGTTTCTCCTGAAGTCCAATTCTTTTGTTTCGGAAGTGTTCATGTCCAGATTATTGCAGAAACTCTACTCTTGTCAGATGCTGGACCTCCTCCCTGTAGGTTTACTCAATGTCATGTCCTATCAGTCCTACAATGGTGGTGTCATCAGCAAATGTGATGATGGTGTTGGTAGAGCGATGGGGGAGCAGTTATGAGTGAAGAGGGAGAAGAGGAGAGGGCTGAGGACACCCCCTTGTGGTGTTCCAGTGTTCAGGATGAGAGTGGGGGATGTGCAGTCTCCCATCCTGAAATGCTGGGGTCTGTTGCTTAGGAGGTCCAGTATATAAACGGACTCTTTTTAATATCATAAGTGTCTTAAAATATAAACTATCAATATAGAATATAGTAAAGATTTAATTTGATTTTCAATATAACTGAGTAGGACAGTTGTGTTTTCTATTAGATTTAGTCAGATGACAAATTGTTTGAGGACAGGACTTGTTTAGGACTTCAAAGGCCGTCTCCATAAGAATGTCAGATTAGCAGTCAAATTCTTCATAATCCCTCTGATTTGAATCTTGAAGACACATATTTTGTTTCACACAAGTTCACTACAATGATTTATAGACACCATCCAAGACAGAAAAGAGGACCTGTGAGCAGTCCTCCCCACAGCACTCAATTCTACATCCTTAATCAACTCAATGGCCTAAAAAGTTTCCAAGAAGCCTGCAAAACACAAAACGTTCTCCTGAGAGAAGAAAACAACAGTCTGAAGATTCCACATCGGAGTTTCTGCAGAAAATGAAGAGTCTTCAGCTGAGTAGCCAGCTCAGTCTTAAGAGCAGCTTAAACAGCTGGAGGATGGCAGAAAACTCTTCATCAAAAGAACAAGGAGCTAGACGAGAAAGTAGAATATTTAAGAAAAATTAAAAAAAAAATACAGACCTCCAGCGCAAAAACGAAGAACGCGTAAAAGAGAAACGTTAGACATACAGAAGGACTGAAGACATGAAACGAATACATGACATAGAGAAGACAGATTGATGGAGGGAGATAAAAAACATGCTGCAAACTGCAAAACAATTCCTGCATTCAGTGCATCAAGGCACAACCTCACACCTTGAAAGAACAAAGCTGGACTGGGATAAAAATAGTAATAATAATAATAAAAAACCTGGCTGTCTTAAAAAAGGCTCGTTCTCAATAGTGATGATATGATTCGCCTTTAAAAACCATTAACAGTTAACAAAGGTTTGACTTTATTGCAGATGTTCTTTAGGGTTTGGCTGTTGCATGCATATTAATAAGAAATTCTGAGATTTCAGATGAACTTTCAGTCTCGTGTGTTTTAATTTAAACCCTTCACCTCCTCCATCTCTGAGTTGGTAAGGGGGCCGTTGGTAGTGTGGCTCAGTCGGAGGTTTTCTCATGTTCAGAGTGCTCTGCAGTTCTGTGGAAGCCTATTATCTGAGCTGATGTTCGTTTTTCTCTGTTCTATTGCAGTCTGAAAACAACGTGCTGGATGCAAACTCTGTCTGTCTGATGTGGAGACACCACAAACTTGGTCTTGGACAATATTACCTGCTTGCTAATAAGCTGTTCTACTTTGGTTATTTGGTACAGTAAACTTTATTGTTCTTGTTAGTAAGGTCCATTGACTAGTTTGAACACGGTCCTGTGATCGATGCTGACCTGTGCACGACGTGTCCTGCTGGAGGGCTCCAACCCTCCAACCCAATCCTGAAGTGGACGGCTGGTTTAAGGACAAACTTACTCTAAACGTGGCCTGATTACTTTCACGTGACTAAATCCAACCTTCACAAAACAAAGTTAAAAATAGATATCAGAAATTACAATTGACTGTGTCCAAAAGGGAAAGTGGACAGTCAGTCCCAAAGGCGACTTGAATTGGATCGTGTATCTGTGCAATGTTGACCTAAAATTGTCTTTCTCCCCAGTTTAACTATAACAGAGCCAGACAGCAGTAACAACTCGTTTCATGGGAACCATCAGCACATCATAGTGTTGGGTCGGCGTGCAAACCAGAACTCATTTGATCGGGACTCTGCAGTCGATACACCAGTGGGCTACAGAGCACAGCTGGACTTCTGTAGGTTTTCTACAAGACAAATTCTTTTTTCCTGTTAATGTGCAAATCCATGTGAGGCTTAATCCCTCTACGTGCTTTATTTACTGTTTGTTGTTGGAGTCAAAATGAACCAGAGAAAAAGAACGATAGAATCAATGCTTGAAAGAACATATTTGGGTCTGAGGTGGCCACTAATAACGCCACGCTGCGACGTTGTTTGGGGCCTGAGGCTTGGAAACATCTCATTCAGTGAGTAGATCAGCTTTGCAAGGGCACTGTGACATCACAGACCCAAAAAGGTTACGGTAGCTTCCTTTGGGACTGATGCAGTTATACACTACTTTGGGTGAAGTCAGGCCGCTTGCGTCGGTGTGTGAGACGACAGTCTGAGGAAACGGATGGTTGCTAAACATGAACACCCCTCGGTCTTCTCGCTGTGGTAAATTGCACGGTCGTGAACTCTTGGCTACAGGATGGTGATTTCACTGTTTCTTCTTCATCGCTGACTCATCTTTTATGACGATGTTGAAAATCCGTCCTGCTGCCGTTAACCGTTGCGGCCCATTTGATTTGAACTCAGCAGCGTCGTGCGAGCTCTCCGGGCCACGCAACACACTCGAATCTCTGCTTTCAAGACCGGTCTGATCGGTGGCTGATTAAAAATTGAGATTGGATTAAATTTTTGATATGAACACGTTTCCCCGGTTGTTTGATTTTTCAGGCTTGAAGAATTATTTTGATGCTGGTGTTGTTCGGCAGGGAACACGGACGTTTTTATTGTGTGTAGGGAAGAATGATGTTGGAAAAAACCAAAAAACACTCAGGCAGAGCCCGTGTTGGTACAGAAAACAAAATTATTTCAGTCACTGACATAAACAACCTGACCCAGTAGCATGAGTACACCTTGAAGATCAGCCCAAACAAGGTACATTTTTAAACAAGGCTCCGTAATTTACTCAAACATATGGACACCACCAAAACCAAATAAAAAAAGGGACATTTGCTCTGCAGTAATGGTTTTATTTCATCTCTGAGCTTCCTCGAATTTATCTTCTGTTGCTCACGGGCAGAACTAGTCCTGTAATTGGTGAGAAATTTCCCTCTCACACACTTAGGAACACAGCAAGAAGGAAGTAAGCACTTTTGATGTTGATATTGTTTACAGCTGCAGGTTAAATCTCCTGAGCCTCGCACCGACTCAACCTGAAGCTCTCTACAGGCTGTTGTCACCTTTAACGGCTGCACTGCTGCCTGTAATCCATCCTGACAGGGAAGAGCAGCCAAGGAGACCAGACAAAGTTTCACGCTTCACCTGCCTCCATTTGGTAGCTACTTTTTATTACGCTTCACCTCAAAGAAATCAGAAGTGAAAGGCTCCACATTCGGTCAGTCAGCCCCAATTGGTTTTATTTTCTAATCAAGTGTGCTTTTTTTTTCTTTTAAAACATCAGATCTCTGTTGCTTCTGTTGTTTCTTTTAAGCACTATTATATTTACAATAAGCATTGAAACAAGCAACACAAGCGCTGATGCAGCTACGCTCCCTCGGTTACAGGCGTAGGTGACGCTCCGGAGCCAGGAGGAGAGGTACAACACATACAGAGGCTCATTTTCACTTGTGCTTGGACCTTCCTCTCATCTTTCTTTGACAAGATCCAATATACTGTGGGATTTCCTAAAGAGAAAAGGAGTTCAAAGGGAGAACTTCGGTGGAGACAACAGAGCGTCCAGCCATTTGTCCCAGCTGCGTTCATCCTTGTGAAAAACCTACCGCAGATGTCAAAGTCCTGGAGTGGCTGAGACAAACAAGTTGCTCAAGAAAGTATCTCAGGAGTCGCTTTAGTATTTAATGTTTTCCCTAGTATTTCAGATTATGTACAAGCCTGAGTCTTTTGACTAAGGAAAATATGATACTGCTAATATTAAAGACAGCAATTATAAAACAAGACCAATGTTGTGATATTACAACAAGTACTCAGGTAATCTCTCTGGTAAATCCCAACAGAGACTCACTGAAGTGACAGAGGGCCTAACGTGTGCTGACCTTTCAGATAACAGGGCTGGAGTCATTCCCGGGCTGGGCTTCACACTGTTAGGGAGAATATTAGTGATGGTGTTTGATAGTATCAGCGTTTGCTTGTCCAGATGAGCTCTGATCCGCTTGAATCTCATTTATCTGAATATGGTTCAGCTGGTCTAGCCTAGAGTGTGCTGCATATACAGAACTGCAGATAACTATTTTTAATGATCAAGACAGTTTATTTACTTTATTCAGGACAGACTGAGGCAACATCCCCAGAGCTCCGCCTGACTGGCCCTAACGCGACTCCAACCTCAACATCCAAGCCAGGGGAGGACTGGCAGTCTGGGATACCGTTTTCTCACATTTCCGTCACATTTCCTTCACATTTCCTTCACATTTCCATCACATTTCCTTCACATTTCCGTCACATTTCCTTCACATTTCCGTCACATTTCCTTCACATTTCCGTCACATTTCCTTCACATTTCCGTCACATTTCCGTCACATTTCTGTCACATTTCCTTCACATTTCCTTCACATTTCCATCACATTTCCTTCACATTTCCTTTACATTCCCTTCACATTTCCGTCACATTTCCTTCACATTTCCTTCACATTTCCGTCACATTTCCTTCACATTTCCGTCACATTTCCGTCACATTTCTGTCACATTTCCTTCACATTTCCGTAACATTTCCGTAACATTTCCGTAACATTTCCTTTACATTTCTGTCACATTTCCTTCACATTTCCTTCACATTTCCTTTACATTTCCGTCACATTTCCGTCACATTTCTGTCACATTTCCGTCACATTTCCTTCACATTTCCGTCACATTTCCTTCACATTTCCTTTACATTTCTGTCACATTTCCGTCACATTTCCTTCACATTTCCGTCACATTTCCTTCACATTTCCTTCACATTTCCGTCACATTTCCGTCACATTTCCTTCACATTTCCTTCACATTTCCGTCACATTTCCTTCACATTTCCTTCACATTTCTGTCACATTTCCGTCACATTTCCTTCACATTTCCTTCCCTCCAAAGTGTTTAATGACTGTTGGCTCATCATGTGGTGATGCAGATGCAAATAATAAATGCAGAACGGAAAACCTGGTAACGAAAGGGGACACATTGAAAAAAGTCCCTCTTTTTGCTTATGGTGGCATATTTTTGAGTATCTGAAGTGACTTCCAACTGAGAAACCTCAACACAACAGAACCCTGTCACTTTGCTTAGGACTTCTTCACCTTACTGATGTGTGACTCAGTGAGCAGTTCAGGTACAGTGGTTTTATTCCAGCAAAACAGGATGCCATAAACGCAGACATAAACACATGCTTGAAAATGGAGCTTTTATACGCCATCCCAGGATAATTCTGACCAAAGAATGCCACATTTCCCAGAAGCTTGGGTGCGTCTGTTAGAGCTCGTGAGACCAGTTGTCTCAGCAGTTTTATTTTCTGTTTGTGACTCCAGTATTGAGCGCACCAAACGAAAGGGGACTTTTCTATCTCACAGAGTCTCTCTTTCAGAACTCAGTAAATTTTACTTGGTCTTTGCTGTTACTTGTGCTGTCACGTCAGTTTTGTGTCTGCACACAGTGCTTTTATATGCAAACTCCCAAGTAGTGTCCATCACTTTGTTCCCCTTTGTGGCTGAAATGGAAAGCGGGCCCATGTATATGTGTAACATTTTACAATTACAGAGATTAAAAAAAAGCAGCAAAGAAAACGCATGGGTGCCCTGCTTCAGGGAAATGATAACACTTCCTCTATTGCTGACACACATCAGGAGATTAGACAGTTTCATGC
>CM026203.1:31290781-31300781 GCA_014839995.1 Xenentodon cancila | reverse complement strand
TGGTTGGAGCGTGACATGTGCACCATACCTGCTTGCCGACCTTCGCGACCTTATAAGGTTAGAGATGAGATGAGGCTCCGTTATTCCAAACAGGAATGCTGTAACACATCAAGAACAAAATATAGAAAGGATAATTAAGCATTTGCAGCAGATATCAAGTAAGGATGAAATAAGTAAGAATCAAGATAACAGTTGTTAAATATAGTATAAGGTAGTAAAATCAGAGTGAAAACATATCAGATTAGTTGTTTAAGAACAATACTTTGGACACCTGAGCCACGAGATGTTTTTCACACTGATGACTTGAAAATGTGTACGTCTAAATTTGTGTGCATAATAAACATGAAACATGAAAATGAACATTGTAATTTGTCTGTGTGATTGTTCATGAAGTACTGACCCATGTGTCAGAAGTAAGACTTTAGACATGACGATAGAGAACCACTAAAGCGGAGGTTGATTATAATATTGGTATTTATTCAACTTGGTATTGGCATGAATTTTGTAAGGCACAAAACGCGGCATGTTTGGCTCCGCTGTGAGACACTGATACAACCAGTCAGCCCAGAGATGATCGTGAGTGGCCCTCACAGTTGTGATGGAGACACGCCTTGATACCACACCTCTCTGGCCCTGCAGAGCCGTTTCCATCAACATTTCTCTGAGTAACTAGTTACGACCGCTGCTTGGCTCACATTCACTTGTTCTCACCCACAAGTGCTCGTGGGAAAACAGAATTGCTTCCTGCTTCATTCACAGAAAAATAAATACATTCAACTAAATGAAATAAAAAGAATTTAAGTCGCCCAGCAGAGTGATCTTGAGCATTGCCAACTGTGAACAGCTGCTTTCTCTTAATAATTTCTCTAAAAGTTGGTTTTCTTTTGGTTGCCACTTTGATTGACTTACTCACATTATTAAGTATGGGTGAAATTAATATTCAGCGGCTTAAATTCTGCATTTAACGACCTCAGGATACAGTGTTCTGTATGTTGGACAATATTAAAAGCTTGTAGTCCACAGAGAGCATGGTTAGTTGTGCCCACAGAGCATTTCTAAAGGTTCCCACGTACCTCTCGGAACAGTTTGGCGGAACAGCACTGAATCTGAATCCCCGGTGACCGATACAGGAGAGCCTGGGTGCTGCGTCACAGCCGTCCTGTTCACCCTAACCCCAGCTGCTCGCTTATCTGATGATGACTTTACAACGTAAACCTTTTAGAGGAGAACCAATCATTTATTTGTTGGCTGTAATATTTATATTGCACACTTGTGACATCCAAGATAAATGTATTTCTTTTGTTTTATCCTCTTTAGAAAATGATTGATACATAAAATGAGTAGGAATGAGCTGATTTTTTTTGCAAAAAAGTGATGCCTGCTGCCTTGTAGATCATTTACAAATCTCCAAAAGGTTTTTCCAGTCAGTCCCACCCCAATGGCCTCAAATATGTCCTTTTGCCAGAACCAAGTCTCCTTAAACTGCAGACGGTCCCCTGTAACATCACCTTTTAACACTCATGGTTTAACTGTGTATTTCTGCTTATTTCATAGTGAAATAATTGCAGGCTGTTGTAAAAGGGCCACTTTTTTCACGCATTATTCTGTTATTCTGCTAATCTATTATTCCACCACTCAGGATCCTGACTCTCGTCCGGACGCCAGTGTTGCTGCCAGCTTCCAACAGTGCAGTACACGCACGCACGCACGCACGCACGCACGCACGCACGCACGCACGCACGCACGCACGCACGCACGCACGCACGCACGCACGCACGCACGCTGTGTGTAAGTAGAGCTAACATTAAGAATTCGTTGTTGTCGGATAACGGGTTGACAATCAGGTATGTTATTTAAAAGATCTGCCTAATCTGATCTTTATAGCACATATTTGTAAAAGTGTATAAAGGCGTGAACAATGTTTTTGTTCAGAAAAGCAGCTGTTTTTTTTGTGTGATTCGATGGTCACGCCCCAGGAGTGCTCAACTCCAAGAAGAGCCGTGTGATTGTTTGTGAGGGAACAAGTCCTGGTTGCCTGTGAGCAACAAATGAGCAACAAATGTCCTCTAGTACACCGCTGACGTTAAACGGGACAGTCCCACGCCACAAAGGAAACTAAGGAACGCTGCTGTGCATGGCAGGGTTGACAGGTGACAAATCCTGCTCTCCAATATGAACGCTGCTGTCCATTGTTGTTGGAAATGGGATCTATGATGTTTTATTGACTTAGTGTCACTCAACTCTCGCTCCGATAACGTTTTTCACCAGTACTGATAGTTTGGTGTCTGAGGCCCGACCTCATCTCTCTTCATAGATAAGATAATACCTGCATTAAGATATTCGAATAAATGAAGAAACACCTAAAGCCTCGATGTGTCCCGACCCCAGATATGGATCCCACAGGCAGATGCTGGTGTGGTGGTGGGGTTTTGGGAAAGTAAGCTTGGCTGTTGTGCATTGGTTGGCAAGGCAGAGATGGGCCGCGTTTGCTCTTTTAATTAGAAAAAACAACCAGATGTCATAACTGGAATGAACAATGCAGAGGGTTGTTTGATTGTCAGATCTGAAGAAGTCTGTACTCAATCGGACTCCACCAGCATCTGTGATGCCGAGCTCTGAAGGACACTCAGGGAACAGGTTAAAAGTCCAAAAGGGGATTTTTTATTTCTCCCAGGAACGCCACAAAAGCAATTCAATAACCAAGAAGAAAACAGGCCCGTAAAAGAGGTCAAAGTAACCAAAACTATCCTCAAATGATTGATAAACAAGACTTACTCAAAGAAACTGACGTGTCTGATGAGCCTAACTAGGACCCACAAAGTGAAACCCCGTTCACCCCATGACACCGAGGTTCAGTTTGGTCCAATTAGTCTGCTCCGCCCTATGGCCACCTGCTGGTTCCTCAGCCAAGGTCCGGAGCAGCAGCTCGCGTCTGGCTGTGGACGCAGCCGTCACGCCATCATGTCCTGCTGTTTCGTCAGGTGACCTGTCGCATCAGTGATCAAGCCAGAAGATCTCTTCAGTTTCGGATTACAGGTACAAAGGAAAACCCACTGAGCCTCCATTAATGCTTCATTTTCAGAACTAAAAGCACTTATTCAGTTTAGAAGTAGAAGACCCAGAGGCCAGAGGCCGTAAGCCAGAAATGACAAACAAAAGTCTTTATTTACACAAACATCCAAAAACTGAAAAATGCAAAAGAAGTGACACACTTGTGGACAAGATTTTACAATGAAACAAAACAGGAATAATATAATAATAATAATTAGTCAATTCAATTCAATTCAATTCAATTCAATTCAATTCATTTCATTTCAATTCAATTCAATTTTATTTATAAAGAGTCTATTACAACACTAGTTGTCTCCAGGATCTTTCCAGAGACCCAGAACATGACCCCCGAGCAATTATTACATAAACAGCGGCAGGTAAAAACTCCCCTAGTGGAAGAAAAACCTTAAGCCAAACAGTGGCAGGAAAAACTCCCTTTTAAGAGGGAAGAAACCTGGATCAGGACCTGGATCATGAGGGGGAAGAAACCTGGACCAGGACCTGGATCATGAGGGGGGACCCTCCTGTCGAAGGCCAGCCGGGTAGAGCAAGAAATAAGAAAGAATAGAGACATAGAGACACCGTCAAAAGTTATTATAATAATAATACAAAACAGGAATCCAAAAGTGAAAGAGCATCCGCACACACACACACACACACACACACACACACACACACACACACACACACACACACACACACACACACACACGCACACACTAACACACACACTAACACACACGCAGACACACTAACACACACACACACACACACACACACACACACACACACACGCACACACTAACACACACACTAACACACACACACACACGCACACACTAACACACACACACACACACACACACACACACACACACACACACACACACACACGCACACACTAACACACACACTAACACACACGCAGACACACTAACACACACACACACACACATACACACACACACACACACACACGCAGACACACACACACACACACACACACACACACGCACACACACACACACACGCACACACTAACACACACACTAACACACACGCAGACACACTAACACACACACACACACAACACACACACACACACACACACACACACACACACACACATGCACACACACACAACACACACACACACACACACACACACACACACACACACACACACACCACACACTAACACACACACTAACACACACGCAGACACACTAACACACACACACACACACACACATACACACACACACACACGCACACACACACACACACACACACACACACACACGCATGCACACACACACACACACACGCACACACACACACACACACACACACACAACACACACACACACCGCACGCACACACACACACACACACACACACGCACACACACACACACACACGCACACACACACACACACACACACACACACACACACACACACTGGACTGTAAAGTGGCTGCTGAGGAGATTGTGATGATTTCAAGGCCAAAATCACTGCATTGATGAAAAGGAGACGCTTCACAAGGTCTGAGCTGGTCTGGGTTAACAGTTTTACTAGATTCATATTTAAGTATCTTATTCTATCACATTGGATCAGCAAAAACAAATAAAATATTGAGGCAAAGAAAAGAAACAAAGCAGCGCTGCAGAGGTCATTGATATAACTGTGGACAAGGCAGCTCTTTATAACTTCATTTCAGGTCGGTGAATAAAAACTACAGTTATTTTCTGTCTTTTCTCCTCTTTGTTTATAATATAAATTTATGATATGATGATCAAAGCCTATACACTCACCCTCTATTGTTTTATTTCCAACTCTTTTTTGCTGATAGCTGTTTTTAAGCATCAGCCAAGTTGGACAAAAACCCTTTTATTCATGCTTTAATCATTTGATTTTGTGATTTGTTTTTCATGCATCAACCCAATTTTCTTTTTTTATAAAAGCACTTTACCACACAATAGTTGTTTAAGGTTCTCCTTTACATAACAAAAGAATTCAATTCTGATTAAAAACGAATGCAGCCAAGAAAAACTAAGAACAAATACAATAAACTGCAGGAATTTAGGTCACTTTGAGCGTGAAGATGTGTGTTTCATCTGGTTAGAAAGCACAGATTGAAACCAGCTAAGAGATCCCTGTTGGACGTCCACGGTTCAAAGACGCCGGCGAATCTCAGAGTGCACTCTGGTGCCAACTTCTCTCCTGTCCAAATGAGACACAACTGGACTTTCAAAATCAGGCATTTTCAGTGGTTCGTGTCTCAACATATTTTCTCTCTTTTTTTAAATGAAAAATCAGAACTTGTAAGAAACCACAAACAATCGTGTTTTTAACATTGTATTGAATTACTGTTGTGTGTATTGACAACGGTGAGCGCAACATTTGGTTGTCGACATACGAAGTTAGAAGCACCTTGGTGTATCTGTAAGGACACTATCCACACCATCACCTGAGTGGAATAACATTTGGATTCTTGTAGGAGGCATCAAATAGCTATTTATTTTGATGTAGCTCCATTGCCCCAAGTGCTAAGATGAATTGCCATTTCGCTGCAAACACATGTTCAGTTTGAATCCATTTTCCTGCAGGGGTTAATAAGTATTTCTGCCTCTGATTCTCATTTGGATTAACTCAAAACATTCCAGCAACTTATCCAAGTGCTTCAGAGTGGATCAAACAAACCGGACCATACTAGGAGGATGATATAGTCACATATTGTGTCTATATATGAACTCAATTCCATCTGACATAGGTCTCCTAGTGACAATAATAGAGGAGATGTAAGATGCTGTCACACCACATGACTTTCAGAGTCCTTCAGATTGCTGGAATGTTCCACAACCTTCTTCAATAGTCTTGAAGTAATTCTGCTGTTTACATTATGTAAACAGCTGCTCCCAGCTGCTCCCAGCTGCTCCCAGCTGCTCCCAGCTGCTCCCTGCTGCTCCCAGCTGCTCCCAGCTGCTCCCAGCTGCTCCCTGCGGCTCCCAGCTGCTCCCAGCTGCTCCCAGCTGCTCCCTGCTGCTCCCAGCTGCTCCCTGCTGCTCCCAGCTGCTCCCTGCTGCTCCCTGCTGCTCCCAGCTGCTCCCAGCTGCTCCCAGCTGCTCCCAGCAGGTTCCAGCTGCTCCCAGCAGGTCCCAGCTGCTCCCAGCAGGTCCCAGCTGCTCCCAGCTGCTCCCAGCTGCTCCCAGCTGCTCCCTGCTGCTCCCAGCTGCTCCCTGCGGCTCCCAGCTGCTCCCAGCTGCTCCCAGCAGGTCCCAGCTGCTCCCAGCTGCTCCCAGCAGGTCCCAGCTGCTCCCAGCTGCTCCCAGCTGCTCCCTGCTGCTCCCAGCTGCTCCCTGCGGCTCCCAGCTGCTCCCAGCTGCTCCCAGCAGGTCCCAGCTGCTCCCAGCTGCTCCCAGCAGGTCCCAGCTGCTCCCAGCTGCTCCCAGCTGCTCCCAGCTGCTCCCTGCCACATGTTTTGCACCTGTGTGTAGTTTCTCTTTACCTCCTCCTGCATTTTTCGAGCTCCTTCCCCTGCCGATCCTCCTGTGCAGCGTATCCATCTTCGCTCACGTGCTTTTGCACTGTTTTTGACCCATTAAATCTTGACTGTGTTTTGCTTGATTTTTGGATGCTTTTGGCTGGACTTCTGCTTTGCTGGTAGTGGTTGACTTCTGCCTGCCTCTGGACCTGTTTTACCACTTGTTTTGGGTACCTTTTCCTACACTGAAGGTTTCTAGAAGGCTTTTATGAAAAATAGAAATGTCTTCTTACACCAAGTTCCAGCATTCTGCATTATTCTGTTAGTAATTTAAAAATAATTTTACATTTTTAGCAGCTTTGATTTCCATTCTTTTACAAGGTGATTTTCACACTGAAACATTAAAAGTTTCATTTGCTTATTATGTTTTATTCAGGCTATAAATTATTTTAGCATCCTGCATCTTATCTTTTCCAGCGCTCTGTACAGATGAGCAGATCCAAAGCTTGAGACAAGAGTCTTGGATGCAGATTTGGTCTCCTTCTCTGCGTTCGTGCAATATGGTGAGAGAGGCACATGGATGTGGATCAGTCAGGATGTCAGCTGCCAAGTTTGACCAAACAATGGTTCATTTAAGACCTTTCATCACGGCTCATTTGATGTGATTGCTGCATTAAAGTATTTTATCATCTGTGAATATGGAACCTGATATTAGACATAATTGCTCACTGTTCTGAATACAAATCTGTTGATTGCTACTTAGAGGATTCTCTTGTGACACACAAAGCTGATTTAAATGATCACTGAGAGAAAAAAACCAAGCCAAAGAATCATCTAGCATCTAGTGTTTGGCTTTGCTGGAAGGAATTGCTTGTTTGTTTGTTTCAACACTTTGTACTTAATTCAGTTGCATAAAAGATGTTATACACTTAAACCCTAATGGACTGAAGTTCACAGACGTTCTGCACTGCAAATATACTGTAGTGTAGCATACATTTCAGAGGATACTGACGTGAAGGTCAGTACTTCCA
Organism: Xenentodon cancila; assembly: GCA_014839995.1. Taxonomy (NCBI): domain Eukaryota; kingdom Metazoa; phylum Chordata; class Actinopteri; order Beloniformes; family Belonidae; genus Xenentodon; species Xenentodon cancila. The sequence goes on along the minus strand of CM026203.1, from coordinate 31,293,213 downwards.
CACCAGCAAATGCAGCATAAGTGAAGATGTGGTGGCTGGATGACTACGATCCACATCTGAACAGTTTACCCAAAAACATACTCTCAGGCTTGGCAGCGCCAAGTAAAAGGTCAGGTCTTCGTTATGATGGATTTTGAGGTGGCTGTTATATAACATCAAACCTAGAAAATTAACTGATTTTATATTATGTGCCGTATCAAAGTTCAAGGCTATATTTTAGATATACAGTATAATAATATCAGTGATGTGAATTGATCCCATGTACATTCAGACAGGTAACTTCTGTAAATGCGCAGGACCAAAGGATAGAAAATGCACCCACTGGCCACTTAGATGTACCACGGGAACCAAATCAGGCGGCTGGTGAGTGTCTGTCACTAAACAAGAATCACAGGACAAGAGAAAAGACTAATAAACGCTGGAGGTTGAAACAGTCAAGGATTCATTCTATACTCCATTATACTTTTAAATGTCACCTGGTCTCACGTTTCGTTTTACTGCACAAACACATTTTCGTTATAAACTGATGCATGAAAAGGCACAAATTAAAAACTAAATTAAAAACCATATCCCCCATAATTTAACAAGTCAAACAAACTGTGTAAACGCTTGCTCATGCTACACTGCCAGCTAAAAAGAGATCTCCTGCATTTACTTTTTATTTTACCATTTATTTACCACCGTAAAATAACAGGCTTTCTTTGCATGTTACATTTTTATATGCCTAAACATGCAACCAGAAGACCCAGTCTGCATCCGATCATTTTTTGTCTCTACTCTAAAACTGCCCAATCCCTCCACCACACCACTGCTGGGCAGTGCCACTAAGGCCACGCACCGCTACGCTGGTCTCTGCACACTGGACATTTGTTAAAGAGGTCCTTCGAGGAGAAGAAAAAGAGTTCCTGTTTACACACACACACAGAGCCAGGAAGGCTCTCCTGTAGCGGTCAATGTCGCAGCAGATCTGAAGGAGACGCTCCTACTGAATTACTGTCTTGTGAAGGAGATGCTCAGGGTTGTCCATTGTGTTTTTCATGTTTTAAAGCATCATTTTGTACACAATCAATAGTAGATGGTCCAGAACATAATCACCTTATAGTACTTATGATAGATACTTGTTTTGGACCTAACATCAGTTTAGGTCCACTATATTTGGAGTTTATGATGTGAAGCATCTGTGCTGCTTTCCCATGAAATTGCACTCACTTCCTTCTTTAACCTCCAATTACACCTGACAGGGAGAGATAGAAGTGTTGATTTTCAGTATACTGACATTAATTCTACCAGTCTCTTAAATGCACACGCACGCACGCACGCACGCACGCACGCACGCACACCCGCACGCACGCACGCACGCACGCACGCACACCCGCACGCACGCACGCACGCACGCACGCACACAAACACTGTGTGTGTGTGCGTGTGTGCGTAAGTATCTGACACACATACCAGCACAGAGCAATAAATTACCTGCTTTCTTCATTAATCCTGCCATAAGGACACACACATGCCCACGTAAGCTGTGTGTGTGTTAAGTGTATTGAAGTCTGAGGTGTTGAGGTCCTGAGGGACCACTCCATCCCACTGTCTGCCTGCAATTAGCACCAGTCTTAATGACAGGACAGTGACTGATGACACACGGATGGTGGACACACACACACACACACACACACACACACACACACACACACACACACACACACACACACACACACACACACACACACACACACACACACGAGCAGCCTGCAGATGCTTTAAATGCTGAACATGCAGTCAGCTACACTGTGTATATCAATGGGCTGTAAACAGTGACATTAAAATTCAATTCACACGTGGAGTCCTTAAATGAAAATTATGAACAGTGTTATTTGAAGTGTTTTAAGGAGTTTTAGTTTCGATATCAGTTTGCATTAGCCCGTAGCTTAGACCCACATTTTGAAAGAAGTGCTGTGTGAAAGCATCCACGGTCCCTCCACCCACAGGCAGCACCTCCGGTTGCTACTGACGGTTGCTTATCAAACGTCGACTAGCTCTATGATCAATCAGAGCAACGAACGAGCCGACGTATCAGAGCAGCGGAAATGAGTCAACATCGCCGTTTGTTGTGTAGAAGAGTAAATTAACAGACACTGATCGAAAATGAATGAAGCTGCTCGTCCAGAATCAGAAAGACAAGCCAAGAAAAACCACCAACAGCGAAGCCCCAAAGGTTGATAACATACAGACGGAAATGAGGAGCCGTCAGAGAATTCGAGCTGAAGCTCCGGTGGAGGTGTGGGAGCTGAAAACCAGAAAAGCCCTACTGTCGTTGGCCCCAGAGAGTCAGAGCTCTATGAAACAGTAACAGTGGTCAAGGAAGAACTGGTTGAGGTAATAATACCAAACTAAAGAATAGTCCTCAGCCCAAACACAGAGTAGGGACCGAT
>CM026203.1:31280781-31283281 GCA_014839995.1 Xenentodon cancila | reverse complement strand
GCTGGTCTTCAACACAGCTTCATCTGGATCTGCTGCTGTAGACCTGCTGCAGGGGGGCACCAACATGATCCACTGACCTGCAGTCCCACCTCTGACCTGCAGTCCCCCCCTCTGACCTGCAGTCCCACCTCTGACCTGCAGTCCCACCTCTGACCTGCAGTCCCATTCTCTGACCTGCAGTCCCCCCCTCAGACCTGCAGTCCCACCTCTGACCTGCAGTCCCCCCCTCTGACCACCAGTTTTTACCTGATTTGTTCGGGGGTCACACAAATATACACAGCTGATTTTTATCTTTTGGCTTTTGGAAATGTTTGGAAAAAAAACAAAACTTTTTTAACAAAATAAAAACATCTGAGGAAATGAAAGATTTAAATCTTGGTCTAACTAATACAGAATAGTCCTTTAATAATTTCTGAGGATTTTCTTGATTGTAGTAAGAAGAGTGTGAACTCTAAAGGAAATGCAATGGAAAATGTATTTTTATTAAGCTTACTATTTGCTCAAGTTTAAGTTTATTTCTTAATGTCGTTCATGCTGGTAGTTCTCACGATGGGCTGAGTGATCCAGTTGATCCATCAGTAAACAAGAACTTGTCCTTGCGGTTATTGGAGGGAGTAACAAATACGAGTATGAAACTGACATCTTGTGAATGTGGTTTCCTTGGCAACTGTTTTTAGCTGCTGCTAGTACTTTCAACAGCACGGACAAAAAACGTAGAAGACCTGAAAACCGCCTACCAGACCTTGGGGAGGTGGGAGTTGTTGAAGAAAACTCCAGGTCCAGTGTTCATCCTCAGGATTTACTGAACACTGCATCAAGGTTTTATATTGTCAGGAGAAAACAACATTACACCAGTTTTTATTCACCTGATCTCTTTGTCCACTTTCATTTCAAATCACTGCTGTTCTGTTTATTCAGTCTCTCTTCTTTCAAAACTGCCCTCCAGGCACAGAGGCGATCAAACTGGGTGCTCAATGACTCCTTCACCGGGCTGTGTTCAAGCTATACATCAGCTTTTTGGAGTGTGGAGAGGTCACCTGACCCTCATTATAATTTTATATTTTGCTGTGGGCATTTGAATTGAAAATATTCTAGGGTTTTAGTGTTATGCAGGGCTGCACGGATGCATCTCTGTGAGTAGGTGTGTGTGGTCGGGCCAGCTCGCAGCAGTCCTGATCACAAAGGTGATTTTGATGAAGTGGTAATTAAAATGCATATGTGTCTGGGTACACCTGCTGCTTCAGGAATGAGGCTGGCTGGTAAACATTTGACTAATCAGACGCTGGCTACTCTAACAGCTGAATGACAAGTAGCTCTGTGGCTGAACAGGAAGAGAGATTCACTTTTGTGTGGTATTCATGCTGTTTTCTTCATGTGTTAAAGTTTCGCTCGGAATTGGGCCAAAGGGAGTTGGAATGTCTAAAATAATAATCCATCAATCTATTTTCTCCAATCAGCAACATTGACAGTTATCTTCTCAAAGACAACTGGTTCGTAAACGAGCTTTGTACTCATGTACGTAATGAAGAAGATCACGGGCGACCGGAGCATCCTCTTCACCACACCGCGTTTCAGCGATGGAGGCGACGCGTCTTCGGCTCCGCTGCCGCACACGCCACTGCTGCAGAAGCAGCACGGTAGTCTGATTTAACACCTTTTTATGTTGGGAAACGCCTCAAGAGTTCAAATTCGATGGCTGTTTTCAACTGAAGAGGGGCGGCGTCTGTGCACAAGAGTGAGGTACCTAGATGTTCTCGTCTTGCACCAAAGTGAATATTCAGTGCAGTCTGCTGTATTCCTTGGCCAGGCTGCTCTATCAAAATTAGTGGTTTTTTAATTTTATTTGCAGTGAACAGGAATAAGATGTGTTGAATGAATTGGGACGTATTGATTGGTTATTTTCTGCGTAAACTGCCTTGTTGTGAATTGGTGCTCTACAAATACCGTGAATTATTATTAATCACAAAAATGATTCCTTAAAACTCACAGGTAGCTAATGAGGGCAGGGAAGAATGGTGTCACTTGACTTCTTAGTCTGGTAAATGTCTCGCAGCTGCTGCTTCATGTTTGCCTGTTAAAAACATCAAATCAGAACATTAGAAAAGATGCTCTATTATTTTGACCTTGAAAGCACTCTTTTGCCTCCTTCCATCGACACCGCGGCGGATGATGAATCGTACTGTAACGTCGTGGGCGACTAGAACTGCTGGAGCTGAAGAGAACTGAAAATCAACACACACTTTCAAACAGGTGTTACAATCAACTGCTGTTCTGAAATCTGAAGCAAACGTGAGGTGTCATCCGTCTGTCAGGAGGGAAGGAGAACCTTCAGGGCTTCGAAACCTACTGACAGGGAGGATGGATGTGTTTACATGTTCTGCTCATCCATCTGAGGAGTCGCAAGTTCTGTTTTGTTAACTACAGATCAGACAAAGTCGGGATGCTGTGTGTGTGTTTGTGTTGGTGTGTGTGTGTGTATGTGTTGGTGTGTGTGTGTGTA
>CM026203.1:31240046-31280581 GCA_014839995.1 Xenentodon cancila | reverse complement strand
GTCTCATTGTTGAATTGTGTGCAGCTTGTGGAGACTAGTGAGATGAACATCCGTAGAAGATTTCTGCTTCAAGCTGATGGATGACAAGCCTGGTCATCTAGCTCAGGTGCAGCTGTCATAACTCCAACACACACAAGCAGCCACAGATGTATGTGTGGTGGTGTAGAGCAGAGGGACTGCTGCTGTGTTGCAGCTGTGATACACCCACACATCAGCTTCTCCACCTTTTTATCTGTCAAATTAGCACTGCAGCGCCAGTGGCAGCGCTAATCCTCCAGGAAACAATGGAACAGCCGGCTATCAGTACGTCAGGTTCTGCAGAAATATTCATGTCGAGCAAGTCATTTCGTCTTTTACCAAAATTACCTGAGGGGAAATAGGGAGATAAGCTCAGAGACTCTGCAGAGCCTGGCGGTGTCACAGAAGCTGAATATGAAAACTGAAAATTGCTTAAAAGTGTAGTTTACATCATTTCTAACCATGCAATCTTCCAATTAGTACTTGATAGGTGGTGTAATTAACTCTGGCATACGAGAGCACGACAAAGGCGATAGCCATGGACATTGGTATAATGTTTTTTCCTAAATGAAGACTTTTTCCTAGTTGACCATATTTTTAGAGAATTGTAGACAATCTTCCATCATTCATCCTAATCAAAAAGAAACATGTCCATTTCCATTTATCCATCCATTTTCTATACCTGCTTTATCTTGTTTAGGGTCACTGGGGCTGGAGGCTGCAGCTGTCATCAGGTGAAAGTCGTCAGTCCACCAGAGTCCCTTCAGGACCTTCTGCCAGCAACTTCTGTTGTACTGAGCAATTCCTCACTCATGAGCAGTAATCCATGGCCAGAAGACACAACCTGTGGTCATGGAAAAGACGTTAATCTGTTTCAGAAGGGTCAAAAGTTTGGCATCAAGCAAAGGAAACATCAGTGGAGATTGTTGAAACTACTGAAATTACGTTGAAAACTGTCCAACACATAATTAAAAACTGGAAAGATAGTGGGGAGCCATCATCTTTGGGAAAGACAAAAATCTGAAATGATGGTGATCTGTGGTCCGTTCGGTGAAATCAGGTTGTAAAAGAAAAACCACAGTAGAACTCATAGCTATGTTTAACATTATAAGTAAGAGCACCTCCACATGTGCAATGTGAAGGTAACTTAAGGGACTGAACAGCTGTGTCTTCACTAAACCACTTATCAGGGAGGCTGATCAGAAAAAAGGCTTAACTTTTCATCTGAAGCAATAGATGAAGGTCATGTGCTCTGATGATTCCAGATTTATCCTGAGTGATGGGCGCATCAGGGCAAGAGAGAGTCAATGAATGATGCTCCCATCATGGCCGAAGCCGACTGCACAAGCCTGTGGGGGCGGAGCTATGATACGGGATGGTGGAGCAGGTCATGAGGTCAGCTGACTACCTGCATATACTTAATGACCAGATTATTCCATCATTGGATTTTTTTCTTCCCTAATGGCACGGGCATATTCCAAGTTGACAATCCCAGGATTTATCAGACTTAAATCGTGAAAGAGTGGTACAGGCAGCACCAGCGAGCGACATCATTTTCACACATGGATCGGCCTCCACTGAGTCCAGAGCTCAACCCTACTGGGAATCTAGCACTGTGATGCTGGTGTGGCGGATGACTGGCTAAACAGAGCAACATTTCCAGAAGTTTGAGCACCAGAAAATTGTAATGATAAGAGATATTTTGGGTAGCTTGGGCCAGTTACTTCATGCATTAATGAGGAAGATCCAAATAAAATGTGACGAGCCCTGGGATCACTGAGGTGACCTTCCAGCTGAAACCTTTGGACGGATCTGCCAGTCGGAGAACTTGTTGTTGGGAGGGTGGCAATTTACAATGCAGTTAGGTGGTTTTCTGTCAGCAATTTGATTATGTTTAAACAATTCAACGGCCTATCAAATGTTGCCAAGCCTTCGCAGATGGCTAAAGAATATTCAAATATTCAGTGTCAAATATCTGAAGCAATCGGGCAACTCTCCAATTTAAGATGCAGCCAAAAAAAGAAAAATAGATGTTCTTTTCTCATTTGTTTCCCAAACAAACCGTTGCACCAATAGCTTGCACCACTGCTTTCCTCCCTCGGATGTGTTTTGTTTACAAAATGTGGTTTAGACATCAGAAATGTGACCGAGGCACTTATAGATCACGGAGGATGCGACCTTCCGTTGCCAGTCATGTAAAGTGAACAGCTAAATGGTTTGAAGACTCCTGACTGTAAACGGTGAATTGTGGAATCTGAAATAAAACATGTTTTGGTTAGGCTCAAGCGCCCTTCTGGTTAGGTTTAGGCATGTCGCCATACTTGGTGAGGATTTAGAACAGATCATCAGTTGCCTTAAAACAAACACTCTTGCAGCATCTAGCACAAGGTTTTTCTAGCTTATCTGGAAAATAAATGTTCATTTTTGAATGTAATCATTATTAAGTGTTTGGTTGGAATAAATATATGCAGAGTTTAAATGCATCTAAGTAAATAATGTCGTGCTTTTGGTTATTTTACCATGAGTATGGGCTGAAATATCCATCCATCCATTATCTATACCCGCTGTATCCGTTTCCGGGTCACGGGGGTCGGTCGGAGCCTATCCCGACGCATATCAGGCGAAAGGCAGGGGTACACCCTGGACAGGTCGCCAGTCTATCCAGGGCCACATACAAACAACCAATCACACTCACATTCACACCTAGGGAGAATTTAGAAAGATCAATCAACCTACACTGCATGTTTTTGGACTGTGGGAGGAAGCCGGAGTACCTGGAGGGAACCCACGCAAGCACGGGGAGAACATGCAAACTCCACACAGAAAGACCCACCGGGCCGGGAATTGAACCAGGAACCTTCTTGCTGTGAGGCAACAGTGCTGACCACTAAGCCACCGTGCTGCCTGGGCTGAAATATTAAACTGTGAATGTTTGAGAAACAGCTGTGACCCATAAAAACAGGAGTGAACACAAACAGGAAACTCCAACACAGAAAGGTTTACACATATAACTGAAGTTAAACCTTAGGATTAAACACATGTCACAGCTACCGACAAGGCAACACAAGGCTGAAAGCCAATAGTAACACTGGCTTTATTAAAACGAACATGAACTAATATAAGTATGTCTTCAGTGTTCAACGGAATTCACTGAACACATCCGTCACTGTTGATTAATTCTGACCAGTGCTTAGTCAGAACCGCAGCAGTCTAACAGGTACAATTAACTTAAGCGTGTATGTGGAAAACACAAAATGTTAAAAATGTATTTTAAAAATGGAGTCGACCGACCAAGTCAGAAGTCCAACAGTGACACAGCAGCAGGAGTGATGTGGTCTAATCAAATTACCTTGTTTGTTTAATGTGCCACTGTAATTTATTGTACAAAACCCTCCCAACGTCGAGGTTAATTGAAATGTTTGTGACATGCTGTTCTGGGAGTCCGACATGTAGCTGAAGTATTTAATGATTGTCGAGGAGATGCTGTAATCACCAGGAGCATCACTGAGCGTTTGAGTCAACGCGTAGACTTATTTTCTCGTTATCCGGAGTCAGGGTGGTTGACTCTGTTACAGAGCTCCAAACCGGACGGTTCAGCTCGTAGGGACTAAATCATCCCCACTCAAGTGTTACCGAGTGGAACCAATACAAATAAAGTGACTCATTCATTTGGACCCCGTAAAGGGGACTGTAATCCCTTCAGGGCTGTTGTGAGAGGTGTGTTTTTGGCTGGTATTTAACAAAACATTAAAGACCAAAGAACATCTATGGGAAAATTAAGCCCTTTATTATTCATTGTGAATATCCATTTTGAATATCAGGATGTAGTAACGAGGTCTCCAGGCAGTCAGTTAACACTCCAGTGATTATATCAACAAATCCCATTCAAGGCCTAAACTAGATCCTATAGAAACCAGATCCTCTCTGTGACGGGGAAATTCCGGTTCCTCTGTGAGGTCCTGATGAGTCCACAACTGCAGGTTATTTGGTCCAAAACCAGCTCTGCTCTGTCAAACTGCCTGCATTGACACTTGAGATGTGCGTTTTGAATGCAAAAGATAATTAAATAATTTACTAATTCAAGCCATAAGTCTTTATTTTAGTGTTATTATATTATTTCAGTCTTATTCGGGTATTGCAGTCACCTAATGGTTAAATGTGTTCATACAGAGGTATTAAATACAATTTCCACAAAACTCTCGAGAGAAAAAAGTAAAAAACACATCAGTGAGCTAAACTGTTCCAGTTTCTTTAAAATACCTATTGTCAAAGCATTAGTAGTGATGCATTTTGTCCTACATAGACCATCCAAGTGCTGGAACAAGCAAATGAAAGCTCCCAGTGAAGATTAATCTGCACCAACGACAGTCCTGTCCTCATGCACGACTTCCTCTTACTGGAATACTGTTAAAAACCACCAAAGCAAAAAAATAGAATAAACCCAGCCTCATCATTTATTTGACATGACCCAGTTGTATGTTGGATTTCATTTGTGGGTTCTTAAGATTAGAACTCAGTACCATTAATCAGTTCCACAACTGTTTTTTAAGCAGGAACATTCACACACTTCCTCTCTGAGACTCTACAAACTTTTCCATAAAATAACTGTTGTTTTCTAATGATCAGAGCCATGAATTGTGCCTCCGAAAGGCTGTTATCAGCACAAAAATAACCCTCATGCATAGACAGTCGTGAAGGAGATTAAAAGTTAGTTAGATATAAATAAACAACGCGGTTTCAAGCTCCCTGGCACTAGTTAATGAGCATCAGCTGCACATCAACACAACAACGCAGCCGAGCGCCGACGCCGAGCGCCGACGCCGCGCTCCGCTTCAGAGTCAGTGACACTTTCAACTCGGATTTTTTTATGCCGGAATCATTCCTCAGGAATCCATCGGATCCTCTAAGGTTGTCTCTTGATTGGAACCAACTGTGGCCTGAGTATTGTATTGTATTTATTTATTTATTTATTTATTTTTATCTTCACATAGTTTTTTATGCACAAACGTGGCAATTATTTTCATGCAGTCATACTAATATGACAGTTGATAAATGCGAGTGGACAAAGTGAATAATTCTCTGGGAGAAAACAACTTCATCGGACTTTTGCTGACCGGCATCTGGATCTGGGTCTCAGTAATGATGAACCTTTTTGTCTAGTTTCCCACATGGTCGTTCACATTTAGAAAACCTCCTTGAGACATCACTGGGAGATTGGTGGTAGGAGCCAATGTGCTTTAAGAGTCTTGGTGCCGAGCAGAGCTGCAGAAATATTCTCTTAGCGCAGCCATGGCCTTGACTTATTCTCATTGACCTTTTTCTGTGATATTTTATATCACGGTCCAGAAAAAGAGACTTGAATTGAAATACTTGGACAGTACAACTGCAACCACTGTCTTAATCCCTGCTTCTGAAAGGCTGCTCTGCGTCTTCATCTGGCTGCTCCTTCAGGTTTTTAAAGGCAAACACAGGCATGCAGGGATGGATGTGGAGTAGCGGTGAGGACTGAAGGATGTTCGACCCCCAGTGTACCCCAAGAAGCATCATTTTGGACAAAAGCCTTTAATAATAACAACAATAATGATATATATATATATATATATATATATATATATATATATATATATATATATATATATATATATATATATATATATATATATATATCATTACTGGAGTATTTCGAATTAATTTGAATGTTGCTACAAGAGAAGTTCTTGCACTTGAAGAAGCATGTAGAGATGTCATGGAGGCCACCAGGTAATGACGTCTGAAGCTTCTGTTCAGCATTCAACTGTCATCGTCACGGGCTGTTGGATAATTGTGGAAATTCAAGTAATGACAGTCTATAAATAATTATATTATTTATTTCATGAGGAGCAAGTCCAACTATTGTAAATGTACCGTGAGGAACGTGTGTGTGAGCTTCCCATCTGGCAACAAATGACTACTTCTGTCCATTTTTTTGTTTGTCTAATATTCCTTTTCTACACTCCCCTGAAGTGACCTGTAGTTCTTTAAAGTCACTTTGACATGGTTTGTGAGATGCCTAAACATTTCCTTTGTAAACAGAAGTGAGCGACGGTCGCTCTGCACGAGCAGCCGCCTCTGATCTCACTAGTCTGCTCCAGGAAGAGCATTCGCTGTCAGCGGGGCTGAAACGGGAAAAACACAGTTAGTGCATGTGTGAGATGAGTCATAAGAATCGAATAGTCTTTCCTTTAATTAGTAACTCAATAAAAACTAGATATGAGGAAGATGGAATCATGCAAGACCAAGACCAACTTAAAAGAGCAAACACCTGCACCAGTATATGTTTTAGAAGACGTTTAGAAGGCTCTGCATTTTAATTTAAGGTATTACTGTAATGACAGCACAGCATACACGCTGTCAGTTCTAAAACACCAACCTCAACCCACACATGTGACCTGGGAATGAATGGAAAACGTTCACTTTACTTACTTGCCAAATCAGCTCAGGAACACACAAGGGTGTAGCTGTGTTACTGGTCTGCAGCATCTCGCTGTGCTGTACTGAGATGTTCACTTGCTCATCCTTACTTGTGTATACCTTTACAGGAATGAAACTGCATGCAGTTCAGATTGATTTATTACAAACAGCATGCCTGCAAGTGCTTTATTTTCATGTTATTGATCCAATCCTAGAGTCATGTAATGAGCACATGCAGAGAGATCAAGAGGCAGCGTAGTCCGCCCCTGCTTCATATTTCATTTACAGACATAAACTCCAAACCACACTTAAATGAGGCAAATATTATGAGTGTATAGCTGTTTTGCATCCTGTCTGATTACACTCGAAGATTACGGACACAGAGCGCATCAGCATTTCAGGATTGGTCCTGTGGCTGGAAACTTGACAGGCTCATCGCCTCATCGCTGATTTTCACTTGCATGTAAAATTCATTGGTTTGACGGATTCTCAAAGCACGTGAATAAATCCCAGATGTGAGCATGCTCATCGGTTTCGCCATAAACCCTCACCTGAACAGAAATCTTCTTTATCTTCTGTGTTCGGGTTTAAATAAACCACATTTTCAACACCTCACATTGTCTCCCTCACCCACGCTGCTGTTATTTTTCCTCGTGTCTCAGCTGAGGAGAGTTTCACCCCCATGATGACCTTGGCCGGAGAATTTCTGCTGATATGCTCATGTTCTCTATACCTCCACACTTAGAGAAGATAAAGAACATCCCATAAGCTGGTTTACATGAAACTCCTAACATCTGGACTGAGTCTGATTGTAGAAAACAGCAGTCCAGCCAGCTACAAGAAAGCCAGAGTGGTAATTATTACAAGCGGACAACACAAACTTGTTTGACTTTAGTTAAAGTTCCTACCAAAATCAAGCTGTTTTGTGTGGCCAAGTTTGTTTTGCATTTCTATGCCTTCACTGCAAGGCCAATTTCTAAATGCTCTGCACTTATATAACACCTTTTTTCCTCATATCTAGCCCGACAAAGCGCCATACAGTCTGTTTCTCCTTTCAGACGTTTGTAAAAAGTCTCATACAAGGTTTCATTTTAAGTATATGTATGGTAGAAAGCACAGAAAGATGAAAAATGATAATGGAAGGCAGTGTGAGAGTTCAGTGTCTCGCCCAAGGACACATCTACACATGGTAGAAACGCTGAAATTAAACTTCTCAAACGAACACGAGAAGAACCTTGATGAATACTGGGATTACATCCTTTTTGCCAGAGGATACATCTGTCAGTCTGAATATCACGGTGAATAGTTTGTCCTGGCACTGAAACACTACTGGGGAATACAACGTGATGGGGAGAAGACAGTTACACAGGCTACCGTGAATGCCTCTAGATATACCACAAAGCAACCTGGCGAGGTGCCTCCTCCTCCCCAGCAGAACAGGACATTTCCAGCATGAAAGCAATCCGTATTTCCTGGCTTATCCAGACAAGCGTTTGTAAAGAAGGATAAAGTGAACTTTGACATAAAAATGAGTTTCTGATTTGGATGCTTTCATGTGTAGGTAGGAGTTTTTAGTCTCCTCAATGCGTTTTGCTCTGTTGAAGAGAAATCTGAATCTGTTTGTGTGTGACGTGTGCACGAATCAGAGGAGGGTTAGTTTGCATGCACATCTCTTCACACATCTTGTAAAGCATCATCACATCAACAAAACTGCAGTCCAAGAGCCACTGCAATAAAGGGAACATGTTATGTTATGACAGAGAAGTAAAATCAAAATGCTCATCCATCCATAACTAGACAGAAGATAGAGACAGATCTTTCCTGAGGAAGTCTCTTCCACAAACCTTCACAGCCACAGAGGAGTGAAAACCATCCTCCAACAAACCACCCACCACCTTCCTGTCTTCCCAGCAGTTTTCTCTCTGGAGAGGAGAGATTTCTTCCTCATCAACAACAGCCTCTCCTTGTTCCTCCTTTTCCCTCTACAGTCCTCCTGGCTTCTACATTCTCTACTTTCCACTCTGTATCGTCATTCATGGCATCTTCTGAACTGTCCTGCTTCTTTCCTTGTTTTCTCGATTCATTTCATTCTCCCTTTTATGCATCTTGAGCTTCACTTTTAACAGTTTTCTTAACATCGTCTTCCTCTTCTCTGTTATTTCTTATTTACTCCTGTTCATCTCCTCCTCTGACCTCTAATCAATCATTTTGGTTCTTTTTTTGCAACTTATCTGCATTTTGTCAGTTTCTTTATCCACTTTCATCTTATCTCCAAACTATCATCCCTCCTCCATTTCTGAGTGTTTGTCCAAAACTGCCTTCTGTGTTCCCCGGCTGGTTTTCCAGGCTCTCCCTCCAGGCTCTCCCTCCAGGCTCTCCCTCCAGGCTCTCCCTCCAGGCTCTCCCTCCAGGCTCTCCCTCCAGGTTAAAACTAAGGAAAGGCTTTTAGGAAGGAAATGGTTAAGGATGCTGATTCACACATGCTACACCACTAAATCCCACTATCCATCCATCCATTATCTATACCCGCTGTATCCGTTTCCGGGTCACGGGGGTCTGTCGGAGCCTATCCCGACGCATATCAGGCGAAAGGCAGGGGTACACCCTGGACAGGTCGCCAGTCTATCCAGGACTAAATCCCACTATCACCACTAAAATGTTTGTTTAGTAAAACAAATGATTTTTTTCTGGTTTGGAAAAACGTTTGCTTTAACAAATTATTTTTAAACAGCTCTTTTTATTGAATTCCTAATATCTCACTGAAAAAGTGAATTTAGCTTTTATGCTTAATAATAACTAAACAATATTGGAGGATTTGGACGTTTTTGTTTTGTGTTCGCGGCCCTGAGGCGGCGTACAGCATACACCCTATTTAAGGTGTATGCATCTTCCCGAGGCGGTGAGAGGTGGTACGGTGTGTTTTATCGTGCGTATGTCTATACAAACCTACTGCAGCTGAGATAAGTAGTCCCTCCTGGCTCTGTTCCCTGCTTCAGCGCCCCACATCGCCCCCTACAGTTGAACAGAAATGACACACCGCTGTCATTAATTCAGTATTTGTGAGTACCAGAACAAATAGGAGCACAGCCTGCAGGACATTAATGGAGGCAAATAAAGCAGAGAAAGAGTCAAAGTTTTCACAGTTTTCACACTCTAACATCATTTGTTCTGTTCAGGTAAATTCAGAGGAACTTTGCTCTCACCTGCTGTTTATTCTCTCCTTTCTCTCCTTAACAATTGCTTCTTCCCTGTGGTTTTATCTGAGCCCTTTTTCTTTTCTCGTTCTAACGTCATTCTTTATACTTAAGTAAGAAGTTTGTGTGAATTTTCTCGTCACCGTCACTGCAGCAAACTGGTCTGAGGAAAACTGCAGAATATTCGCTTTACCGTCAGTCAAATTGATCATTGCAACAGCGTCTTCACAGGTCGGCCTGAAACGTCAGTCAGACAGCTGCAGCTGATCCAGAACGCTGCTGCCGAGTTCTCACTAGAACCAAGAAAGTGGACCACATCAGTCTAGTTCTGAGGTCTTTGTACTGGCTCCCTGGACCTCAGAGAACAGACTTTAAAATACTTCTGTTAGTTTATAAACCACTGAATGGTTCAGAACCAAAATACATCAGAGACTTGTTGTTACCATGTCAACCATCCAGACCTGTCAGGTCTCCTGGTTCAGGTCTCTGGTTCAGGTCTTCTGGTTCAGGTCTCTGGTTCAGGTCTTCTGGTTCAGCTCTTCTGGTTCAGGTCTTCTGGTTCAGGTCTTCTGGTTCAGGTCTCTGGTTTAGGTCCTCTGGTTCAGGTCTTCTGGTTCAGGTCTTCTGGTTCAGGTTACTGGTTCAGGTCTCTGGTTCAGGTCTCTGGTTCAGGTCTTCTGGTTCAGGTCTTCTGGTTCAGGTCTTCTGGTTCAGTTCTTCTGGTTCATTTCTTCTGGTTCAGGTCTCTGGTTCAGGTCTTCTGGTTCAGGTCTCCTGATTCAGGTCTCCTGATTCATTTCTTCTGGTTCGGGTCCTCTGGTTCGGGTCTTCTGGTTCAGGTCTTCTGGTTATTTTCTTCTGGTTCAGCTCTTCTGGTTCAGGTCTTCTGGTTATTTTCTTCTGGTTCAGCTCTTCTGGTTCAGGTCTTCTGGTTCAGGTCTTCTGGTTCAGGTCCTCTGGTTCAGTTCTTCTGGTTCAGGTCTGGTCTGTGTCCCCAGAATCAGAACCAAACATGGAGAAGCAGCGTTCAGCTTTAATGCTCCACAGATCTGGAACAAACTTCCAGAAACCTGCAGATAAACCACAAATAAACGTGGCTTGCTTATGTAGTGTTCCTTCACCATCTCCATCCGTCTTGAACTTCACATCTGTCCATGTTTTCATTTTCTCATGTCTTCTGGTGATCTTTGTTATTGGTTTCTTTGGTTATAGCTGAACTCATCTCTGCTTTATCTTTCATATTTAATGCGTTTTTAATAATGATTTTACTATTTCAATTACTGTTCCAGACATAGGAAATAGAGCTTCATGTGCAGAAATACAAATAAATGCCAATGCAAAATGCCCCCCCCCCCCCGCCTCATAGGAAGAGTTATCCCTAGGATGCCAGACTAAAGGGAACACACACTGCACGATTGCACCTCGGAGATCACCACACACACCAGCTTGGAGGCCTCTTTATGCCGAGGCAACCTTCCAGTGAGCAGATTAGACTGAGTAGACAGTAAGCCAGGGTTATAATTAGTTTTTGGGAGGGTGTTTGTTTGTACTCATTTTTTATTAGCTCATTTAAACCTATAAACATTGAACTTGTAGGGGCAAATAGTCCTCATGGGGAGTGAGTCCCATTTCTAATGAGCTAAGACATATTTCTGGGGTCCTAGTCAGGGTTGTGGTTAAACTGTGTAACATTAATGTTAGGAGACAGAATTAGGCTATCCTCAATGAATAAAAGTCAGTTCAATGTCCTAACAAGATAAGCTCTGCCCGCTGAACAGACACACCAGTCACCAGTTGGGAACAGTGCTGATGGATGCCAGCATCTCATTAACAAACAGACACTGATTTTGCAGCTGCATCTTCTCTCTGGAGATCAGTTTGAAAGTACATCCATGAAATAATCTACTTAAAACTGACCTGGGTGTTTCCTCAAATTCACTTCCATCTTGTAAATGTGACCTACCAGGAAGCCGGCACTTAGATCCAACAGAGGTCCACTAGTCAGATCACACAGAGAACATCGATCAATAAATAAAGCAACACGTTATTTACGACTAAATCTAATCAAATTCGGTTTCAACTGAGTATATGAATGCGAGTCTGCTGTGTATCATGTTGAGGAAAATGCATTTTCTTATTCATATCTGCATTCCTGGATGACTAAAACTTTTCATTTGCTATTTTGGAGCATGGGTGGCAGAAAATTAACCAATAACCTTAATATAAGCCTATGGGCTGATTTTAAATCAATGAGCATCCACAGATAAAACACATCCAAAAGCTGAGACACAGGGAGAGATTAACTGCAGCCTAAGTGCATACAGAGGACAGCTGTGGGCCATTTGTTGACGGGAAAAAACGAAAGCCCATAGGAGGTTAGGTTAGATGGCTCCATCTTGATCAGTCAGCATCCTCCAGCCAGCGCTGTCATCTTTGTTGCCCGTTATTTCCTCAAACATGAGCAGACCAAACTAACTAATCACATTTGAGAGCGTTCTGCAACACCCCCTCATTACCCTATTGCCTCACCAGCAGCCGCTTCCAGTCTGGATGGTTCCCAGTCTGGATGGTTCCCAGTCTGGATGGTTCCCAGTCTCTCATCTAATTTAGAGCAGAATATTGATGAGCTCAGGCAAAGCTGACATTTTTACTAAAAACAGTGAACGTTCAAATACGTGGTATTTCTTTCCTCTGTTAAATGGAATCACTACGTGCAAACGTATTGCTGGTGGTGAAATCTTTCTTTGTCTCCACATAAAACAAAAGGAATCAATAAATCTATACCAATATATGCCATTAGCGTTTATCTTAGAGAAAAAGGTTCAATGTCTGAGCGAGTTTGTACCTCGTTTACATCTGTAACGTAATCAGAAAACTAGTGAAATAAAACGATATAACTGGGATGTCATGTTCATGGAGGCATCTCCACAAAGACTCGGGTTTTCTTTTTAAGATAAAATGTTCCCAGTTCTTAAATATTTTTTCGATATATTTCTGTTTGTTGGAACACTGAGGTGTATTTCACGTATGCTTAAGGTTTTTGTTTCTATTATTTTATGCACACTTCGGAGCTTGTATGCGTGTTGATGTTATGTGAGCTGACAAATGGAAACTTCATATTTCTAACGTACAGCCTGAAAAAACCACGAGGAAACGAACCTTTGAAACCACTTCATTCACATCGGGCCTCATTAGCAGCCCTCTGCTCCTCCACCACATCCCGCTGCTCCTGCTGGACGTTCCCTGTTTATCTCCTTCAGGTGAGCCGGTTACCTGCACCTGTGACTGATTACGCCTCATACATCCCACTCTCCCGTCTCTCAGCGAGTACGTTTCGTAGACAGGACACTACCAATATTAATCACATTACGCCATGCTCTGATTAATAAACCACTACATTAACAGTTTTAATCAGTAGCAATAATCCCAGATGTTGTCGCATTATT
Source organism: Xenentodon cancila (assembly GCA_014839995.1). Classification (NCBI taxonomy): domain Eukaryota; kingdom Metazoa; phylum Chordata; class Actinopteri; order Beloniformes; family Belonidae; genus Xenentodon; species Xenentodon cancila. The sequence goes on along the minus strand of CM026203.1, from coordinate 31,267,473 downwards.
ATGACACATAAACACCTTAATCAAAATATGATGTCCTTACTTTATATCCTCTATCTGATTTTTTGTTGAATATCAGCAATTTGAAGTGGACTTGTTGGACAAACTATCAAAACAAGTTTTGCTTTCATGGTTCCTATAGATGGCTTAGTGGTCGGCACTGTTGCCTCACAGCAAGAAGGTTCCTGGTTCGATTCCCAGACCGGTGGGTCTTTCTGTGTGGAGTTTGCATGTTCTCCCGTGCTTGCGTGGGTTCTCTCTGGGTACTCCGGCTTCCTCCCACAGTCCAAAAACATGCAGGGCAGATTAATTGATCATCCTAAATTTTGGACCTCACTTTATGTTGGTGGCAACTTTCTTTGTGAGATAAGATTCATCATGAGTAAAGTCCTTTTCCTTCCTAAATGTACAGGCCTGAAGTGCCACGAGCAGCGGCGCCTTGATAATCGCTCTGCTGCCGCGAGCTCCTCACCAGCAGCTCTGTCCTTGACCGGACATCAGAGCGCACTCCTAATTGCACCCACAAGTGGAACTCCACTGTCAAGCACAAAGGGTTGTAGATCTGCTCCCATCTTTTCATGTCGGACTCAGACAGGCGGCTCAGTCCTCCCGCTCACTCGACCTCCTTCCTTGAAGTTGCGCCTCTCTGTGCTTGCGCTGTTTTTTTGGTTTTTCTCAGCATGCTTACCTCTGAAAGAGCTCATCAGTGTCGAGCCTCCGACACTTCCAGCCTTGTGGAGCTACTGTACCCTCAACACTGTTACTGATAAGCGTAAAAGACGGGCCGCTCATCAAGGACACACCTGTTTTTCATGTTTACACAGCATTACTCCCAGGAGCTTTTCCTTGGAAGAAAATAGGACTTTCTACCTAATAGTGCAACACTTGTCCTTGTTTCTTTGACTTCCTTAACACAAGCTTAGTTTAAAATCCTGGAAAATGTAAAGTAGTCAATTTAAACCTTAAACTTCTCAGCCTGTGAAAGAACTAGAAAGTCTAAATAATGTTTGGAGGTTAAAATCATCATATGTTAATCAGCTCCCTCGTCTCAGGAATGAATTTCCACCCTCCTGGTTGCAACTTCCTTTGTAAGATAAGATTCATCAGTGAAGTCACGATGTCCTCCCACAAACAAACACGGTGTTCATGCTGGCGTTGTTTTGGCGCCAGCGGCCTTCATGAACGCTGTGCAGACAGGAAATCGGAGCAGGGACAGGCAAAACCCACCGTAAAGGGTCACAGACTCAAACCTGGACCACCTGCACAAAATATATCTGAATGCGGAAAAGTAAGTGTTTTTGCTGGTTTTTCACCTCAAGGCTCCTGTGTGTTTGATTGCTTTGGTTTATCCTTCAAGTATTACTAAAGGGCCACAATTTTGTTGACGATCTTTGATTTAAAACGGCTATCTTCAAGCCTGTCAATCATAACAGATTTGAACAGTTGCACGGAGGTTTAGAGTAGTGCTCTCTGGTCCTCAGGACCCTTGTCTTGCTTGTTGGAGGTAATTACCTAATCCAACACACCTGGTTCAGATTAACGGGTCAGTCACAGACTTGTGCAGACCTTCATGACACCTGAAAGTGATCCATTTCTTCTAAGTCAGGTGCATTGAAGCAGAGAAACATCTAAAACCTCCAGCGGGTCCTGAAGCTTAGAAGAGCAGTGGTTCAGAATTCACCTGAACTGACCTTCATGGAGGTTCAGGGTTTGACTGTTGCTCTGTTGTTTGCACCTGTAGTTTCATCTGCACCTGAAGAACAGCTGAGTCTGCACCTAAAACTCACGTCAACCCCCAGAGCTCTCTTTTAGCATCTTCACTTAAGCCTGTGAGAGGTTTTGGTGTGTCGCCTGTCCTTTTTTCCATGAACTGACACGGGCTCGGGTGTCGGACTGGCGCCTCCGAGGGTTCACTTAAACACGGGTCAGGTCTGACGTGAGCAGAACAACACAGGGTGGTGGGACGTGGGTGGGCTCATCGTCAGAGCTGCAGACACCTGTAATTGGCACATTACAGGAGGAACGCAACTGGCTACCTGGTGTGAAAAAACGTGTCTAATACTTGTGTGTAAACACATTTCAACCACTAGGCGACTGCAATATTTGAGTAAGACTAAAATAACATAATGGCACAACGGTGTTTCAACCCTGGTCCTGGAGTACCCCAGTCCTGCTTGTTCTTGATGTGTCCCTGCTTCAACACGCCCTGAAGGACATGGCTGGGTCATTAACCGCGTGTCCAGACCTTGATGGGTGTGTCGAAGCAGGGACACGTCCAGAACATGCAGGACAGGGGTGCTCGAGGACCAGGGCTGGGAAACAGCGGGGATCTGGCGCCCACTCCATCTGACTAGCAGCTGATTTGACTCGTCTTTTTGTCATCTTTTCAGTTGTAGCTGCAGTTTGTGCGGTGCACCGCTGCCGTCTACGGTTTCTAATATAAACGTTAAATTTGATGCTGCATGGTCTCTTTAAACATGTTTGATTTTCCACAGGATTTACTGCTGCCAAGCACCGTTACGGTGTTGTGTCTCTTAGCTGCTGTAACATCCCAAATCAGAAAGGACTTGAGCCTATTTTGCTTTTCTGGCCTCTGGCTGTATAAAGAAATAGATGAACACATGACAAGTGCCAATTGTGTGACTCTCACAGTCAATGTGTGAGAATCGGCCACCCTTGCAGTTCTATATGCACTAAAAATAGTCGACTTGTATGTCATGAGAATCCCAGCTGATCATGGTCGGAACAGAAAGCCGCTCAAGGTCTTGAGCTGGCAAATTTACCAACGATACCAAATCAGGGGTCTTTAATTCCGGGCCTCGAGGTGCAGATCCTGGTGACGATTCGATTTGGTTGAATCAGGTGAGTCAGAGCTGGGAAGCATCTGAACATGCAGAGCAGCAGAAAATGAGGACCGGTCTTGACCCAAATGAGCTTTTCGGAAACAATTCAACTGTGTTTTAAGCTTTGTGGACTGAGTGGCTTCTCTCAACACCAACGTACCCATCTTTTTCTTCTTTGTGCCTATCAGGGGCTGGCAGACTGACCGAGCTAAATGTCACGTTTGTCGATTCAGCAGCCAAAACTCTTTGTGGATCGGCTAAGACCTGGTGCCAAAACAATCAGAAAGCTACCAGGTGGTCCACAACCCTCCAGTCGCTTTTGTCAATCACTGTAACATCAAATGGTGCAAAAAGGGGGAGAAAGGTTTTCCAAAACAAAGTCTGATTATGACTTTGTGAAAATGCGTTCTATTGGACCCACATGAACCTCTCACTTTGAAGGCATGTTTTCATGACCTCTAGATTTGCGCATAACCAACTATCGAAAAATAAATCCTGTAATTTGAACCCTTTTTTGCTTCCAGGAAGTGGTTTTTCAGGCGATTCATGGAAAAGCTGTTGGCGCATTTGCACGTCTCTGGCAGCTGTGGATGTGACGTAGTCGGTCAATCGAAACTGTTTTTGGCCTCATTACTACAATGTAGTCGTCCTGTATCGCTTCCTCATCATTACACTTTAAATAAGGCCTTCTCACCTCTGAATAATCATTCGGATGATCATCCGCTGCTTCGCCATCTGACTTCTTTCTCAACGGCAGTGGCAGCAATCGCAATCAATTGTCAAAGATTAAATATGTTTTTATCCCTTTTTCAACACTGAGGATTTTGTTTTTTGTAGTTTTGAAGAGACGTCTCGCAGGACGACATAAGGAGAGTTATGACAACTACGTTTATTTAAAAAAAAACAAACACGACCTCCTACACTGCTACGTCCTTTTTCCCAAATTCAACTCAGTTTTCAAGATTCAGTTTTCTTTTGCACAAAAGTGTCGTGGAAACGCGACTTGAGATAACAGCTTTTCTGCATCTGAATCTGAGTGACTTGATTAATCCTGATGGAAATTTGATTTTTGTTACAGTTGCTCCTACAAAAATGCTAAAGAAATAAGATTTTAACCTCTGAAGATTTACAATATATAAAAGCAATACCATTGCTTTTACACCTAAAACTGATTGCATCTGGAATTATAGTACTTATAATATTGCAGATATGTAACGGAGTCTTCCGAGTGCACAGTGTTTTTGTGTGGTCGTCTTAATGCATAAAAAGCTGATCTTGTGCTCTAACATTTGACGGTCTTCAGAGATCAAAGGGAAGTGGTGTAACTCGGTGAGGCGGTGACGGGGCTGTATCTGCTGGCTGCACGTTGGAGCAGAGTGTGAGGCTGTGTGTTGCAGCTCATTTCAGACACCGAAAGGTTGCTGGACTGAGTTTACGGTGGAACTTGTCCCTCTGGGCTGCAGAGAGCTGCACTTATCGCACAGTGGCTTATTAAAGCCTGAGGACACACACACACACCACACACACACACACACACACACACACACACACACACACACACACACACACACACACACACACACATATCCTAAAGTGCTACCTTTAATCTGTGTGTGTGTGTGTGTGTGTGTGTGTGTGTGTGTGTGTGTGTGTGTGTGTGTGTATATACCAGTAACACGTGCATCAGCGTAAGGGACAAACATTGCACACATCAGAGGACAAGATAAAATGGACATTGCAAGTATCTTCCTCCAGGGAGGGAATGAACTTTAACGTTTATTCATCCTGAGTCGTACACTTCTGCTCCTCTGCACTTCCAATCACTCCATGCTGGATCCTGTCTTCTTTTCTTTCTTTTTTCCACTTCGATTCCCTACATGCAAGAGCACAAGTAAGGTTTTATAATAAGGACAAAACTTTTCTCTAAGTCATCAGCGATTGGTGATTTGATTTGATCTTTCTATGAATCTTAGCCATGCCTGTCTATTACTGATTAAATGATTTACTCTCCCACAACTCTTAAGATGCAGATGTGGCCTCCACAAAACAGAGAAAGGAAATGAATAGAAATACTTTCTGCAATGAGGCACCTCTATGTACTGAAGGACCATTTCTTCTTTACTCTGAAATATCATCATCAACCATTTCGACTTCCCTGTTGAGGCCACAGCGGATCAAAGTCCGCAGAGCGAACTACGATCTGTCCGCGGACAGTTCGTAGTTCGCTCACACACACACACACACACACACACACACACACACACACACACACACACACACACACACACACACACACACACACACACACACACACACACACCTAACATACATGTTTTTCGGACTTCAAACACGGTCACTTGTCCTTGGATGTGATCTGAAGGTCAAGTTTCACCGACTGGATGCAGTTTTCTCTGTGATACGTTGTAAAGTGGAACAACAAAAATAAAAGGATCAGGATATCTATCAGAGCAAAGCGCTTCAAATGTCAGTGAAGTTCATCCCATTAATCAACAATTTTTGTTACTTTTTTATCTGCATGTTTTCATTATTTGTATGCTTAAATGAAGTGTTTTCGTGGCGTTCCTTTTTAGTTACTTTCTTCCTTCATGTGTCTTTCTCGCAAAGTTAAGAGGCAACTTCATGTTGTAAATGATAAAAACGTGGGTTCGTTTAAATTAATTAAACGTGTCAAGCCAGTAGAGGATTTGTGTCCGGTCTCCACCTCCATTGTTACTGCTCCATTTTTCAATTCACACGCATTTCTATAACTTGTTTTCACTTCACATTTATTTTGATCTCCTCTGTTTTAAAGATTTCATTTGTAAGCTTTCCCCTTCAAAATACTGTCATGCCACATTTCAAGCATGGATTCTTCTGTGGCTTTACTCTTTAAACAAACTTAATAAAAACATCACGCATTAAATGCAACAAAAAAAGACTTTACACTGTGACATATATGAGCTGTGTAGACGCGTCGTGGACAGCATCTGTGCACATGAGGTACAGCCGGCATCACTTGCACGTTATCAAAGCATCGTCTTGCCTATCAGGTCTGTCTTTGAAGTGGGCTTCTTCAGGTCCTGAATGGATTCTGTGAGGGTCCTTCAGCAAGACTGGCCTGAGATCAGGGATGGGGAGTGATTGGGACTGTATTTATTTACGAATGAGAAATGTTGAGTATCCGTGATTTCTACAAGCGTTAAATGGACCCTGCCAACTGGGCCTTGGAAAACCATTTCCAGTCATATCTTTATTTCAAATAACATAATTAAAAAAAAATGTAATATGGTTTATGGTGGTTTTGTATTTGACCCAAAATCTACTGACAAAACAAACAACCAGAATATCACATTTGTGATTTTGGGCCATTGGGCAGCATAGATGAAGTACAGTCCAGCCGTGACGTGACGTATTGATTGGTGTAGGTGGGATCGCCGTCCTGCTGCACGACTCACTGTCAGCTTATTTTAGCTGTTGAACAGATTTTCTTATATCTGGTGTACAGTTGGCTCCACCACATCATCGGGTTCAAAATTCTATCTCAGAGAGCTGCAGAGGTATTTTCACCCTTTTTTTGGACTTACGCAGGGCACGTACAGGTCATGTATCCAGATTACAACAGCTTAAAAAAAAAGTCCATGCAAACTGAATTAAATTGAATTGAACCAAAAATCTATAGCCAACTCAATGACTGCTAAATTCTGTCGTGTATGTGGGCAACAAGTAACAGCTTATATTTCTAATAAGCACCTTATACTTGACCAAACTGACAGCAGCAAAGAGCAGGCAAAGCTCCAGGAACAGGAACTCCATGTACTCGCATCAGGAACACAGCTGTATTCCAGGGCCTTTCAGCATTTATTCCACAGATCAGACCTCCAATTTTTTCTTCAACATTTTCTACTCAACAGGGTTGAATGCTATAAATTCACAGTGCAGTTTTTTTTTTCATTAGCACTTAAAGTAAGACAAATGACTCCGCTAAGACACAAAAATGAAGAAGAAAAGTGCTCATAGAAGACTAACTTTCATTATTTGTTCCCTAACATACCAAGTTAAAGCTGTTAAAGCATCATTACCAGTCAGTCGGATCAGTCGGATGTCCTGCCGTTAGGTACCTCGGGGTGAGAAATGAAGTGTAGACCTGGTGGTCCCAGGACCACGATGGCAGAGGACAGATGTAAGAAACTGAGTGACATCCTCAGTGGAATGTAAGGATGGAAAGGCAGGTCCAGGTCGCTTTGAGTAACTGCCTGTCAAACCGTCAGTAGGGCTGCGTCTGCCCAAGTCCAGATGAAGCCTGTTCCATGGTCCATCCAGGTAGTGAGCCATGGGACAAATCCCTCAGTGGTATGGAAATGTGTAGCTGAATCAGGCATCGCAATCATCCCCTGAAGTGTGTGAAGGGGTCATTTTTTTACTTTTAAACAAAGTTTCACAAAGTCTGTAATAATCAAAACATGTTGTATGTAGGAAAGTGTCATCGTAAGTTTGGAGAGTTCAGAACCTTTGGGGAGTTGGATGGAGGTCTGCAGGGTGCAGGGTACATATGCCAGTATGCATACTCTCTAAAGTACTGTAAAGTGAGCATGCAAACAATAGATGTTGGTCAAGTTTAGTTTTACATTAATTTATCCAAAAATGCACTAGATGAAAGCAGAGACAGAAAAATAGAAAAAGTAAACTTGAAAAGAAGGAAAAACCTTAAGGGTGAAAACATTGTGTCACAAAGATGATGGGGGGAAAATAGGAGGACAAAACCAAAGAGAATTATAAAAAAGAACCCAAATGGCATCAAAACACAGCACAGATTGAGACTGGTACACAAATAAATAATGAAAAGGAAGACTTCTTGATGCAGATGGTGACAATCAGAGAGGGACAGCGTGGATGACCTGCAGGAAAATATGCAGCGCAGAACACAGCGTTTTTCAGTCGGGGGGGGGGGGGGCATGATGCTGCGGTGGTTTAGCACTGTCACCTCAAAGCAAGAGCTTCTCATTTCAGGTCACAGCTGGAGTGTTTCACTGTTGAGCTCATGTTTTCCACATGACTCGCTGAGTTTTCTCAAGGTTAAAAAACAACAACAAAAAAACACCTGGTTCTACTCCGAGTCCTGGACGAGGGAACTCTACGCTGAGTCTGACCTTTTTGACCCTGGCTCTTTCTTAATAAACCTGGGGATCTAGGCCGTTTTTACATGTGCTGGTGCAGGCCCACGCCTCAGTGCACGCCAGATTAACCTGTATCATTTGTCAGTTTTGAGTCCAGACCAAACACCAAACGCCAGCCATCTCACATCCACATTGACGCTCATGCGGGAAGAAGTTTCGTTGCAGCTCCTCAACTGACACATGGAGGCTCCAAAAGTGAATCAATCTCCCTTGAGCTTCATGTTAAAAGACCATTTTGGTCTCAATCGTTGGATTTCACACCCATGACGACTCTGAGGGGGGTAAATTTTTGTACCATCGGGAGAGTTTATATCAAGCAATGAATTTATTTCTAACATGACTGATTGGCAGTCGGCTCAGCCAACCGCTGGCCGTTATTACTTTGTTAACTGTAATCGTCGTGCTACCGCCCTTCAGTGGGCGTGTTCCCATCTGCAACCTAAATGCCACACCATGTGACATGATCGGTGCTATCATTGATCAATGATCACTGATCAGGATCACTGATCAGGATCATTGATCAGGATCACTGATCAGGATCACTGATCAGGATCACTCATCAGGATCACTGATCAGGATCACTGATCAGGATCACTGATCAGGATCACTGATCAGCACCACTCATCAGGATCACTGATCAGCACCACTCATCAGGATCACTGATCAGGATCACTCATCAGGATCACTGATCAGGATCACTCATCAGCATCACTCATCAGGATCACTGATCAGGATCACTGATCAGGATCACTGATCAGGATCACTGATCAGGATCACTGATCAGCACCACTCATCAGGATCACTGATCAGCACCACTCATCAGGATCACTCATCAGGATCACTCATCAGGGTCACTGATCAGCACCACTCATCAGGATCACTGATCAGCATCACTCATCAGGATCACTGATCAGGATCACTCATCAGGATCACTGATCAGGATCACTCATCAGGATCACTGATCAGGATCACTCATCAGCATCACTCATCAGGATCACTGATCAGGATCACTCATCAGGATAACTCATCAGCATCACTCATCAGGATCACTGATCAGCACCACTCATCAGGATCACTCATCAGGATCACTCATCAGGATCACTGATCAGCACCACTCATCAGGATCACTCATCAGGATCACTCATCAGGATCACTGATCAGCATCACTCATCAGGATCACTGATCAGCACCACTCATCAGGATCACTCATCAGGATCACTCATCAGGATCACTCATCAGGATCACTGATCAGCACCACTCATCAGGATCACTCATCAGGATCACTCATCAGGATCACTGATCAGCACCACTCATCAGGATCACTCATCAGGATCACTCATCAGGATCACTGATCAGGATCACTGATCAGGATCACTCATCAGGATCACTCATCAGGATCACTCATCAGCATCACTCATCAGGATCACTCATCAGGATCACTCATCAGGATCACTCATCAGCACCACTCATCAGGATCACTCATCAGGATCACTCATCAGGATCACTCATCAGGATCACTCATCAGCACCACTCATCAGGATCACTCATCAGGATCACTCATCAGGATCACTCATCAGGATCACTCATCAGCACCACTCATCAGGATCACTCATCAGGATCACTCATCAGGATCAGCTCGTTGGAGCTCGGCTCACAATTTCTCATGTTTCCAGCAAAAAGCTGAAAAGCATAGCAACGCAACAACTACCCATTTTAAAAGTTTGAGTTTAAAAGTTTAAAAGCAGGATAAATAAATAAAACAAACGAGAAGTAAGACATGAAGGCTGTAATGCATTGTGCTAGATCACTGAAATGCATCAGTAAATAAATAAAAAGGTTTTCAACTTTGACTTAAAGCATTTGAGAGTTTCAGCAGTCGTGCTGCATTCTGGGAGTTTTTTCCATAGTTGAGGAAAATGGTTTAATTGGATTTATACAGCTGTTCAACTTCTTAAGCTTCACTAGCCAGTCTGTCAACTGATGTTAATAATAATAATATATTTTTTCCTTTCTGTTTTTTATTGAGAGGCTGCAGGGAGGAAATTAATTTTATTGAATCAGTAATGGTTGATCTTTCTGCACTGGGAGCATATTAAACTTATTTAATTCATTCCCTAATGGAAACGAATGCATGACAGACATTTCTAAAGCCGCGTTTGGATGATGATTGCCTGTAGTGACTGGATGCACAAAGCTAGAAGGACCATAAACAATGATGGCTTTTGTTGCCTAAACCGAACCCTGCTTCATAATAGTTGAAATGTCACAGACAGACATGCTGTATTAGTCTATGTTGATCAAACAAGACTTTTTTAAATGTATTCCCTTTATGTAGTCAGAAACCGATTGGATTTTTACAAAGATGGGTGCAGTTGAAGCTGCCTGTGAGCAACACCGCCGCTGCATGCTGTGTCCAGGAGGAAAAACGAGCAAACAATCAAATTAAACAGTAGATACACTTGACTCTCATGGTTGTGGACGTGAGCTAGAAAACGCTATGTGGACTTCAAGAAAGGAATAATTGTCATATATATAAAAACAGAAAACAAGCTGGATGGGAGAATAGCAAGTATTAAGCAACTGGTGGCATAAATATGGAAAAACAGGAATGGCAGCTACATAAAGTAGTGACAGCTATGATGGACGATAACGAAAACCAGGGCGACCAGGCGGATCGCTGATGGACACAGAATACAGAACCGTTTCATAAATGCAACCAAGACTTACTGACAAAAGATGGCTGTGAGATATTAACAGAGTCAAGATGGCTCATAAAAATGAAGCGTACGGTGCAACACAAGGAGAGAACATGTGATGATGCAGAGAAATTGATCTTTGTGGATCTTTGATGATGATGGAAACAAGTCTGTGATTCATATGTTGCTTTTCTGACACATTTCTCAACATGAGACACGTCGCTGGAAGAATCCGAGAGTGTGGCCCCTCGAACTCCAGACTTCTTTGGTTCATCCTTTAAATTCACAAAATTAAAAAAACTATCTGTGGGTTATGTTAAAAAGACATGAAAAAGAATCATCAAGTCTAGCTGTCTCCACGCTTGGTCCTGGGAGCAGCCCCTGCTCTTCCGGCACGGTTTAAATATTTCCTACCGCAACACAGCAGATTTAAATGAATGGATCACCATCAGCTGGTCACCGAGGCCTGCACAAGTCTCTTAATGACCCCTTAATTTGAGCCGGGTTCATTAACATGAAGGGCAGCAGAGGTCCTGAGGACCTGCTGCGGGACCACTGATCTGGTCCTGATCTAGTCACCTGCCTTTAAGCATAGTTCAGAGCTCCAACATGCTTGATTAACTGTGGCTCCAAGCAAAACGATGCGGCCCAGCTCCCAGATCCCCAGTCGACCCATCCGGGTCACCACGCTGCCGCTGTTGCTAAGCTGTACCCTGGGATATGAATAATTATGCTCTGTTGGGTCATCATTCACAGCTCAGAAGCTGCTCTCAGAACTTAAAAAAACATGTCACGAATGTGACATCTAACTTTTGAACCAGACTGTAAAAGGTTTTTTAACATGGTATCAGTGGTGATGGACTGCCTTTTGAATCCAGCCCCCAGTGGCCAGTCTAGGAACTGCAAGTTTCCCCATCTTTGAAGTAACTTCCTTGTTTTTCTTCATTCACCTCCTTATTATCATTTAGTTGCCAGTTTTCTTTGAAACGTGTTGCAAACCTGCAAATTAGTACAAATTAGTCTAAATTTCGTCGGTTTTTATTTATTTGGGATTGAAAGGTTGTTGAAATGGTCATATTGTTTTTCAACCCTGCTGTGATGCAAACTGGCAAACAGGATTTGTATCTGAGATTAACGTGTGATACAATCAGCCGACTGCGTTATAGTGGGATCCCTCAGTCGGGGGCGCGGCACTGATCCTTCTTAAAAAACAAACTTAGCCCACTTTACAGGTCTTTACAGGTCTTTACAGGTCCTTACAGGTCTTTACAGGTCTTTACAGGTCTTTACAGGTCTTTACAGGTCTTTACAGGTCTTCACAGGTTTCCCCCTGCTGCTGATGGTCTTTGGTATTAAAATAATTCAACATATTTCTCTTGTTGTTTTGCTGGAGTTCATCCTTCTCCCTGAATGAGTCACTACACCTCATCAGGCCCATATTGAGCTCAGACTACCTATTTTATTGATTCATTTGATCCAGACTTGAAGGCACTACAGTAAGTTTTACTTTTACAGCTGCTCTGCACAGAAATACCACCCCCAACCAATGGGGGCTGTATATCACAAGATAATGTGTGAGCCCCTGTAAAATGTAACAAAGGGCATGGGAACCAAGCACCCCCCCCAACAGTCCACTGCACATATTACCTGCTCACTTCAGTCAGTAACTGAGTCCTCGTGAAGTTTTTCTGCCTGACTGATCCAGTAAGTTTCATGTTCTTGTTGTTACACCATACTAATAGACTAATGTATTAAGATTGGTTTTCTGTTTCTATCACTAAGTCATAACATGGATCCTTACAGGTAGCAAATAAAGTTACGGAATTGATGTAGTCAATTAAATAACGATATATTAATAAACTTGTCTGTGTCTGGCATCACTGCAACGTATCACACCTAAATGGTTTACATGAATGTGTAACTCGCAGTTTTACAGAATGACAGTAAAAGTCTACAGGGAAACAGACGAAGCAGCAGGAAAAGTGTGAGGGAGAGCTGATGGAGAACATCTGGAGCAGCTGTAGCAGGAGCTGTGCTAAATTAGTTCTAATGAATGTCTTTGATTGTAGTTGAGGTCCATCCTGTGAATAATATTATCCGTGATGCAGTGACCCAGTGGTTGATATGCAACGACCTTCTACCAGAAGGTCTAAGGTCTGTAGCCAGCAGCCAGGCGGCGCCAGAACAGGCATGGTGCACCACCAGCAGCAGGATGGCCTGGTGTCCATTGGTGCACTTGTGGCGATTGCAGGGACATGATTGAGGGCGACGACAACAGCGGGCGCCGCTGCGCTGCCTGTTGTGTTGGAGGCTTTCTCTTTAGGCTCTCCGTGGCGGTCCTCCAATTCCCACAAGTACACGTTGCACAATGTCAAGGCATTTAGTTTGTACATAGTTTATTCTTTCTCTTATTTTATTTATAGTAGTTGAGTAAATGAATCCAGTTTCCACAGTGTTTTGTCGTAAATACATTTTCTGCTGGTGGCAACATTTGATTAATTTACCCAACAGATTATAGTTGTTCATCATTGTCAGTATTCAGTAAATGTGATGTACACTGATACTAAATTATGCCAGCAAGTAACGCCAGTGTGTGATAAGTGAATGAACAAATCACAATGTTCTTTTAAATAACATTTATGATTGAAATTAGTTTGTATCAAACCCAACCTGTTTAGTTTTACCATGTTTATTTAAGACCATGCTGGTTGAACTATATATATATATATATATATATATATATATATATATATATATATATATATATATATATATATATATTTCAACCACACTGCATTAAAGCTTGAACCTACCTGTTCGGTGGTAGCAGACGCTCTGGTAGGTGTGTGGGAAGTCCTTTCAAGAGCATGTTCGGTTTACGACCCTTGTGTTTGAACATATACGACAGTCTGAGCTGCACTGTTGGATAATTAGTTTTACTGATCTGCACTGCTCCCAACTTGCCAGGACAGTCATAGATGGAGGTCGCACGTGTGGAGGAAGGCTGAACCTGCGAGAGCCATCTGACAGCAGTGGTCTTCATCTGGGGATTTCAGAGGCTGATTGGAGTCTCCACTTCACCAGAACGGTCTGGAGCTCTGGAATATGCTTAGGTCTTGTTGATCTTCAAAGCACAAACACTGTAGTGCTTTGTTTGTTTGTTGTAAAGCCTCTTGAAGCTGCACTGAAGAGTTTATGAGAGTCTCTTTAATTTCACAAAGCAATTGCAAGCGTTGCCAAAAATGAAGATTGTGCTCATGATGCTTATGTCTCCATGTCATCTCCCCTTCTTCTGGTCAGCCGCTAGAAGAAATGGTAGTGCAGCGCAGCCAAAAGGAGACAGGCTTCACAGACGAGAGGCCTGAGTGCTGACCTGTGTTCAAACTAAATGAATGTGACTATGGAAAACTGAACACATAATCTCTCATCTCCACACACCCGAAACACTGACTTTTGAGAACATACTTCATCCAACACTCTTCCTAGACAAAATGCACAAGGGCTTCGTGAGTTTGCGAGTGTCTCTGAAACCATTCGTGTTGGGATTCTCCGAGCTGGCCGTGTTGGCAGCAGTCCACTCGTGTTCGAGGAAGCAGCCCCACAGGGCCTGGAAAAGTTAACAAGCTGCAGATTATAGGTGACTGAAATTTTCAAAGTGAAAAAAGCAAGTACTGAAACTCAGGTACAGCTTACTAGAGTGTTGTTGCTGCAAGTGTTTCATTTAAACTGTATCAGCAAAAAACATGTTTAATTTACTTGAAAAACCTTCTGCAGTGAAACATCAGGCTGCCGGAGAAGGTGTGCAGGGAGTGTCGGAGGGATTCTGGCGCAGGACACTGTCAGCTCGGCAGAGTTATGATACGATTTGGCTTTTACTCGATGATCATGAGTTTAAAAATCCAGAATATTACGTAAAACTCAATACATCTACTGTGCCAAGAAGGTTGTGAAATATGTATTATTTATCAACCAAGGCAAGTACTTTGTGGAGGGAGAAGGAGCAAGGAACAAAGGAGGTTCCTCCATAGAGGGAATCTGGGAAAAACCAACCAGAAATCCACCAAATACAGTGAAGTGGCGATGATTTAGGACATGGGCAGTCACTAAGTCAAGCTGGATCCTCTATATTTCAAATGTAAATGGGATTTAAAATGTCAGTGACCTCAACACTAAACCAAAGCGCCCACACAGATATGCAGTAAACTCCAAAACACAGAATAAAAATGTATGCATTTGAAATTCAGACCCCCCACTAGACCGACACTCGGCACAGGCAAAGCAGTTTTACCAGTATTTGAGCGTGAATGTTGCTGTATTAAAACGTTGGGAGATCTGTGCAGTGCAGCACAAATCCCATCTTGGCCAACAGGCACACATGCACTTCCAAACTTTCACATCCACATTTAAATGTTGCTTTGTGCACACACACCTACTCCCAAGCTCTCTCTCCCTTGACAGAAGGCGGGTGAGCGAGCATCGATTAGCAGAACAGAGGTTTCTACCCTGTGGTGGGAGCGAAACTCGTTTAGCAGTCACATTACTCTGCATAATACTCTATTAATGGCATGCAAATTAAATGTAAATTAGAAGATAATTTAGCAGGATTCAATTCCAGTCCACAGATGATTCCTGCACTGCTGAAATGGAGCCTCCACTGGCTGTGAGTGGGTTGTTTATGCTTGTGCGGCGGCAGGTAAGTTTAGTACGTGTGCTTGAGAATCTGCAGACAAGAACGAAAGAATAAGTGAAAAAAGACATGGAAAAAAGACTGCGAGTCAATCTGAGAGGCCCTCAGTAACACAGAACTAGATAGAAATCAGTACAATAGACAAAAATACTGTGACTGTTCCAATATAATTAAGATAAAGTCAAAGTTGAGGGATGGATGATGAGAGAACGGTAAACAAGCATGGTCGAGGAGACAGACTGCACATAGACGCAACAATAAGCTGAATAGGGTAAAAGAAAACAATGATTTGACATTAGACATTTTTTTCATTTTATACATTTTGTGGAACAAGAGATGAACATTACCAGTGATGTGTATAACTTAGGAGATTCTCATCTTTTGTACCAAATATCAAACAAACTCATAAGAGTTGAACAGGTGGTCAGTTAGTTAACAGCAGATGCACAAAGTTAAAACGTGGGTGATAAAGCACACACTTCATCAAGCGGCTGAGTTGAGACCAAACAAAATAAAAAATTAAAGAGAATATTGGACTGTATATTAGACAACCGGTGGATCCAAATGCAAATGAGAAGAAAATAGGAAACGGTATAACGAGTTATTGGGAGAGTGCAGATGATAAGGTGTGTTATTTGAGACTCAACGTTGGGTTCATTTTCTCACTAAAAGCCCCTTTGACAGACTGGAAAAAAATTCCTCACAGCTCATCTTGGCTGAATAAGAATGTAAAAAAATCCCTCAAATGTATTTGTTTTTTGCTGATTGCTTTACTCTATAACACAGTTTGATATTCATCGGAAAACACAAAATCCTTAACACACAAATATCCTGTATTTTACTGATCACGGCCAGTAAACCTTCAGAGATCAGCGGACCACATGAACGAGCCTAACTGGAGGTGGTTTAGAAGAACATCTGCTTATGTGGACGATGCCTTAGCACAAGCAGATGAAGACATGGTCAAGTGAAGATGATCTTGATAAGGCTGACTCACTTGAACGTTGGGCTTTTGGTTCCTTGGATATCCTACAATGTGAAGCACTTCTTTGTTTTTCACTTCAAAGTAAATAAAGATATTAGGTTAAATGACTACTGTTTCCAAGCTCTTCGGAACACCAAACCATGACATCTGCAGCTTCATCAGCAGTGTTGGATACTAACGTCTGGGTTGGTGAATCCCTCAGACGTTTGGATCTGGAAAAGTGACTTGATGGAAAAACACCCTCCTTGTAATGTGAAGACATGTGGCCAGTTTTCCACAGACCTTTGGTGGTGTTGGTACGGCGTTATTGGGCCTATAGTGCTGACCAACACACATCACAGTGAAGCTTAACCAAACAGAGATGGAATGACACCCCAAGTTAGGCCCAGCAATCAGGACCTGCACCAGCAGACCCCCGTGACCCCGTTTAGGATTAAGCGGGTCAAGAAAATGGGTAGATGGATAGCCTTAAAGAACGACCTTGCCCTGAATCGACCTTTATTCTCTCCATTTAGGCTGCCATTTAGTGCCATAACACAAGAAAAAGCATAATATTCACATCATTTACATGCAGAATATGCCTTTATTCACATTTTAGTTACTAGCCAGGCAATGGCATAACATCGTGTACTATCTAACACGTTAACTCATTAGACAAAGACTTTCACAAAGAGAAATCTTTTATGGAGGGATTTGAAAGTAGCTACGGACCGGCGTGTCTGACCTCAGTTCCCCCAAATGAGGGCGGTAATGGAAAAGTCCTGATCTTCCTCAGTCACAAACTGTCACCTGACATTTGTGTGGCGCTTCCTGTGTCCCAGAATGTTGAAGAGAGTAAGTAGCGGGTCAAAAAGCCTGATACGAGCTTAGGGGTGAGGCCACAAATGCCTTTAGGGACAAAAAACAATTAAAAATGAAAAGCCAGAGCAACGAGGCAGTAACAGAGATGTTGTGTTGGTGTTTATTCAAACCCTGGTTATATAATCTGTTGGCAGCGTTTTCATCTGACTGGAGGTGACGGTGGGTTCCCTAATGGAGAGCTGAGAATTGTATATTTCAGAAGTCAAAGTAAAAGTTAGATTAAAATGTGCAAGTTAAAAGAAATGGCCTGATTTTTGATACCATACAACGATGATGTGACTTCACAGAGCTAAATATGGCCGAGGACAGAAAGGGGAAAAACGGAAGGGAGCCACTAATTTTACAGGGAATTAAAATGCAAATTATTGACAAAGTCACAGCAGACTCGTTTCGAATAATGAGCAACGTCAGAAAATGAACTGATTTCATCCCCTGTGTGGCGTTTGCGGCCATCCACGTTGGCGTTTCACACAGCGCTGGTTTTGCTCCGTTATGCTTTTGTTATTCCTCATAAAGCAGAACAGAGACCCAACGCTGGTAGAACCAAATGTTCTGCTGTTCCTCCTCAGACTGATTCACACAGCACAGGGGACAGGAACTAAAGGCCCTGCAGAAGCTCGCAGAACTGGAACCCGAACGGATGCTGGAATTAGAGGATCAAAAAGGGATCTAAAAAGGAAAAAAGTCATTTTGGACTTTTTTCTTTTTTTTTTTTTACACCCATCATAACCAGGGCTTCATACTTTGCTTCTTGGAGAGTCTGGTCACCTGATAAATACCTCTCTTTGGTTTAAGGGCAACACAAAATGCCTGATGTGATGCACAAGCTGTGGTAAATTAAAAAGAGCTAAAGGAGGTTTCGTTGCAATGGCTTTTACGTGTCTATTTCGGTTCTAAAGTTCAGGTCGTCTTTAATTTACAAAATTAAATGTTCTGAAAGGGAAACACATGAAATCAAAACAACTGCCATTTATGGCTCTCACGCGTTTTAAATGCTTACTTTCACTTCATTCAATATATAACTAATAAAACTGGCTCAACTGGGCTGAAATATTACTATTAAAACTAGAATGTTGTATTAATGGGTAGTAGGGTTGATACCAGGACTACCGACAAAAGCATCCATTAATCCATCTCCTATCTGTGCCCACTTGTTTAGTGTTACCAGGGTCTCCTGGAGCCTATCCCAGCTTTAATATTTTATTTCATTTAGATCCTTTGGTCAAATGTAGTATACTACATCCATCCATCTGTTTTCTATAGCTGCTTTATCCTTTCAGGGGGCTCTGCCGGACCCCATCCCGACTTCGACACCACATACAAAGAGCAATTTACATGTACAGTAACATCGTTTTCTACAGTATCTGCTCACACACTATTCACAAACGTCCGTTTTCATTTGAGTTGTGTCCTTCTGAGTTCCTGCACTCTGACCTCAGTCAGGTCCCGGGGGACCGGTGTTATCCCTCGACCTTGTGCTTCATGGGATTTTCAGGACGTCTCCATGCTGGAGGTGTCCGGTTCATTGCTATTCGGTCCCTAAACGTCGAGCTGAGATCCCGGTCAGTACTGGGAACTTTAGCAACGTTGCTGCTGGATTTAGTGATTTGTTAGACCCCTCCAGTCTTGAAAAACAAACAACTGACTAACAACAAATCTGCGGACTATTTTCAAGCGTCACTGAAGACTAATGAAAGCTCAAACTGTTGCCACTCTTCTCAGCGTAGGACCAGCTCCTGCTCCTCAGTTTTGGCTTCAATCAGGAAATAAAGATTATTCCTTTACTCAGATACTGAATCTGCCTCCTGCATGTCTTCACCTGGGTCACGGCCACTCGAAGGGGGAATATTTAGCTACAGTTTCTAACAGTCCACCCACACGCTCATGCGGTTCCTGTTTTTCACTGATTAAAATGCTTTTCTCTGCTTCAGGATATTTATCAACATCTGATACGAAGCGTCTCCACAACCTGTGAAGCCACCTACGGTTACATCGACTTACATGCTGCAGGAACATGTTGCCCTTGGCCTTTGCATCTGCATTAGTGCAAATAATAAGACACATTTAATTAAATTTAAGTGGAGTGCATCAGTGACGTAACGGGTAGATGAAACACAAATGGATCGATTTATGTGTAAAATGACTTCTGCTCCTGAGTGAAAGGACGCTCACTGCTGTGCTTGCATTTCTCTTCCTTCTCCATCCATGTTCTTATTTTTCACCGTACAACATTTTTGGACAGTTGTAAACTACTAGGAGATTATTTTACCACTGATATGACTATTTTCCAACACTTTTCTTTAACTTATCGGCGCTACGTGAGCGTGGCCTACAAATGGCGGATCATCAGCAAGACGCCTCCCTTTTCTGAAGGTGACGACCACAATGTCCTTCAGAAAATCAGCATGCTGGAAGCCAAAATTCAACGACTACGAGTAAATGTGGAAGTGCATGGAACGAGTGGCAGTAACACAACTTTACCTCTGACCAAAGCGGAGAAGACCCTCCTAACAAGGCTGCTTTAATAGACAGACAGGAAGCAGCAGGTTAGGCTGGGAAAAATCACATCCAGCACCTGGACAATCAGCTGGACCTCTGGTGTGCTCGGAACAATCTGGAGCTGAACACGCTCAAAACTGTGGAGAAGACTTCAGGAGTAGCCCCCCCACACTGCTCCCCGTCACCATTTTCACTAACTCTGTGTCTGCTGTAGAAACCTTCAGGATTCCGGGATCCACCATCTCCCAGGACATAACCGGGACACCCAACACCGACTCCATAGTCTAAAAGCCCCGCAGCCCAGGAGCTGCTGATCCAGTTCTACTCTGCAATAGTCACGTACGTTTTCATTTTGATTGATTCAGTCCAGACACGTCAAAACCTCGTATAAAGCACAACAACGTTAACACTAGTGTGAATCTGTAAATAAATAAATACACATATACACATATTTGAACATATAGAACCCCGTCAAAATAAAATCAATATAAATAAATGAATTTATTAATTTATGTGCAAAAATCTATCAAATAAATCTATACCCAACGTGCACACAGACATAACACATGTATCCTGGTTAACATGTCTCAAAAAAAATTATTTAATCCTACATATACATATACTACACTATATACTACATATACTACACTATATACTACATATACTACACTATATACTACATATACTACACTATATACTACATATACTACACTATATACTACATATACTACACTATATACTACACTATATACTACACTATATACTACATATACTACACTATATACTACATGTACTACACTATATACTACATATACTACACTATATACTACACTATATACTACACTATATACTACATATACTACACTATATACTACATATACTACACTATATACTACACTATATACTACACTATATACTACATATACTACACTATATACTACATATACTACACTATATACTACATATACTACACTATATACTACATATACTACTTTTACACTATGTATACTACATATACTACACTATATACTACATTATATACTACATATACTACACTATACACTATGTATACTACATATACTACACTATATACTACATGTACTACACTATATACTACACTATATACTACATATATTACACTATACTACATTTACTACACTATACTACATATACTACAGTATATACTACATATACTACACTATACTACATATACTACAGTATATACTACATATACTACACTCTACACTACATATACTACATTATATACTACACTATATACTACAGATACTACACTATATACTACATATACTACACTATACTACATATACTACACTATACTACATATACTACAGTATATACTACATATACTACACTATACTACATATACTACAGTATATACTACATATACTACACTCTACACTACATATACTACATTATATACTACAGTATATACTACATATACTACACTATATACTACATATACTACACTATACTACATATACTACACTATACTACATATACTACAGTATATACTACATATACTACACTATACTACATATACTACAGTATATACTACATATACTACACTCTACACTACATATACTACATTATATACTACACTATATACTACATATACTACACTATATACTACATATACTACACTATATACTACATATACTACACTATATACTACACTATATACTACACTATATACTACATATACTACACTATATACTACATATACTACACTATATACTACATATACTACACTATATACTACACTATATACTACACTATATACTACATATACTACACTATATACTACATATACTACACTATATACTACACTATATACTACACTATATACTACATATACTACACTATATACTACATATACTACACTATATACTACATATACTACACTATATACTACATATACTACTTTTACACTATGTATACTACATATACTACACTATATACTACATTATATACTACATATACTACACTATACACTATGTATACTACATATACTACACTATATACTACATGTACTACACTATATACTACACTATATACTACATATATTACACTATACTACATTTACTACACTATACTACATATACTACAGTATATACTACATATACTACACTATACTACATATACTACAGTATATACTACATATACTACACTCTACACTACATATACTACATTATATACTACACTATATACTACAGATACTACACTATATACTACATATACTACACTATACTACATATACTACACTATACTACATATACTACAGTATATACTACATATACTACACTATCCTACATATACTACAGTATATACTACATATACTACACTCTACACTACATATACTACATTATATACTACAGTATATACTACATATACTACACTATATACTACATATACTACACTATACTACATATACTACACTATACTACATATACTACAGTATATACTACATATACTACACTATACTACATATACTACAGTATATACTACATATACTACACTATATACTACATTATATACTACACTATATACTACATATACTACACTATATACTACATATACTACACTATATACTACATATACTACACTATATACTACATATACTACACTATATACTAAATATACTACACTATATACTACATATACTACACTATATACTACATATACTACACTATATACTACATATACTACACTATATACTACATATACTACACTATATCTACAATATACTACACATATACTACATATACTACTTTTACACTATGTATACTACATATACTACATATACTACACTATATACTACATTATTACTACATATACGACACTATACACTATGTATACTACATATACTACACTATATCTACATGTACTACACTATATACTACACTATATACTACATATATTACACTATACTACATTTACTACACTATACTACATATACTACAGTATATACTACATATACTACACTATACTACATAGACTACAGTATATACTACATATACTACACTCTACAACTACATATACTACATTATATACTACACTATATACTACATATACTACACTATATACTACATATACTACACTATATACTACATAGTACTACACTATATACTACACTATATACTACACTATATACTACATATACTACACTATATACTACATATACTACACTATAAGCTACATATACTACACTATAATACTACATATACTACCTATATACTACATATACTACACTATATACTACATATACTACTTTTACACTATGTATACTACATATACTACATATACTACACTATATACTACATTATATACTACATATACTACACTATACACTATGTATACTACATATACTACACTATATACTACATGTACTACACTATATATACTACAACTATACTACATATATTACACTATACTACATTTACTACACTATACTACATATACTACAGTATATACTACATATACTACACTATACTACATATACTACAGTATATACTACATATACTACACTCTACACTACATATACTACATTATATACTACACTATATACTACATATACTACACTATATACTACATATACTACACTATACTACATATACTACACTATACTACACTATACTACACTATATACTACATATACTACACTATACTACATATACTACAGTATATACTACACTATATACTACATATACTACACTATATACTACATATACTACATTAAATACTACATATACTACACTTTACACTATGTATACTACATATACTACATATACTACACTATATACTACATATACTACACTATATACTACATATACTACACTATATACTACATATACTACACTATATACTACATATACTACACTATATACTACATATACTACTTTTACACTATGTATACTACATATACTACATATACTACACTATATACTACATTATATACTACATATACTACACTATACACTATGTATACTACATATACTACACTATATACTACATATACTACACTATATACTACACTATATACTACATATACTACACTATACTACATTTACTACACTATATTACATATACTACAGTATACTACATATACTACACTATACTACATATACTACAGTATATACTACATATACTACACTATACTACATATACTACAGTATATACTACATATACTACACTCTACACTACATATACTACATTATATACTACAGTATATACTACATATACTACACTATATACTACATATACTACACTATATACTACATATACTACATTAAATACTACATATACTACACTTTACAACTATGTATACTACATATACTACATTATATACTACACTATATACTACATATACTACACTATATAACTACATATACTACATTAAATACTACATATACTACACTTTACACTATGTATACTACATATACTACATATACTACACTATATACTACATATACTACATTAACTACACTATACTACATATACTACACTCTACACTACATATACTACATTATATACTACATATACTACAGTATATACTACATATACTACACTACATAATACATATATACATATACTACATTATATACTACATATACTACACTCTACACTACATATACTACATTATATACTTTATATACTACAGTATATACTACATTACTACACTATATACCTCACTACATACTACATATACTACACTATATACTACAGTATATACTACATATACTACACTATATACTACACTATAATCTTACATATACTACACTATAACTACATATACTACACTATATACTACATATACTACAACAATTCCGTGTTAACCTGCCCTCCACCCAGGACTCACACACATCCAGAGTCAGGAAAAGGGCAGAAAACATCTCTACAGACCAGGACACTGCGGGCATAGTCGTGTTTGAAACCCCCCCCCCCCCCCCGGGAGGGTTACAGATCACTGTCCACCAAACATCCAGACAACAAAAACAGTTTTCTTTCCCCAGGCTGTCACACTGATGACACTTGATTGGTGACCCGTGTCAGTAACCCCGACTCCAAATCAATCATTCACTTTGCACGTTATACGTCTCATAATGTCTTGTCATGCTCAGTATGTTCAGTGTACCGCTGTACGTAACAGAAACAGCATAATCCTCATTGTAAATAATATAACTGATATATACTTGAATATATAGAATATCCTTGAATATCTTCAGTCATTTTTATATCTTTTTTAACTTTCTTTCTAGTTGAATGTTGTTATGTTTTGTTTGTTATGTTCAGTTGTACGTCTATGTACAATCGTGAGCTGGGAAACAACCGGAGTCATTCCTTGTGTGTTCACATACTTTGCCAATAAAGCTGATTCTGATTCTGAATATGTAGCAGAAATCTTGTGTTAACTGCTCATCAGCCACATCCATCCCATAATAACAACAGGACAGATGGTACTATTAACACACTGAAACCAGCTTTACTTAGTGGCAGGTT
This sequence comes from Xenentodon cancila, assembly GCA_014839995.1. Lineage (NCBI taxonomy): Eukaryota > Metazoa > Chordata > Actinopteri > Beloniformes > Belonidae > Xenentodon > Xenentodon cancila. Next base: position 31,242,214 of record CM026203.1, on the reverse strand, counting down.
CTTTGTCAGGGAAAAGTTTTTTTTTAATTAAGGACTTTATTTAAAAACACAAACTAGAGTTGGTGTATTTAACAGAAACCTGGTTAAATCAAGGACGATCGTGCAGCAGTCCTTCTACGAACAACCTCCAGCCTCCAGAATCAGGAAGGAGCAGCAGCTGCTCTGTTTAGTGACTCCCTTCAATGTAAGCAAAATGTTATATGACAAACGATGCTTCATTAGAATTTCCTCTCGTCCCGTGGGTACTCAGTGGAAACCCTCACATCTACAGACCACCTGAGTACCATGAACCTTCTCTGATGGTTACTGGACTGCTGTCTGTCACCCTGTGTTGATGTAATTGTTGGGGATTTTACCATCCATGTTGACAACCTTCATGGGACATTGGACCAAAGGAAATTGTGTTCTTAGTCATTTGGACCGATTCAAACATGTGATGGAGAAAAAAACACACAACAAAGACATTGTCTGGACTTAATAATGTCCAAAGGTCTGAACATCTGTAAGGTCATGGTGAGATTTAGCTGTCTGACCATTCTTATTTATTTTATTTAGTTTTATTAATGTCACAGAAGCTGCTAGGCAGAGATCATCAGAAACGTACATAGGTAGAAAATACCCAAGAAATGTTCTTTCAGATCAACTCGCCACCCCTCCCCCACTCACCTTTAGTTTAACACGTTTGTGGATACATTTAGTGGTATCATTATTATTAATATTGATACCATTGGTCCACCAGGTGAAGATGTTCAGTGCTAAAAAGAAATGGCCAGAGCTGAAAAAAGAGTTGAAAAGCTGACGCACTTATACTAGACCATATATAACTGGACCATATATACTGGACCATATATACAAAGACCATATATACTGGACCATATTAACTGACCATATTACTGACCATATATAACAGAACCATATTAACTGGACCATACATACTGGTCCTACGTACTGGTCCATAGGTTCTGTCATATATACTGGTCCATACATACAGGACCATACATACTGGTCCATACATCTGGTCCATACATACAGGACCATACATACTGGTCCATATATACTGGTCCATACATACAGGACCATACATACTGGTCCATACATACTGGTCCATACATACTGGTCCATACATACTGGTCCATACATACAGGACCATACATACTGGTCCATATATACTGGTCCATACATACTGGTCCATACATACAGGACCATATACTGTCCATACATACTGGTCCATACATACAGGACCATATATACTGTCCTACATACTGGACCATACATACAGGACCATACATACTGGTCCATACATACTGGTCCATATACAGGACCATATATACTGGTCCATACATACTGGTCCATACATACAGGACCATATATACTGGTCCATACATACTGGTCCATACATACAGGACCATATTAACTGGACCATATACTGGTCCATACATACTGGTCCAACATACAGGAACCATATTAACTGGACCATACATACTGGTCCATACATACTGGTCCATACGTACTGGTCCATAGTACTGGTCCATATATACTGGTCCATACATACGGACCATATTAACTGGACCATACAACTGGTTTATACATAGTGGTCCATACATACAGGTCCATACATACTGGTCCATACATACGACCCTATATACCTGGTCCATACATACTGTCCATACATACATGACCATTAACTGGACCATATACTAGTCCATATATGCTGGACCATATTTTTAATCTGGCTTCCTGTCTGTCATAGAATAGATGTTAAATCCCTGCTGTTGGTTTATAATCGCTGAATGGTCTCAGACCAAAATACATCAAACCCTCAGGTCTTCAGGCCACCCCACCTTCGAACCCGAGTTAGAACCAACACATTGAGGCACATTCAGCTTTTATGCTCTTCACCTGTGGAACTCCCAGAATGCATCAGGCTGCTGAAACTCTCAGCTGATTTAAGTCAAGGTTGAAAACATTTTAATTTTTACCGTCGCATTTCATCTCCCACAATGCACTACAACCTTTATTTATTGCAATTTCATTTGTTTTATGCTTTTAACTTATTCCTGGCTTTTTTGCTTTTACAACCCTTTTACTTTTTTATGCATTGTTTAATATATTCTTAGTAAAGCACTTTGAATTGTTTTGTACATGAAATGTGTTGCCTTGCCATAAAA